>JARQOD010000004.1:269207044-269276360 GCA_033576555.1 Oophaga sylvatica | reverse complement strand
GTGTTGGGGTTAGGGTTATGATTTGGGTTTGTATTAGGGTTAGGTGTGTGTAGGGGTTATGGTTGGGTTTAGGGGTGTGTTGGAGTTAGGGTTGGAGTTAGAATTGAGTGGTTTCCACTATTTAGGCACATCAGGGGTCTCCATACGCGACATGGCGCCACCATTGATTCCTGCAAATTTTGCGTTCAAAAAGTCAAACAGTGCTCCCTTTATTCCAAGCCCCGACGTATGCCCAAACAGTGGTTTATTCCCACATATGGGGTATCAGCGTACTCGGAAAAAATTGTACAACAACTTTGGGGGTTCTAATTTCTCCTGTTAACATTGGGAAAAAAAATTGGGGACTAAAAAATTATTTTTGTGGAAAAAAAATGATTTTATATTTTCACGGCTCTGCGTTATAAACTTCTGTGAAGGACTTGGAGATTCAAAGTGCTTATCACACATCTATAGGAGTTCCTTGGGGGATCTAGTTTCCAAAATGGGGTCACTTGTGGGAGTTTCTATTGTTTAGGCACATCAGGGACTCTGCAAACGTAACATGACGCCCGAAGACCATTCCATCAAGTGGGCATTTCAAAACGTCACTACTTCCCATCCGAGCCCCGACGTGTGCCCATACAGTAGTTTTCTCCCACATATGGGATATCAGCATACTCAGGACAAATTGGACAACAACTCTTGGGGTCTAATTTCTCATGTTACCCTTGGGAAAATAAAAAAATTGGGGACTAAAAGATCATGATTGTGGAAAAAATATGATTTTTTTATTTTCATGCCCGGGCGTTATAAACTTCTGTGTAGCCCTTTGGGGTTCAAAGTGCTCACCACACATCTAGATAAGTTCTTTGCGGGGTCTAGTTTCCAAAATGGGGTCACTTGTGGGGAGTTTCTACTGTTTAGGCACATCAGGGGCTCTGCAAACGTAACAAGATGCCCGCAGACCATTCCATCAAGTCGGCATTTCAAAGCGTCACTACATCCCTTCCGAGCCCTGACGTGTGCCCAAACAGTGGTTCCCCCCCACATATGGGGTACTAGCGTACTCAGGACAAACTGGACAACAACTTTTGGGGTCCAATTTCTCCTGTAACCATTGTGAAAATAAAAAATAGTGGGCTAAAAAATCATTTTTTGAGAAAAAAAAATGATTTTTTATTTTCACGGCTCTGCGTTATAAACTTCTGTGAAGCACCTGGGGGTTCAAAGTGCTCATTATGCATCTAGATAAGTTCCTTAGGGCATCTAGTTTCCAAAATGGGGTCACTTGTGGGGGAGCTCCAATGTTTAGGCACACAGGAACTCTCCAAATGCGACATGGCAACCGCTAAATATTCCAGCATATTTTCCATTCAAAAAATCAAATGGCGCTCCTTCCCTTCTGAGCCCTGCCGTGCGCCCAAACAGTGGTTTATGACCACATATGAGGTATCTGTGTACTCAGGAGAAATTGCCCAACAAATTTTAGGATCCAATTTATACTGTTGCCCATGTGAAAATGAAAAAAACTGAGGCTAAAAGAAAATTTTTGTGAAAAAAAAGTACTTTCTTTTTTTTACGGATCAATTTGTGAAGCACCTGAGGGTTCAAAGTGCTCACTATGCATCTAGATAAGTTCCTTAGGGGGTCTAGTTTCCAAAATGATGTCACTTGTGGGGGAGCTCCAATGTTTAGGCACACAGGGACTCTCCAAGTGCGACATGGCAACCGCTAAATATTCCAGCATATTTTCCATTCAAAAAGTCAAATGGCGCTCCTTCCCTTCTGAGCCCTGCCGTGCGCCCAAACAGTGGTTTATAACACATATGAGGTATCTATGTACTCAGGAGAAATTGCCCAACAAATTTTAGGATCCAATTTATACTGTTGCCCATGTGAAAATGAAAAAAACTGAGGCTAAAAGAAAATTTTTGTGAAAAAAAGTACTTTCTTTTATTTATGGATCAATTTGTGAAGCACCTGGGGGTTCAAAGTGCTCACTATGCATCTAGATAAGTTCCTTAGGGGGTCTAGTTTCCAAAATGGGGTCACTTGTGGGGGAGCTCCAATGTTTAGGCACACAGGGACGCTCCAAATGCGACATGGCAACAGCTAAATATTCCAGCATATTTTCCATTTAAAAAGTCAAATGGCGCTCCTTCCATTCTGAGCCCTGTCGTGCGCCCAAACAGTGGTTTATGACCACATATGAGGAATCTGTGTACTCAGGAGAAATTGCTCAACAAATTTTAGGTTCCATTTTATCCTGATGCCCATGTAAAAATGAAAAAATTGATGCTAAAAGAAAATTTTTGTTGGAAAAATTAAAATGTCCATTTTTTCCTTCCACGTTGCTTTAGTTCCTGTGAAGCACCTGAAGGGTTAATAATCTTCTTGAATGTAGTTTTGAGTAGCTTGAGGGTGCAGTTTTTATAAAGGTGTCACTTTTGGGTATTTTCTGCCATATAGACCCCTCAAAGTGACTTCAAATGTGAGGTGGTCCCTAAAAAAAATTGTTTTGTAAATTTTGCTGTAAAAATGAGAAATCGCTGGTCAACTTTTAACCCTTATAACTTCCTAAC
Source organism: Oophaga sylvatica (assembly GCA_033576555.1). Lineage (NCBI taxonomy): Eukaryota > Metazoa > Chordata > Amphibia > Anura > Dendrobatidae > Oophaga > Oophaga sylvatica. The sequence continues at coordinate 269,273,799 of JARQOD010000004.1, read as the reverse complement.
AAAAATAAATGTTGTTCCCAAAATTGTGCTGATGTAAAGTAGACATGTGGGAAATGTTATTTATTAACTATTTTGTGCCACATAACTCTCTGGTTTAACAGAATAAAAATTAAAAATTTGAAAATTACAAAATTTTCAAAATTTTCGCCAAATTTCCATTTTTTTCACAAATAAACGCAAAAATTATTGACCTAAATACACACAGCTCTGGAGTTCCGCCTCCTCATCCTCCTCAGTGGGCGGAAACGAACGCGAAGGTCCCGCCTCTCTACAAAAGATGGCGCCTCTCCTGATGCTAATGACACATGTGACTTGGCAGAGATGGCGAAAGGACGTGAGCAGAAGTGGGAAGGGATGGAGGAGTCAGAGCTCTCCCCCCACGGAAGCGACCCGATCGCCACGGAGCCACCGTTTGGCACCCGGCCTGGAAACCCTCCTACGCTGGAAGAAGCGGAGGATACCCTGAGAGACCTGGCCCGGCACCGGGAGGAGGTCGCCAGGATGGAAGCGAGCTGGCGGGCCCTAAAACTACACTTGGAGCGGCGCCAATCCCTCTTACCCCCTGAAGTGTCTGTACCGGAAGGTGAGGCACCCGTTCCAGTAGAGGAGGCCGTGCGGGCATCCCAGCCCTTGCAATCTGAACCGGTTGCCAGTATCTCAGTGGAGGCACCCGTTCCAGTAGAGGAGGCCGTGCGGGCATCCCAGCCCTTGCAATCTGAACCGGTTGCCAGTATCTCAGTGGAGGCACCCGTTCCAGTAGAGGAGGCCGTGCGGGCATCCCAGCCCTTGCAATCTGAACCGGTTGACAGTATCTCAGTGGAGGCACCCTTCCAGTAGAGGAGGCCGTGCGGGCATCCCAGCCCTTGCAATCTGAACCGGTTGCCAGTATCACAGTGGAGGCACCCGTTCCTGCAGAAAACGCCGCACCAGCACCCCAGATCCCGCTGTCTGCCCCCGTCGCTGAGGCAGAAGAAGCGACACCCGTCCTCATGGAGGAGGCCGCGCATGCACCAGAGCTCTACCTGCCTGTACCGGAGCCCCGACCGTCATCTGTTCCAGAGCCGGCTGCTTCCGCCACAGGTGAGCGCCGCCAGGACTGGCGGGCGCCAGGAGAGCTGCCGCAAACCGGACATCGTAAGCTGGCGTTTGATGGTGGAGACATGGAGCTGCTGGTGGAGGAGAATTACAACCGGCGTCAGGAGGAAGAGTGGAGACGTCGGGAGCGGGAAGCAGAGCGACAAAGGGAGCAGCGAGAATCTCAAAAGCTTCGGCAACGTCACCTGGACAGGGACCTGGCAGAGAAGGCACGTATGAGAAAGGATAAAAGTACGCTGAGGGACCCGCGCGCGTAAGGGTGCAGTATGGAACTTTAAGTTAAAAGGTGGTTGGGGCTTCATCCAGGAGCCTGGACTTTATTTAGAAGTCTTTGTAACCCGGCGGGACGTGGAGGCTCACCTCCCAGAAGGACACCCGGGGAGGGACCTGTTGGCAGGAGACTTGGTGACTTACACCCGACACTGGGGTTACAATGGATGGTACGCCCTAAATGTTACCAGGTGCGACCCCTACTCCCCAGAGTGTCAGGAAACTGACAGACCCTCCGAGCCTTCCGCCTCCACCAACCAGGCCTCTGCACAAGTGCCCACCCCACGCCGTAAATCTCCCCAGCCTCCCTCAGTGGTCTCCTCAGCAGCCCCAGCTATGGACATGATAATGATAGCTGGCCCGTACCCGGCGCCTGTTAGGCCCCCTGGGGTTCGTTCAGTCCGGGACATAGGGTTCCAGACCCGGAGGGAGACGAAAGAGGTGGCCACACAGACCCAGATAGCGGGTCACGACGTAACTGTACAGGCCACACGACGTCATCAGGTCTGGGTGGACCCTCCTGTCACGGATGATTGGCAAGCTCCAGAAGAGTACCAGGTGGTACCTGTAAGAGGCCAGCCAAAGAAGTCTAAATAACCCGGACAGGGTCTCTGTATGTAAATAGTTAAATTATTGATGTACCCGGACGGGTGAATGTTCATTAAAAGAAGTTTATTGTTGCCTTAATATACCCAGGTTGGGTAATGGTTTGATGTACCCGGACGGGTGAATGTTCAGAAGAACAAGTTTATTGTTGCCTTTATATACCCAGGTTGGGTAATGGTGTTTCAATGTAATCAAAATGTTGAACTTTGAAGCCATGAACTGTACTGGCTCACAAAATTTTCTGTAAATAGTTGGCACTTCGGTGCTCCATCTTGGTTTTACAAAAAACTTAACTGTGCACTATTTTCAACTACCTCAGAAACTAAAAATCCGTTTGGTGAGGCCGAAAGTGAGGTCTGCTCAAGGAAAGTCTTGCAGCCCACCCAAGACCACAGTTGGAGGTTTGGAGCGGGTCCTCCACAAGCACAAGTAAAGGACACTGTGAAGTTATCCCGGTGGGGGTAGTCCTAAGAAGTCTCAATGAACTTCGGCAGTAATGCTATTTGCACTTTTGTAATGTTATTATTAAAAATTTTATTATGCAACGTTTAACTTGAAGTGTTTCCTGCTTTCTTACTACGTCGCATAGTCCACTCTGCTACATCACTCTGCACCATTGCTCTATCTCACATCTATCTGCCCTGGAAGGATAGCGTGTTACCTGTAGAAGACTTATCACCTACCTGCACTACACCATCCCTTCCAGAGGACCTGCACAGCAGCGCTGGACACCCTGACCAGGTACTACAGGTGGCGTCACGACAAACTACACGAACATTCTATCATCCCCTGGAAATATCCCACATTCCAGTGATCGCCCAGGTCACGGACCGAGCTGTGCTACTCGTGACATCCCCCATAGAAGTCGACGTGATCGGTGCCGAGTACCCCCAAAACCCCTGTCTCTGTGCGACTCAACTTCCCTCACTGTGCTGGCACTTTACATTTACAATGCCTCTGGGTTTTTTTTTTGGGGGGGTGGGGAACATTCAGACTTTTGCTATGGGGCCCATGATTTATATGTACGCCCCTGCTGCTGAGGCTTGTATTTAAGGCTGTTAAGGAGCCAACATACATGGACCTTGCCAGCAGCGTCGGACTGGAGTACCTTGGGCCCACCAGAGAAAATATATTCTTGCGGCCCAACATCATACTTCCCAACCTTTGAATAAGGGAAAGAGGGACAAAGGCTGTGGCACGCTGTGCATGCTGCAGAAAATTTTAGGCCACGCCCCGACAACACCCATTTCACAGCTAATCACACCCATATCCTCGCCCCAAGCGTAACCATTTAGCACTGCTGATCACACTGACTGGTAATGAGGGCACAGTGGCTGGTACTGAGGAAAAGAAAGAAAGAGCAGCAAGAGAGAAAGAACAAACAGAGAAAGAAAGAGAGGAAAGAAAGAAAAGAGAGAAAGAAAGAACAGAGAGAAAAAAGAACAGAGAGCGAGAAGGAAAGAACAGAGAGCGAGAAGGAAAGAACAGAGAGCGAGAAAGAAAGACTAGAGAGAGAGCCATAGGCGTAGCTAGGGTTTTGGTTTAGTGGGGGCAAAACTTCTGAGTGGGCCCATCATCAGAGAACCTCAGCAAATGACCGCGCTGTTGGCCAAAATAATCTATATATAAAAAGACCAATATTGATATTACCGCCATATGGTCTGTGTTAAATAATACCAGTCCTACAGAACATATAGATTACAGCACAGGTACAGATAATGACTTACCGCTGATGTTCTTTCTAATGGAATTGTTCACTTTTCATGTCTTTTCCATCTGGCCCACACCGACATGACGACTTCTCCAACCAGGACTCGACTGCACCCCCATTAAAAAAAAAAAAAAAAAAATACTCACCTCCCGGCTCCTGTGCTGCTCACTGTTCTCCCTCTCAGCGTCTGACAGCAGGCGCCGGCAGGTGATGTTATTGCGCCCGCTGTCATACGCTGAGAGGGGGATTATGGGAGAGAAGGAGCGCTCGCTCCTTCTCTCTCTATGCGGTCAGCTTTATCGGCTGGATGCCGATACAGCTGACCCTCTGATGACGGGTGGGGGGCCCACTGCTGGCACCGGGCCCCCCCAATGCCTGTTCAGGCCCCATAGCTTCCGGGCGGCAGAGCAGGGAGAGCGATTCTCCCTGCTCTGCCGCAGAATGTAACTGTATCGTAGCTCCGGGTGGGCCCCCTCAGAGCGCGGGCCCCGGGGCCACCGCCCCCTCTGCCCCGCGACCTATCCTTTCAAATCAGGGCCCACCACGCAGGAGCTGGGGCCCACCGTAGGTTTCTCCGGTGTCCCGGTGCCTCAGTCCGACCCTGTTTGCCAGCCTGATAATACCAGGCCACAGCAGTCTGCTTATCTTTGCTAGTTAACAAAAATAGGGGATCCCCTCGAAAAAAAATTGGCGTGGGGTCCACCCTATTTTTATTAACCAGCCAGATGAAGCAGACTGCTGAGGCCTGGTTTTTCAGGCTGGTAATGAGCCAATATCCATGGACCTTGCCAGCCTGATAATACCAGGCCACAGCAGTCTGCTTAGCTTGGCTGGTTAACAAAAATAGGGGATCCCCTCGAAAAAAAAAACGGCGTAGGGGTCCCCCTATTTTTGTTAACCAGCCAAGTAAAATGCAGACTGCTGCGGCCTGGTATTAAAAGACTGTCAAGGCCCATGGATTTTGGCCCTCAACAGCCTGATAATACCAGGCTACAGCAGCCCCACATTTGGCGCATCAAAAGATGTGCCAATTGTGGCACTTTACCCGGCTCTTCCCACTGCCCTGTAGCGGTGGCAAGTGGGGTAATAAGGGGTTAATGTCACCGTTGATTGCACGGTGACAATAAGCCCGGTTAATAATGGAGAGGTGTCAATAAGACACCGATCCATTATTAATCCCAAAGTTTTTAAATGTATAAAAAAAAGACACAGCAAGAAAAAAGTATTTTAATGAAATAAAAGAGACAACACAGTTTTCATTTCTTTTATTATACTCTCATTCCTGCGACGCCATCGATCGCCTGTAAAAAAAGGAAAAAAACAAACCAACAGTATACCACCTGTCAGACGCAGTCCATAGTAACGACTGTCCCACGACGATCCAGCTCTGCTACATCGGAATGACAGGCAGAGGCTGTCTTCCCGGCGCAGCACAGCTGATTACCTGCTTCCCCGGCGGTGACGTCATCAGACTGACTGCTTTACGGCCGGGATTACCCAGCAGTCACTGCAGTTATCGCGAGAAACTGCATGTGACCGCCGGGGAAAGATGATGGCGGCCATCAACCAGTCCAGGCCGTGACCACCGGAGATCTTCTGCCAGGTAAGTGCCGCTGACTCCTGACAGACCCGACCGACGGACACTCACAGTGACAGTGACAATTCCGATTCCGGTATACGATATATGGGAAATATCGAAAGTCAATATCGAAAGTCCGATACAGCTAATATCGGCCGATACCCGATACTTGCGGTATCGTATCGCTCAACACTACTCAACACTAGCAGAGACATCACCTGATGTCACTGTTCTACAGGGGAAATCGTCGTGGGACACTCGTTATTAATTGGACTGCGTCGGACAGGGAGTATACTATTGATTTACTTTTTTACTTTTTAGTACAGGAGAACGATGGCGTCACATGGATTGGGCGTGCAATAAAGATGGCAAACCGTGTTGTGTTTTATTTCATTAAAATACTTTATTCTTATTTGTGTGTTTTTTTAACCGTTTGATACTATAAAATTAATAATGGATAGGTGTCTTATTGACGCCTCTCCATTATTAATGTCACCTTACAATCCAAAGGTGAAATTAACCCCTTATTACCCCATATGCCACCGCTACACTGCAGTGGGAAGAGAAGGGCTAAGTGCTGGAATTGGTGCATCTTACAGATGCCCCATTTCTGGGGCGGTTGCGGGCTGGTGTTTGAAGCCAGGTAGGGGCAAATATCTATGGTCCCTTCCTAGGCTATGAATATCAGCCTGCAGCTGTCTGCATAGGCTTTCTGGCAATTAATTACAGGGGGACCCCACATCATTTTTTGGGGGGCCCCTTTACCCCTTTCCCAGGCTATAAACATCAGCCCCTAGTCGCTGGCTTTCCCTCTCTAGACTTGAAAATTGCACGAGAGCCCATGCATTTTTTTTCCATTTTTTTTAAATTAAACAGATATTGCTTTTAAGGCCGGGGTCACACTTTACGAGAAACTCACACGAGTCTCACACCTCAATACTAACAATACCGCCAGCACTCGGGACCGGAGTGTGCGGCAGCATATATTTCTATGTAACTGAACACTACGGTCCGAGTGCCGGCAGCAGTGCGAGTATTGAGGTGAGAAACTCGTGAGAGTTTCTTGCAAGTGTGACCCGGCCTAATGCCCAGGTACTGCAGCAGCTCCTATTGGTCCGCCAGGAAGATCCTACTACATGTGTTCTGGAACAATTTCTCATTGGTCCTTTTCTGGCAGGTCTTGTAGTTGTTACTATAAAAGGGTTGCATGGCCTTGCAGCCATGCGCTAGTATCAATTGCATTATGTGCTTTGCGCCAGTGTGATCATGCACGCATGTGGTTAGTGCTCGGCTGAAATAAGTCCCTAATATACCGGCACCTCCGGTGAGGAGATTCGTATGCACTTGTTCGAGGCTTGGCTGAAATAAGCCCCTAGAATACCGGCTTCACCGGTGAGGAGTTGTTTGTTTGTGTTGCTGTCTGCATGACCACGGACTGCTATCCGCACAGCAGTTATCTGTGTAGCCCTGTGGTGTTAACAGGACACAGTCGCTATCTCGGCAGCTTTAACGCAGCGACTCTGTGGTGTAACAGAGTTCGCTTATACAGCCATATAGTGCCACAGCATCTATATTTGCGACTCTGTGAAGTAACAGAGTTCGCATATACCGCCATCTTACTAGCAGCAGGCTCTGCCTGCACTATGGACTCCGGGCTGCGAACGCACCCACTAATTATATTTATTTAGTGCGTTCCACAGACCCTAACAGTATACTGGCTCCAGGGTCTGGCTAGTAAAATGACGGACGACCAGCATCTACAGCAGTACATCCAGCAGCTGGAGGGTAGGTTGGCGGTCCTTGAGCGCACAACCTCAGATGTGGATGTTACCGCAGTCGCTGTTCAGGCTGCTAGCGTAGCTGCAGCCAGTTTGTCCACCGCTACCTCTGCTCCGACATTATCCCACCTCCCCCTTCCAGACAAGCTTACGGGTGACAGTAAACATTGTCGGGGATTCGTGAGTCAGTGCTCTATACAGCTTGAGCTTCTGGCAACACGTTTCCTTACGGAACGGGCACAAGTGGCTTTTATTGTGTCTCTTCTGTCAGGCAGAGCATTGGAGTGGGCAATGCCGCTGTGGGAGTGCGACGATCGTGTGGTGCGGAGTGCTCCTCGTTTTTTGGAGGCTCTGAAAAAGGTCTTTTTAGGACCTCAGGTCACGCACGATATGGCACTCCAACTGCTGGCAATGTCACAGGGCTTGTCCATGGTCAGCCAGTTCTCAGTCCAATTTTGGACTTTGGCCTCTGAATTAGAGTGGCCAGATAAAGTTCTTATTCCAGTGTTCTGGAGAGGACTGGCAGACCATGTAAAGGATGCTTTGGCTACCAGGGAGATTCCTGCCACACTGGAGAAATTCATTTCTATGTCTACCCGCATCGACCTCCGTTTTCACGAGCGGAGGTTAAAGCGGACCCAGTGTAGGCAGAGGTTTCAGCTGGCACCCACCTTTGCCAAACCTCTTGAATTTCCCGTTCGGGCGTCCGACTCCCAAGAGACCGTGGAGACTACTCGAGTGGGATCTAAGTCTCGGACCACTTGAATATCCATGGTCTGTAGAATGTGTCAGCAGCCAGGACATTATGCCAACCGATGTCCCCAGCGAATGAGTAAACGGTCATGTTCCATGACATGGGTGGAGGGTCATTAGACGCAAGGGATTTTGCTCTTAAAGTGCTCCTTAAAGGGTTAATCTCTCTAGATTCATCCACTCTTCCCGCCAAGCTTTGTGTGGACTCTGGGGCAGAGGGGAATTTTATGTCCTCCTCATTTGCCTCTCGCCATTCCATACCGCTGGTGACGCTCGCCAAGCCAGTATCGGTGAGAGGATTGAATGGAGCAATCCTGCCCTCACAAATCACCCACCAGACTGTCTCTCTTCCTCTGTCTATGTCCCCTTCTCATCAGGAGAATATATCCCTTTTTGTTCTTCCTGAGGGAATAGATGAGGTTTTGTTGGGATTACCCTGGCCTCGCCACCACTCTCCCCATATTGAGTGGTCATCTGGGAGAATACTGGGTTGGGGTGGTCATTGCAAAGACAGATGTCTCAGAGAGGACGTTCAGGTTTCCACCACGGAGATACCCATAGACCTTGCTTCTCTCCCCAAGGTTTATAGGTCATACGCAGACGTATTCTCCAAAAAGGCAGCGGAGACTCTTCCGCCTCATCGCCCCTATGACTGTCCTATAGATCTCTTGCCTGGAACGGAGCCCCCTCGGGAAGAGTGTATCCTCTCTCTCTTCCTGAGACGGAGGCCATGTCACAATACATCCAGGAAAACCTGGCAAGAGGGTTTATTAGGAAGTCAGTGGCACCAGCAGGGGCAGGATTTTTCTTTGTGCAGAAGAAGAATGGAGAATTAAGACCGTGTATAGACTATAGGGGTCTTAACGCCATTACCGTTAAGAACAAATACCCTTTGCCCCTAATATCTGAGGTGTTTGATAGGCTCCGGGGAGCAAGGGTATTTACTAAGCTGGATCTTCGCGGTGCCTATAACCTGATCCGCATCCGTGAGGGGGACGAATGGAAGACGGCGTTCAATACCAGAAATGGACATTACGAATATCTTGTAATGCCCTTCGGGCTCTGTAATGCTCCAGCCTTCTTCCAAGATTTCATAAATGACATCTTCCGGGATATGCTTGCCACCTCAGTGGTAGTCTATCTGGATGACATTCTCATCTTTTCTCCAGATATGTACACCCACCGGAGAAATGTCTGCAGGGTCTTCAACCTCTTGCGGGCAAATTCCCTATATGTGAAGTTGGAGAAGTGTGTGTTTGAGCAGGAGTCTCTGCCATTCCTGGGCTATATCATCTCCACTCAGGGATTGGCTATGGATCCTGCCAAACTACAGGCTGTAATGGATTGGCTAGAACCCAACTCTCTTAAAGCGGTGCAACGCTTTATGGGGTTCATTAATTACTATCGCCAATTCATTCCCGACTTCTCTACTTTTGTTGCTCCCTTGGTAGCCCTCACCAAGAAGGGAACCAATCCCAAATTGTGGTCAGAGGAGGTCTCCAAGGCCTTTACTTCTATCAAGCCCATTTTGCTAGCGCTCCTATTCTACATCGTCCCGAGGTTGATAAGCCTTTTATATTGGAGGTAGATGCCTCATCCGTTTGTGCTGGAGCTGTCCTTTTTCAAAAGGATGCTCAAGGTCGTAAACATCCTTGCTTCTTCTTCTCCAAGACCTTCACACCAGCTGAGAGGAATTATTCCATTGGGGATAGGGAGTTGCTAGCCATGAAGTTGGCCTTTTCCGAGTGGAGACATCTCCTGGAGGGGGCTCGCTTTCCCTTTCAAGTGTTCACTGACCACAAAAATTTGGTCTATTTACAGACCACCCAGCAGCTAAATTCCCGTCAGGCTGGATGGTCCCTGTTCTTCTCTCGGTTCCATTTCAGCCTCCATTTTCTCTCCGGGGAGAAGAACATTCTTGCCGAGGCTCTGTCTCGCTACGTGGTGTCCTCTGATGAGGTTGAGGAGGAGCCTTGGCAGATTGTCCCCACAGAGAGCCTAAGAACTGTGCCCCCATTTCGCTTGAGTCTTTGCCTCCAGGCAAGACTTTTGTGCCCATCAATTTGAGACCGGAGGTACTCTCTTGGGCACATTCGTCCAGGTGTGTGTGGACATTTTTGGGCAAAGAGGACATCTGAGTTGCTGGCGAGTACATACTGGTGGCCACATATGGTCCATGACGTCAGGGAATACATTCAGGCATGCGTCTCCTGATCCAAGAATAAGTCCCCTCGACAATGGCCAGCTGGGTTACTTTTCCCTTTACCGGTGGCAGACAGGCCCTGGGAGATGGTTGGGATGGATTTTGTGGTGGGCTTACCCAAATCTCGGGGCTGCACCATCATCTGGGTGATAACCGACCACTTCTCCAAAATGGTACACTTGGTGCCGTTACCACGGTTGCCTTCCGCACGGGCCTTAGCCGCATTATTTATCAGGCACATTTTCCATTTACACGGAATGCCAGACAAAATTGTCAGTGATCGAGGTCCCCAATTTGCGTCTCGGTTCTGGAGAGAGCTGTGTCATCTACTCAGCATTGAGTTAAATCTCTCTTCGGCTTATCATCCCGAGACGAATGGGTTGGTAGAGAGAGCCAACCAGACCTTGTTCACATACTTGCGACATTTTGTCTCAGCCAGGCAGGATGACTTGGCATCCTTGCTACTGTGGGCTGAGTTCGCTCTAAATAATGCTGTGGTTGACTCCACCGGACAGACACCATTCCTCTTAAACTACGGTCAGCATCAGCGGGTACCGATGCCCATGCCCGTGTCTTCCGATGACTCCAGGGTGGCAGACTGGGCCATGGAGGCACGGGACATTTGGGACCGCACTCAGGATGCCATTCAGGCTCCAAGGAGAGGATGAGGTCTTTCGCCGACGCTCATCGGCGCCCCGCTCCGATATTTGCTCCGGGCGACTTAGTGTGGCTCTCTGCCCGGAACATCAGGCAGCGAGTAGAGTCTACTAAGTTGGCACCTCGCTATTTGGGCCCCTTTAAGATCCTTGAGAAGGTAAACACTGTAGTCTACCGCTTAGCCCTTCCACCTCGCCTTGGTATCTCTGATACCTTTCACTTGTCCCTTTTGAAACCCGTGGCCATCTCCCGGTTTTCCGAGTCCTTTGCCAGGACGTCAGGTTCATCTACCGACGATCATGAGGTGAACGCCATCGTTGGGTGTAAGATGGTACGGGGCAAAAAATTTTATTTGGTGGAGTGGAGGGGTTGTGGGCCTGAGGATAGGTCCTGGGAGCCTGCCGAGTATGTTCACGCTCTGCAGCTCATCGCTGCCTTTGAGCACAGCGAGGCCCAAAGAAGGGGGGCCCTAGGAGGTGGGGTAATGTTAGGGTTCGAGTTCCCGCTGCTGCACAAGGGGAGTCTCGAACCAGTCCTGCTGCGGTCTCCCATCCATCTCTAGCCACAGTGGAGCCTGCTCAGCAAAGACGTTGGTCTCAGCGTTTCGCCCGGTCTAATACTGTGCAGAGACTTGATGCTGCCTCTCCATGTTCTGCTATTGTAGCCAGTACTGGTCAGCGGCAAGCAGACGTCTTTAGGACTAAGCCCTGTGTTTCCCCTTCTGAGCATGCCCAGGGTAAGATCTCTCATTGGAGATGAGGGGTCATACGCTCAGGTACTGCAGCAGCTCCTATTGGTCCGCCAGGAAGGTCCTGAAACTTCATGTGTGTGTGTGTGTAGTTGTTACTATAAAAGGGTTGCATAGCCTTGCGGCCATGCGCTAGTATCAATTGCATTATGTGCTTTGCGCCAGTGTGATCATGCACGCATGTGGTTAGTGCTCGGCTGAAATAAGTCCCTAAAATACCGACACCTCCGGTGAGGAGATTCGTATGCACGTGTTCGGGGCTTGGCTGAAATAAGCCCCTAGAATACCGGCTTCACCGGTGAGGAGTTGTTTGTTTGTGTTGCTGTCTGCATGACCACGGACTGCTATCCGCACAGCTGTTATCTGTGTAGCACTGTGGTGTTAACAGGACACAGTCGCTATCTCGGCGGCTTTACCGCAGCGACTCTGTGGTGTAACAGAGTTCGCTTATACAGCCATATAGTGCCAAGCATCTATGTTTGCGACTCTGTGAAGTAACAAAGTTCACCTTTACCGCCATGTTACTAGCAGCAGGCTATGCCTGCACGGTGGACCCCGGGCTGCGAATACACCCACTATTTATATTTATTTGGTGCGTTCCGCAGACCCTAAGAATATCTATTGATAGATATATCTTTCGATAGATAGACAGATATATCTATAGATAGACAGATATATGTATAGATAGACAAATATATCAATAACTATATCTAAGTATCTATCGATCTATCGATCTATCCCATATCTGTCTATCTATAGATGGACAGATATGGGATAGATCGATAGATCGATAGATAGATCGATAGATCGATAGATAGATATGGGATACATAGATAGATAGTTGATGGAGTGAAGTAATGAGATAGATAGATAGATAGATAGATAGATAGATAGATAGATAGATAGATAGATAGATATGGAATAGATAGACAGATATGGGATAGATAGATAGATAGATAGATAGATAGATAGATAGATAGATAGATAGATAGATGATAGATAGATAGATAGATAGATAGATAGATAGATAGATAGATAGATAGATAGATAGATATCTAAAGAAAGACTGGAGCAGCACAGAATACTATAGCAAACTGGTGCAGATCCCATTCAGCAATAATCCAATACTTGCCAACTTGAATATCCAAAAAACAGGCAGCACTCCACAGACATATAGATTAGTGGATATTTATTAGACCCATATCTTGTGGCAACGTTTCGGCTCCATGAGCCTTCCTCAAGCAATGTTATACACACATATGCAGGTACTCATAGGATCAGTGCCTAGCAGTAATTTTACAACCAATTAGCACATTGTTACATAAATCTTATATTTTCCATATCAAAGACATCTCATAGGATAAAATTGCACTGTTAGTTACCTCATATCAGTGAAACTGATAATACCAGATGAAATTTACATACAGTCCATTGATTGTTTCTATAGTATAAGTGCATACAGTTGGGATTAGCATTATTAGTTATTCATGGAGGTACTCACATAACAGGTGAAACCACATTGCACGTGGAGGACGCCAAGCACCCTAAATCGGATATGTACACAAGCCATCTGCGCATGTCTCAAACGTCATTTCGGCTTCCAGACTATCCGAGCACTTCTGTGTCACTGCGCTCCTTGCACATGCGCACTGCGGTCATGTCAGTGCCGCGGCGCCATCTTGTGTGTGTCAAAGCAATGTTATAATATAAAAACTTAGTTCCAGTCCACAAAGGACATCATCGGCCACAAAGCCACTGCGTGGGTCATACCTATAGACCCTCTGTACCAATGTATCTTAATTATGTTGAACAATAGCCACAATATAATACTAGAATATACTCCTCTGTCTATGCACAGGGAATTTCTCTAAAGTAGATTGATCTGCAACAGGGTTCGTATACCATATGGAATAAAAAGCTTCATGCCCACCCTGGTATATGGGACGGTTCCCTTTTAAAGGTAACCTCCCACTACCAATGGCATACAAGAGGGAGGTAGTCCGCACCTAATGGAACGGATCCCTCAACCCCAATGCCATAAAGATGGAGATGCCCGTTCCCAGGTCCTTGAATCCCTTTAATGAAAAAAAGGTACAGAATTAAACGAAAGACAACCTTATTCACTGCAACCACACATTTATTAAAGACTATTATTCGCCAGAGACTCAGCGCACTAAAGGTCCAAAAAACATAATTAATTATTCATATATGCGTCCTCCATTTCACAACCGGTTCACCCTTTACTTGACTTTCCTCATCGTATTCATATCTACATGAAAAGAAAAAATAACAATTAACAATGCATTCCATATATCACCATAAGTCAATAATAATAAACAAATCCAATTTGGAGATGATGCCCCAAGGTATATTAGGTGATGAAATTTAATTTAAAGTCCACATTGAGACCCATCGGTCTCAATGTATTAAGTTCGTAGATCCATTTTAGTTCCTTTTTCTTGAGGAGACTAACCCTATCTCCCCCTCTTCTCTGTAAGGGAACAGCATCTATCAATCTATATTTCAGTTGCTTCTCAGTATGTTTAAGCTCAGTAAAATGTTTAGAGACCGGGAGGTCCATTCTTTTCTTCCTAATGGTATATTTATGATGACTTATACGTGTCTTAAAATCACACATCGTCTTTCCCACGTACCATAGTTTGCAAGGACATTCGAGTAGATAAACTATATAGTCAGAGGTACACGTTAGATAATGTTCTATTTTATATACCTTATTTGATATGGGATGCATAAATTGTGTCCCTTTGATCATTTCATTACAATTAATGCAGCCCAAACAGGGATAGCATCCCGTCTTTGTAATACCTGTCAATGACAACTGCATACTCTTTTTAAGCGGTCAGATGTCGGATCTAATTAAGTAATCTCTAATATTTTTGGCTCTCTTGTATGAAAAAAGGGGGGGAAATTTATATCCTTCAATCCCTGGGAGACATTTGGTTAACATTCACCAGTGTTTCTTAATTATCCTGGAGATACTGCCACTATCTTCCGTAAATCTGGAGACAAACGGGACCCTTACCAATTCCTTATTGGAACCTCTCTTACTCAATAAATCATGTCTGGTTACCTGAAGCACACTTTTCCTAGTTGATTCCAATAAGTTCCTTGGATATCCCTATCCAAGAACTTGTTTATCATAGAATCCAAAGCCCCATCCACACTCTCTGTCTCATGCACTATACGCCTCACCCTTAATAGTTGACTAAGGGGAATAGAATTAATCATATTTTTTGGATGCTGGCTACTATATAGTAGTAAATTATTCCTATCTGTTTTTTTCACATATAGAGTCGTCACCAACTTATTATTTTTCTGTTTTACCAAAACATCCAAAAATTGAATTTCCTCCCTGGAAAAATTTACTGTAAATTTGATGGTTTCATCTATCTCATTAAGATACATATGGAAGGCCTCCAATTCTTGATGGGTTCCGGTCCAGAGGAGTCATCTATGTAACTCCACCACCTCGTTACATGTCGGAAGTGGTGGGACACATAGAAGAATTCCTCCTCCAGGACCCCCATAACAAGATTAGCATAAGCGGGGGCCATATTTGCCCCCATCGCAGTTCCCCTGCATTGCAAATAGTAGTCGTTACCAAATAAGAAATAATTTTGTCTCAAAATTATATTCAAAATAGCAAAAATGAATTTTTTGCCATTTTCAGAAAAAATATTTTCTTTATCCAATATTTTTGACACCGCTGATAGGGAATTCAGGAGACCCTTCTATATTCTGATACCCTTTTATATATTCTCATGCAATAATCCCTTTAAGAAATGAGTTCTCTATATTCCACTAAAACATTATTTGCTGACTTAACTAGCAACATGACTAGTGTTGAGCGATACTGCTCGATATCTAAAAATATCGGATCGGAATGGTATCGCCGATATCACTAAATATCGTCGATATCCGATTCCGATACTGGAAGTCCCATGTAAGTCTATGGGAACCAAATATTGACATTAAAAAAACCATTCTTGCCTTGTTGGTTAATTGTACATGAAGGAAAACAACAAAGACTAACGTAGAATGTATTGGGGAGGTTGAGGAGACAATAAAGGCATACATGTTTAACCCAATGCATTGGAATAGCATTAATATATATTTTTTTTGAAATACGTTTAGATTGACTAACAAATTGACAATGTTGTTAACCTTTTTTCTATTTTGGCAAATATGTATGTTTCACAACTTCCATGCTCTTCACCTTTTTAACTTTTGCCAGTGCCACACTTTCTCCTTCGTAATCTTCAGCAGCATCATCTTTCTCATCAAATTATTCTTCATCTTCACCTTCTTAATCTTCTTCTTAAACTTCTTGCTATTCATGTTTTTGTTTATATTACTCATATTGTTATTATTAAACTAATTAATCTTCTTCATATTCAAATTCTTCATCTTCTTCCTCTTCATCTTCTTCATCATATTCTTATTTGTGACAGAGATTCCTGTAATTGTAATCTGTAAAAGTATGAATTGTTCATCCTTCCGTTCTTGCTGTCACAAAAGATTTAAATTACAACAGTATTTGTCCGTGTTCAGTTTAGCCTGCAGCAGCAGGCATTTTCCAGGGGCACCACGAGGAGGAACGGACTCACCCCCATACACTGCTTAGTCTTCTTCTGCTTAGAATTTAGAGCATATATTTTGCTCTTCATTTTGGTCTTATACTTCATGTTCTTCTGCTTTTTGATCTTCTGCTTATTGTTCTTCTGTCTCTTGTTCTGTATCTTGTAGTTTGTCTTAACCTTATTTGTCCTGTTGGTGATCTTCTTCTGGGTAATCTTTTATTTTTTCTTTGTGATGGTGTTCAGGCTGGTTGGCTTCATGCTCGTCGTCCTTGTTGTCGTCATCTTCTTCTGGGTGGTCTTTAAGGTCGTCTAATTTCCGAGAACCAGCTGACGTTACTGGAACCCTGACGGGTATCAGATGGAGCAAGAGACAATGGAAGTAACGAGGACCAGCTGACTGTGCTGGAACCCGGAGGGGCAGCAGAAGGAAAAGAGGCAATGTCACAACCGAGTACCAGCTGACGTTACTGTGACACGGTTACTAAGCAGGAGGTACCTGTGCTCCAAAGCACTACCAAGGACCAGCAGATGTTGGTGGAACTCGGATACGGAGATGGAGGCACCTAGGCCAAAGGCACTGGGGAGAACCACTTGACGGTACTGGACCCCGGACGGGTAGCAGAACGCACCCATGAAAATGTAAGTTGACAGGACGCAAGCCGTCCGCAGTTACCGAATCACACATTCCTACAGTGGGTGCTTGTCCTATTGTCACAATGGAAACAGCCTTTATTTACATATCCCACAGCACACATAGGAATCACCTAAACTGCAGGCACCATAGAGTCGGCTAACCCGAATGCAACACGACAGCACAACTTATTGGAGGATAATTGACGTTCACACTGCCAGGAAACAGCTGTCGTGCTGTAACCAGGCTGGCCAGGAGTCAGTACCCCTGCCAATTACTTACGAGCAACAAATGGCGGTGTTGTAGCCCAGGGAGTAGAGTTCAGGTGGTAGAAAGATGAACATAACAGGAGACATGGAAAACGTTGCCAAACAGTTATTTAATCTGAAAACGGACAGGCAAATTCAGGTGAGATCCATGCCTTGTTCATTTTCAGAAAAGTAAGCCGGTCTACATTCTCTGAGGATAGTCGCATGCGACGGTCTGTTACTACACCACCTGCAGCACTAAAGAAGCGCTCAGATAATACACTGGCAGCAGGGCAAGCCAGCACCTCCAATGCATACTGGCTAAGCTCTGGCCATGTATCCAACTTAGAGACCCAAAATTTGAAAGGGGAAGAGGCATCTGGGAGTACACTTAGAGGGAAAGCCAAGTAGTCTGTCACCATCTTACGGAAACGTTTCTTCCTGGTGACTGGAGCCGTCTCGGATGGTGTAGACCTTGCTGGCGCTGTCACAAAACTTCGCCACATTTGTAACATACAGCTCTTGCCCTGTGCAGAGGCGCTGCTTCTGCTCCCTCTTGTTGTAGAGGTGTCTACACTGCCTCGACGCACAGAGCTGCTTTGTAAAGCAGTAGCAGCAGCAGCAGCTCTCTCGGCTGGAATGTACAACAGTATGGATTGCACCAGTGTGTCTTTGTACTCCTGCATTTTACGGTCCCGGTTCACCGGTGTGATGAGGGTTTGTAAGTTGTCCCGGTAGCGAGGGTCTAGGAGGGTGTACACCCAATAATCTGACGTGGTGAGAATGTGGGCGATGCGGCGGTCGTTTCTCAGGCACTGAAGCATGAAATCAACCATGTGCTGCAGACTCCCAACTGGCCAACAAAGGCTGTCCTCTGGAAGAGGCGTCATCTCTGCCTCCTCTGCATCACCCCACCCTCGCTCTACATACTGACTAGAGCGTTGTGTACCTCCCTCTGTAGGGATTTCTTCCTCCTCCATTGACTCCTCCTCCTCATCCTCCTCACAAAGTGAGCCCTGCCCAGCCCTTTGTGAGGAACCACGTTGCGCTGACTGTCCTGAAGGTAATTGAATTTGTGACTCCTCATCCTCCACCTCTTCCAAAACCTCTTCCTTTAGTGCTTTCAGTGATTTCTGAAGCAGGCAGATAAGGGGGACAGTCATGCTGACTAGTGCATCATCTGCACTCGCCATCCGCGTTGAGACATCAAACGCACGCAAAACGTCGCAGATGTCCTTCATATAGGCCCACTCAGTAGTGGTGAAGTGTGAACGGCGCAAATTGCGAGTTGATTGCGCCTGTTGCAGCTGATACTCCATTACTGCTGGCTGCTGCTCACACAACCGCTCCAACATATGTAACGTGGAATTCCACCTGGTGGGTACGTCACATATGATGCGATGTTCAGGAAGGCAAAATCTGACTTGCAGAGCTGCAATGCGCGATCTGGCCATGCTGGAACGTCGCAAGTGAGCGCACTCTAGGCGGACCTTGTGCAGCAGTGCATCAAGATCCGGATAGTCCCTCAAAAAACTCTGCACGACCAAGTTGAGCACATGTGCCAGACATGGTATGTGAGTGAGGTTGCCAATGCCCAGAGCTGCCACCAGATTTCGGCCATTGTCACACACTACCAAGCCTGGCTGGAGATTAGCTGACAAAAACCACACGTCGCTCTCCTGCTTGATGGCATCCCAGAGCTCCTGCGCTGTGTGGCTTCGATTCCCCATGGAAATTAATTTCAGGACGGCCTGTTGACGTTTGGCCACGGCTGTGCTCATATCGGTCGCAACAGGTAAGCGTTCACGGGTCCATGTGGAGGTATACCGTGACGGCTCGTGCAGCGATGATTCTGAGGAACTGGAGTAGGAGGAGGAATCAATGTGTACAGACTGGATTCCTGCAATCCTTGGAGTTGGCAGAACACGTACAGCGCCACTGGCAAGATCTGTACCCGGCTCCACAACATTGACCCAATGGGCAGTGAGGGAAAGGTATCGTCCCTGGCCATGGGTACTGGTCCACGCATCGGTGGTCAGGTGGACCCTGCTACTGACGGCGTTTAGTAGCGCATGTTTAATGTTTCCCTCGACATGTTTTTGCAGAGCAGGGACGGCTTGCCTGCTGAAATAAAATCGGCTTGGCACATTATATTGTGGGACTGCCAATGCTATAAAGTTCCTGAAACTGTCAGTCTCCACCAGCCTGAATGACAGCATTTCAAGGGACAGGAGTTTTGCAATGCCAGCATTCAGAGCCTGTGCTCGTGGATGGTTTGCCGAGTATGGCCGTCTTTTATCCCATGCCTGTGGTACCGATGGCTGTTTTGTGGTCTGGGAGTGTGACGATGACTGTGAACTTGCTGCTGTTGGTGGAATAACAGTTTGTCTATGGACAACAGTGACCGAGGTTCTTCCATGGAGATCCTGTGAGGAAGCCGAACCAGGTGTGTGTGAGCTGGAGGTAGAGGCTCCAACACGACCTGAAGATGTAGGTGCTGCTGTAGGTTGGCCTACATCTCCAGTGTGTCTTTGTAACTCAGCTACATGCTTTGTCCGCACATGTTTCCACATATTTGTGGTATTCAGGTTACTGATATTTTTACCTCTTTTAACTTTTTGCTTACACAGCTTGCATTGAACATAGCAAATATCATCTACAAGTCTGTCAAAAAAGGACCACGCAGTGCAAGTCATGGGAGCGCCAATTTTGACATTTCTAAGAGAACTGCTCCCAACAGGTGCCAAACTGGAGGCTACAGGCAAGCGAGTCTGCAGCCTACCTCTCCCTCCTCTTTGTACCGTTGGGACAATCTCTTCCTCAGAGCTGCTCCCACCACCTTCCTGTTGCTCACGCCATGTTGGGTCTCGGACTTCATCATCTCCACTACCCTCTTCCAACACCTGCTGCTGTTGGATGGTCTGGGCAGCACCATGCTCCACAAAACCTGGCACCTGAGTCTCATCTTCATCATAAGATGCGTTCTGCGGTGTGCTGTCCATCGGCACTGGCTCACCCGCCTCTTCAGATTGAGAGAGACACAGCTGTTGCGCATCACTGCATACTCCCTCTTCTTCAAATTGCAGAATGCTGCCTGCCTGTCCCGTGTTTGCGAGCCAACAGATTCTGAGAACAGAAGCAGAGACTCAGCTGGCTCCTGTACAGAACTCTCTGACTGCCTGGGCAATTTGACAGGCGGTGAACAGACAGATGGTTGCTCAACAGTGTTGTGTTCCTGAGAGGAGGTGGAAGGAATTGAAGTCGATGCATTGGCTGCCATCCAACCAACAACGGCTTCAATTTGTTCTTCCCGCAGCAGGGGGGCACGCCGAGCTCCTACCAAAGTGCGCATAAAGGAACGCTCATGGGTAAAACTGGTGGATGCTGTGTCACTGAGGGCGGCAGCAGCCACAGAATCCCCACGTCCTCTCCCTGCTGAAACTCCACGGCCACGACCACGTGCCTTACTCCCTGCCTTCTTCATCTTGGTAGATTGATAAAGAAAGTCAGAAAAGTTATAAGGCCTAAGTGTGGTTATTACGCAGAGACTGAAGTGAACACTGAAACACAACTGTTCACAATCTGTGAAAGGCTACTCCTTTGTCTACTTCTATAGTGTTTGCAACCAATGTATTGGATACGGATGGAAGCGCGTCACACTAATAGATTATATTTATTTTAAATGGAATGGAGCAGAACCAATTGGAGAGAAATGAAAAGGATGAGGCACTGAGACACGCTCAGCAGAGTACAAGCAGCAGTGCTTGAACAAGTAACTGGAGCGTGATGTGCACTCAAAAAATAAAAAACACAGACTGAAGTGAACACTGAAACACAACTGTTCACAATCTGTGAAAGGCTACTCCTTTGTCTACTTCTATAGTGTTTGCAACCAATGTATTGGATACGGATGGAAGCGCGTCACACTAATAGATTATATTTATTTTAAATGGAATGGAGCAGAACCAATTGGAGAGAAATGAAAAGGATGAGGCACTGAGACACGCTCAGCAGAGTACAAGCAGCAGTGCTTGAACAAGTAACTGGAGCGTGATGTGCACTCAAAAAATAAAAAACACAGACTGAAGTGAACACTGAAACACAACTGTTCACAATCTGTGAAAGGCTACTCCTTTGTCTACTTCTATAGTGTTTGCAACCAATGTATTGGATACGGATGGAAGCGCGTCACACTAATAGATTATATTTATTTTAAATGGAATGGAGCAGAACCAATTGGAGAGAAATGAAAAGGATGAGGCACTGAGACACGCTCAGCAGAGTACAAGCTGCAGTGCTTGAACAAGTAACTGGAGCGTGATGTGCACTCAAAAAATAAAAAACACAGACTGAAGTGAACACTGAAACACAACTGTTTACAATCTGTGAAAGGCTACTCCTTTGTCTACTTCTATAGTGTTTGCAACCAATGTATTGGATACGGATGGAAGCGCGTCACACTAATAGTTAAATTGCATGGAGCAGCAAGAATTACACTGAAGAAAAAAAAAAAGAGTCTGTGAGTGACACGTGCAGATGCCTACAGACAGCGTTGCATGCAGAGCAAACTGCAGCGTCACCTGCACTCACACACACCTTGCAGAGCTGTTAAAACAACACTGCAGGCAAAAGGAAGCTTTACACAGCGGTTGGTGCTAGCCTGCCTACAGCACAGTACACTAAATCGCAATCTCTAACTGTCCCTCAGAGTCAGCACAGCAGCGTTCTGTCCCTTACTGAATTCACAGCACAGTGTCTCTAAAATGGCGGCGGCGCCTTTTATAGTGCATTCTGACATCATTTCAGCATCCAATCACAGCCATGCCATTAGTTAACATGACCGCAGCAGTACAGGATGTGCCCACACTTCTTAGGATTCCTCATTGGCTGACTAAAATCACATTGTCTCTCAAAGAATTATGGGAACTTCCGATTCCGGTATACGATATATGGAAAATATCGGAACTAAGTATCGAAAGGCCGAAACAGCTAATATCGGCCGATACCCGATACTTGCGGTATCGTATCGCTCAACACTAAACATGACATGACAAGTATCAAAGTTTAGCCAACGAGACATATTCTTGTGGACTATGAGATAATCAGAGTAATATCAGCTTAATGATGGGAATAGCAAATAATGAGCATAGGTGAATGACGATCAAACCTACAATCAATCAGTAAAGTAATAAAGTTATAACTGTTAATGATGACAGTTTGGGGTCCATCAAAGGATAGACATGATGACTAGTGAATTCCTCAGATAGATAATTAGTTGGTCAACCTGACATAAACTATGGTACGTGACAAAATGTATTTACTGTAATAAATGATTTGCTAATATGTCCTGAAAAACACCCTTACCTAATGTATGTGCATGCCCAGTTCAGCTGTCAATATAAGCTGGCTGGGGAGTGATTAAAGTCAGATGACTTTGGCATCAGAACAAGACATCCGTCTCCTGTGTCATTTCATCTCACCATCCGGCCTCGATCGAAGCTCCATCCAATCAGGCAATCATCTGATATCCTAAAAGGCCTGTTCAGGCCTAGAGCTCACAGACCTCACATCTGGCATCCCTACGTTGGGGCTGGTTCAACAGAGGACACACCCAGTATCCGAGACCCGGCAAATCGCACTGCGGACCGAGGAAAACACACAGTAAACATCACCGGTGAAGGTAAGAAATTTTCTTCTTACAAACCCTCTGTGTCTCCCTCGGCCTACAACTTGCACACCAGACCTTGGGTACGTTATAGCCGTGTCTTTCTAGATTACCAGCTCATATTGTTTGACAAAGAACCATAGACAGCATATCAGATTGATTGATTATTTGTAATTTCTGTTATATGTTATCTGTTGTAGTGTGCACTGAATAACTGTGTCTGCAAGAGAATGATTGAGACATGAGACTCCTTGCATGCAGTGAATGAGTTAACTAAACTGTGTGTGTGATAAGGATTTCTTTACAAGAATCCTGAATGTTATAAGGGAGTCCACTTAGATAAGGAAGTAGAAGACTGACCTTTGCTCCATTGGTCATATGAGAAAGGCACATTTTAGTAAAGTCAAAAAACACATAGAAAACATCTGTAAGAAAGAGATAAGCTGAACCCATAATATTGTGCTAAAAGTGTATGGTTTACCGCAGTCTAGCCAATATTTGGGGAAGCTGCAAGTGAAGTGATTGGTGAAAGGTTTTGCAAAAGTGCGTGCACTGACTGAAAGGAACTGTGCTTTTGCTTTATGGTGTAAGTCTGTCTATCTCCAGTCTTGTTTTGTGCTTATGTTATTTTCATGGTGCTAGAAGATTTTGAACAGCTTTGGGTCATTTTAGCCTGCCTGTGGTTATTGGAGTTTGCTCTCTGGTTGATATATAGATTTGCTAAGTACGCCGGACTCAATTCTGAGAACGTGCCATTTCCGGGTGACGGGCCGTAAGGTAAAGTGCTGTGACACTGGAATAGGGGTGATCACGGAGAAGCACTTCATTAATATATCCCCAGGTGTAATAGGGGAGGAAGTATATGTCACGTCCTTTGAGGTATAGGGACGGGGAAGTGGACACGTAATAGCACCGTGGACACAGAGCAAGGTAGACATCAACCAGAAATAGAGAGAGAGAGTGACAGAGTAGGAAGAACACAAGCAGAAATGGGTAATGGGCAAAGTTCAGAGCACCAAGAGGGTTACACAGCACAGGAGATAGTGGAGAGACGGAAAGGAAAGTTTGCAGTGAAAAATTCAAGGAAGTTATTGAGAGCCTTAGGAATGCAGAGTGAGCAGCTAGATTCTTCCCTCTGGGAAGCGGCTCTAGCAATGAGTATGGGGTGGATCACTGACAATAAGTTGGTTCCACAAGCAAGGGCTTGGGCAGAAGTTTCTTAGAGAAATGAAAAAGGAATGTTGTTGGAGTAAAGAAGACACAGAGAAAGGAATTATGTATGTAAGGAAGGAAAAGGTGCCTCCACCATATCACCCCCATCTTATGGATCCTGTGCTCAAAGGACCAGAAGGGTGGGTATGTGTGTGTGGACAGCAAAACCCCGATTGGCGTGAACAATGTTCTGCCTGCGGGAGACCAAGACCCCATGTGGGTACAGGGTTGTATCCAGTTATACATGCTCAGTCTCAAGTACAGGACCCTGGGTACAACACCACAATAAAAACAGAAAATAGCTTAATAGGGCTAGACGATGACCAACCAGCCTTAGAGACTATGGACCAAACTGGCTCTGTAGCCATGACATCAAACCATGCAACATCCACTCCCACACGCCGACCTGCCCCTATAACGACTACGATGTCTCACTATAGGAAAACTAAATACCTTCATGCAAAGGGAACAGGGGGAGAGAAGAAACGACTTCACCCAGGCAGTGGGAGTAAAATATAAATTTTATTAAATATACAAGTAGAATAATAGCACAAGCATCAATAAAGATAAAAAGGGACCCGATCCCTCACAATCCAATACCCTGGTATTTATTATAAATGAATCAGGTGTATAATAAGTGCAACATAAAATATGCTGGAAAAAGAAAATAAAAATCCGAAAATATATATATATTTAATAAGTATATATGCCCGCATAAGAAGATCAAATATATATAAAAAATAGTGCTATATAAGCGCCTACAAAATGTATATGTGCCCTTAAATATATGTGCCACACAGAAATAATCCGAAAATATATATATATTTAATAGATATATGTGTCCGCATAAGAAAATCAAATATATATAAAAAATATATATAAAATAATATGGTGCTATATTAACGCCAACAAAATATATATAGCGAACAATGTGCCCTTAACCCCTTACTGCCATCGGACGTACTATCCCGTCCATGGTACCTGGGCCCGTATGACCGGGGACGGGATAGTACGTCATAGGCGATCAGCTGCGCTCCTGAGGGGAGCGCAGCTAATCACCGCCGGGTGTCAGCTGATTATCACAGCTGACACCCATGACTGTGTGACAGGAGCGGTCACGGACCGCTCCCGGCACATTAACCCCTTGCACACCGCGATCAAACATGATCGCGGTGTACTGGGGGCACAGGGGAGGATCGCGCAGGGTGGGGGCTCCCTGCGCGCCCCCCTGAGACCCTCAGAGCAGCGCGATGTGATCGCGCTGTTCTGAGGGCTTCCTCCCTCCCAGGACCCGGATCCAAGATGGCGCCGGGGTCCTGGAGGGAGGCGGCTACCTCAGTGCCTGCCGAGAGCAGGCACTGAGAAGCCTGCATCTATGCCTGTGCGATCGCTGGTGTGACAGAGTGCTGTGCACACTGTCACACCAGCGATCTGATAAAATACTGTGATGTCCCACCCTGGGACAAAGTAAAAAAGTTAAAAAAATAAAAATAAACGTGTTATAAAAAAAAATCCAAAATAAATAAAAAAAATATATATATATTCCCCAATAAATTCACTTCTTCCTGTAAATAAAAAAAACAAAGCAATAAAAGTACACATATTTGGTATCGCCGCGTCCGTAACGACCCCCCCTATAAAATTGTCCCACTAGTTAACCCCTTTAGTGAACCCCTTAAAAAAAAAAAAACGAAGCAAAAAATCAATGCTTTATCATCATACCGCTGAACAAAAAGTGGAATAACACGCGATCAAAAAGACCGATATAAAAAACATGGTACCGCTGAAAACGTCATCTTGTCCCGCAAAAAACGAGCTGTCATAAAGCATCATCAGCAAAAAAATAAAAAGTTATAGCTCGCAGAATAAAGCGATGCAAAAATAATTATTTTTTATATAAAATTGTTTTTATTCTATAAAAGCGCCAAAACATGAAAAAATGATATAAATGAGGTATCGCCATAATCGTACTGACCCGAAGAATAAAACTGCTTTATCAATTTTACCACACGCGAACGGTATAAACGCCTCCCCCAAAAGAAATTCATGAATTGCTGATTTTTGTTCATTCTAACCTCCCAAAAATCAAAATAAAAAGCGATCAAAAAACGTCACGTGCTCAAAAATGGTACCAATAAAAACGTCAACTCGTCCCGCAAAAAATAAGACCTCACATGACTCTGTGGGCCAAAATATGCAAAAATTATAGCTCTCAAAATGTGATGATGCAAAAACTATTTTTGCAATAAAAAGCGTCTTTTAGCGTGACAGCTGCCAATCATAAAAACCCGCTATAAATAGTAAATCAAACCCCCCTTTATCACCCCCTTAGTAAGGGAAAAATAATAAAATTAAAAAAAAGTATTTATTTCCATTTTCCCATTAGGGTTAGGGTTAGGGTTGCGGCTAAAGTTAGGGTTAGGGTTGGCGCTAAAGTTAGGATTAAGGTTAGGGTTGGGATTAGGGGTGTGTTAGGGTTAGGTTTGTGGTTAGGGTTGGGACTAGGGTTAGGGGTGTGTTGGGGTTAGGGTTGGAGTTAGAATTGGGGGGTTTCCGCTGTTAAGGCACATCAGGGGCTCTCCAAATGTGACATGGCGTCTGATCTCAATTCCAGCCAATTCTGCGTTGAAAAAGTCAAACGGTGCTCCTTCACTTCTCAGCTCTGCCATGCGTCCAAACAGTAGTTTATCCCCACATATGGGGTATCAGCGTACTCTGGACCCCAAGAGTTATTGTGCAATTTGTCCTATTTCTTCTGCTACCCTTGGGAAAATAAAAAACTGGGGCGAAAATATCATTTTTGTACAAAAAAAAAATATTTTTTTGTTTTTAACGGCTGTACATTATAAACTTCTGTGAAGCACTTGGGGCTTCATAGCGCTCACCACACATCTAGATAAGTTCCTTGTGGGGTCTATTTTCCAAAATGGGGTCACTTGTTGGGGATTTCCACTGTTTAGGCGCATCAGGGGCTCTCCAAATGCGACATGACGCCCCCAGACCATTCCATCAAAGTCTGCAATCCAAAACGTCACTACTTCCCTTCCGAGCCCCAACGTGTACCCATACAGTAGTTTTCTCCCACATATTGGATATCAGCGTACTCAGGACAAATTGGATAACAACTTTTGGGGTCCAATTTCTCCTGTTACCCTTGTGAAAATAAAATATTGGGGCAAAAAAAATCATTTTTGTAAAAAAAAAAAAGATTTTTTATTTTTACGGCTGTACGTTATAAACTTCTGTGAAGCACTTCGGGGTTCAAAGTGCTCACCACACATCTAGATAAGTTCCTTGTGGGGTCTATTTGCCAAAATGGGGTCACTTTTGGGGGTTTCCACTGTATAGGTGCATCAGGGGCTCTCCAAATGTGACATGACGCCCCCAGACCATTCCATCAAAGTCTGCAATCCAAAACGTCACTACTTCCCTTCCGAGCCCTGACGTGCGCCCATACAGTAGTTTTCTCCCACATATTGGGTATCAGCGTACTCAGGACAAATTGGACAACAACTTTTGGGTTCCAATTTCTTCTGTTACCCTTGTGAAAATAAAATATTGGGGGCGAAAAAATCATTTTTGTAAAAAAAAAAAAGATTTTTTATTTTTACGGCTGTACGTTATAAACTTCTGTGAAGCACTTCGGGTTCAAAGTGCTCACCACACATCTAGATAAGTTCCTTGTGGGGTCTATTTGCCAAAATGGGGTCACTTGTGGGGGTTTCCACTGTATAGGTGCATCAGGGGCTCTCCAAATGTGACATGACGCCCCAGACCATTCCATCAAAGTCTGCAATCCAAAACGTCACTACTTCCCTTCCGAGCCCTGACGTGCGCCCATACAGTAGTTTTCTCCCACATATTGGGTATCAGCGTACTCAGGACAAATTGGACAACAACTTTTGGGTTCCAATTTCTTCTGTTACCCTTGTGAAAATAAAATATTGGGGACGAAAAAAATCATTTTTGTAAAAAAAAAAAAGATTTTTTATTTTACGGCTGTACGTTATAAACTTTAGTGAAACACCTGGGGGTTAAAAGTTCTCACCACACATCTAGATAAGTTCCTTGAGGGGTCTAGTTTCCAAAATGGCGTCATTTATGGGGGTTTCCACTGTTTAGGCAGATCAGGAGCTCTCCAAACACGACATGGCGTCCAGCCAATTCTGCGTTGAAAAAGTCAGACGGCGCTCCTTCCCTTCCAAACTCTGCCATGCACCCAAACAGTGGTTTACCCCCACATATGGGGTATCAGCGCACTCAGGACAAATTGCACAATAACTTTTGGAGTCTTGTTACCCTTGGAAAAATAAAAATTGGGGTGAAAAGATCATTTTTGTGGAAAAAATATGATTTTTAAATTTTACAGCTCTACGTTATAAACTTGTGTGAAGCACTTGGGGGTTCAAATTGCTCACCAAAGATCTAGAAAAGTTCCTTAGGGGGTCTAGTTTACAAAATGGGGTCATTTGTGGGGGGTTTCCACTGTTTAGGCACATCAGGGGCTCTCCAAATGCAACATGGCATCCAATCTCAATTCCAGCCAATTTTGGTTGGAAAAAGTCAAATGGTGCTCCTTCCATTCCGAGCTCTGCCGTGCGCCCAAACAGTGGTTCCCACCCACATATGGGGTATCAGCGTACTCAGGACAAATTGGACAACAACTTATGTGGTCCAATTTCTCCTGTCACCCTTGAGAAAATAAAAAATTAGTGACTAAAAGATAATTTTTGTGGGAAAAAAATAGGATATTTTATTTTCATGCCCGGGTATTATAAACTTGTGTGAAGCACTTGGGGGTTCAAAGTGCTCACCAAAGATCTAGATAAGTTCCTTAGGGGTATAGTTTCCAAAATGGGGTCACTTGTGGGGGGTTTCCACTGTTTAGGCTCATCTGGGGCACTGCAAACGGAACATGACCCCCATCAACATCTGCATTCCAAAACGTTACTACTTCCTTTCCAAGCCCTGCCGTGCACCCAAACAGTCCCCCCCCCACATATGGGGTATCAGCGTACTCAGGACAAATTGGACAACAACTTTTGGGGTCCAATTTCCTTGGGAAAATTCAAAAATTTGGGACTAAAAAATCATTTTTGTGGAAAATTGTTTTTTTTTTTTTTTCACACCCAGGCATTATAAGCTTTTGTGAAACACTTGGGGGTTCAAAGTGCTCACAACAGATCTAGATAAGTACCTTAGGGGGTCTAGTTTCCAAAATGGTGTCACTTGTGGGGGTTTCCACTGTTTAGGCGCATCAGGGCTCTCCAAACCGACATGGCATCCAATCTCAATTTCAGCCAATTTTAGTTTGAAAAAGTCAAACGGCGCTCCTTCCCTTACGAGCTCTGCTGTGCCCCAGAGAGTGGTTTTCCCCCACATATTGGGTATTGGCGTACTCAGGAGAAATTGCATAACAACCTTATCTGTCCATTTTCTCCTTTTACCCTTGTGAAAATAAAAAAAAGTTTGTAAAAGATAATTTTTGTGGCTAAAAAGTTAAATATTCATTTTTTCCTTCCACGTTGCTTTAGTTCCTGTGAAGCACCTGAAGGGTTAATAATCTTCTTGAATGTGGTTTTGAGTACCTTGAGGGGTGCAGTTTTTAGAATGCTGTCACTTTTGTGTATTTTCTGCCATATAGACCCCTCAAAGTGACTTCAAATGAGAGGTGGTCCCTAAAAAAAATGGCTTTGTAAATTTTGTTGTAAAAATGAGAAATCCTGGTCAACTTTTAACCCTTATAACTTCCTAACAAAAAAAAATTTTGGTTCCAAAATTGTGCTGATGTAAAGTAGACATGTGGGAAATGTTATTTCTTAACTATTTTGTGTGATATATTTCTCTGTTTTAAGGGAATAAAAATTCAAAGTTTGAAAATTGCAAAATTTTAAAAATTTTCGCCATATTTGCGTTTTTTTTCAAAAAAAACGCAAGTTATATCGAAGAAATGTTACTTCTAACGTGAAGTACAATATGTCACGAGAAAACAATCTCAGAATCGCGAAGATCCGTTGAAGCGTTCCAGAGTTATAACCTCATAAAGAGACAGTGGTCAGAATTGTAAAAATTGGCCCAGTCATTAACGTGCAAACCACCCTTGGGGGTGAAGGGGTTAAATATATGTGCCACACAAAAATCGTAATGTGTAGAAAGCATTAAGAAATAAATGAAATGAGCTACAATATTACCAATATAATAAATAAATGGGTCGCGTTCTAGGTAGCCCGGTCTCCTTGGGTGGTCTCCTCCCCTGGTATTTTCAGGTAGTATGCTTGCACCTTATGGATGGTTTGTAGCCACGGCAGCCACGGTGGTGGTGCTTATATAAACACATTTTGTTTATTTTATTTTTAGTGGTGTCCATTGGTGTCTATTTTTGTGTTGGTAATATTGTAGCTCATTTCATTTATTTCTTAATGCTTTCTACACATTACGATTTTTGTGTGGCACATATATTTAAGGGCACATTGTTCGCTATATATATTTTGTTGGTGTTAATATAGCACCATATTATTTTATATATATTTTTTATATATATTTGATTTTCTTATGCGGACACATATATCTACTAAATATATATATTTTCGGATTATTTCTGTGTGGCACATATATTTAAGGGCACATATATATTTTGTAGGCGCTTATATAGCACTATTTTTTATATATATTTGATCTTCTTATGCGGGCATATATACTTATTAAATATATATATATTTTCGGATTTTTATTTTCTTTTTCCAGCATATTTTATGTTGCACTTATTATACACCTGATTCATTTATAATAAATACCAGGGTATTGGATTGTGAGGGATCGGGTCCCTTTTTATCTTTATTGATGCTTGTGCTATTATTCTACTTGTATATTTAATAAAATTTATATTTTACTCCCACTGCCTGGGTGAAGTCGTTTCTTCTCTCCCCCTGTTCCCTTTGCATGAAGGTATTTAGTTTTCCTATTCGGCTGGTTTTTTCCATCCACTTTTTTTGTTTTGAGATTTAACACCTACGCACCTTCTTGGGGCTAGCATCATATTGTAGGCCTTGGATTCGCTCTGCATCCATTCTCATGCAGCCTCTCTATGATTGTCTGCCCACACAACCTTTCCAGCTCCATCAGGAAGCACTAGACAGTTTCTACTCACTAAAACTTGCCATTGTCTCTGCTCCAGCACTTGGCACACCAAACTACGCAAAACTGTTTCTGCTCTACTGTACAGAAATGATGGGACATGCTACAGGGGTCCTATCCCAAAAACATGGCCAACACAACAGGCCTGTGGCTTACTATTCTGCTCGTTTAGATCCTGTTGCACGAGGAGCTCCATCATGTGTCCGCGCAGTGGCAGCTGTTTCACTCTTACTAGACAAGGCCTCAGAGATTGTACTGGACTATCAAATCACTGTCTACACTCCACATGACCTGCACAGCATCCTCAGCCTGGTCCAACCCAAGCACATTGCTGTAGCCAGACATCTTAAACTTCAGTGTGCCCTCCTGATGCCTCCCAATGTCACTTTGAAAAGGTGTATGACTTTGAATCCAGCTACCCTTATTCCAACAATGTAGCAGATTCAAAAGGGGAGAAGGGGGTGATGGGCAAGGAAAACCACTGTTTTTGCAAAATCTGTCAGAAGATGAATTGTTTGATGCATACCATGAGCATGACTGTATAGCCCTTATGGCTCAAGAGTAGAGTTGAGCGATACTTTCCGATATCCTAAAGTATCGGAATCGGAATGGTATCGCCGATATCACTAAAATATCGGCGATACCCGATACCGATACCGGAAGTCCCATGTAAGTCTATGGGAACAAAATATCGCAACTAAAAAAAACCCATTCTTTCCTTGTAAACACTAAATATACACACATAGAATACATATATATATATATATATATATTACATTCATTGTGACATATATATATACATATATGTATAGTTTATACACTTCTACATAGTAAAATATCCTCTGATTCAATTGCCCGGTAAAGCCGGCTTCAGTGAAAAGACAGAAGCACCCGACATGAAATGACACTTGGTGTACATAGGGTTAACCATGTCTTTTCATGTCGTTTGCTATCTGATTTGCACAAACAATTAAATCAGTCTATGTGTGCAAAATTTCACACCTGTAGGGGTTAATTAAAGGTGTAAATTCGTTGTAAAAAAACGGACTTTTTTGCTACGAATTTACACCTTTAATTAACCCCTACAGGTGTGAAATTTTGCACACATAGTCTGATTTAATTGTTTGTGCAAATTAGATAGCAAAGGACATGAAAAGACATGGTTAACCCTATGTACACCAAGTGTCATTTCATGTCGGGTCATAGGTCATAGGTGTTCGGTCTGGATGCCGAACTTTACTGTTCGGGTTCGCCCATCTCTACTTGCAAAATCACCAATCTATAGCACTAGCTTCTCCAAGAGCAGTTCTCCTAATCACAGCTCTGACTATCCTGAGCTATGTGCTTGTTCAAGTGCCATTATCTCTATATGTACCGTAAATACAGTGATAGCAGTGTACATTATAAAATAAATCACTAATAGCTGAATGTGTTACAGCAGAACTTTATAGTTCTACTAATACTATAACTCAGCCTATCCTATCAGAAACAAAGAAGTAAAGAGCAACATAGCTCTGACCTGCTCCAGAGACAAATTGAGAATATTTCTTTAATTGTAACCACAACAATACCAGCACATTAAAAAGTTGTTGTTGTCCAATGTCCATATAGTACTATATTATGCTAAACAGTGGCCAGAGACCGCCATACCATGCCACAATAGTCCCATAGTTTGTTGTCATAGGACAGTGCGATTCTGTGCCTGCACACAGCCATATACTTTGCATAAAGTACCATATTCTACCTGCAAAGAACCAAATTGTGTGTTTGCAGTCCTACAATGAGCCTATATTGCACCCAATAAACTACACATTAGACCCAAATTAGAGTAATACTTGCCCATGTACATAGATGCCAGAGAGAACCACGTTTGTAAGTTACTGTGTATAACAACGCACATTATTCCATATTGTGCCCTGTTTGATTGATCCGATAGCTAACTGAAGGTGGTTTTCCAATCCTTAAAGAAAACTTCAAACTTGCTCCAAATAGTAAAACATAATCTAATATATTCATGTTTTACCCTTACCCCTCCTGTGCTGCTGGCCACAGGACCAACCGTGTGTTGCTTTCCATTGCGCTTGACAGCAGTGATTGGCTGCCTGAGTGACATGGCATTCAATCGACCTCAAAGCATGGTTAACAACTCCTGAAGGTTCTCAGCTCCCAAAACTTTCATGAATGGGCTAATCTCTAAATCCCACCCTTGCCCACTCAAATTGTATAAAATATAGACATGCGGACCCTCGATTTTACCTGATCCGTAGACCATATTGTTTTATATCCATTCAGGAGTTAGGAACACTCTGGCACAACAAGATACTTCTCTTTTATATCCTAAATATGCATGCATGCTAATATTCTGTTACTTTTGATGATGCCAAACCCTATATAGATTTGTATAATCATTGGGTCACATGGCAAAACAAAAATAGGGACAAAGTCAAGTTTGACACCAAATCAGACAAATTCACATTTAGGAGAATCAAAGAACAATCAGACTAATGATCTGTTGAGACTGGGTACACCTTTAGAATACATATAGCCAGTGGCACAACATAAATCTTTTACACGTCAATGCAAAGTCAATAACATGGCCCTCTATAATTGAAAATAAAAATAGTTTGCGCACATAAAAACTACAAGACACAAAAGGATCTGTAGAAAAATAGGAATATGCATGTGTCAAATGGAAAACAATACATAAATTCAGACGCACTCTGTAGAACAGTTTGAGATGCAGATGTAATAATACAGTAATAAATAAATATTGCACTAAGACCCGTGAGAAAAAGGTGATGAGAAAAGCCTGTAGTCTATTATGTAGTAAACCCCAAACCAAAGGACTAAATAGTCATAATACGCATAAGGTATTTATTCATATGGGTATTAATATGGACAAACCCTGAAAAAGTAAAAGAGGTCCTCTTTTAACGATGGAGCAGAAAAACGCTGCAGAAATCCTAAAAAACCTTTTATGCAGAAAGGTCAGAAGAAATTGACACTGTCCCGCCGGTGACAGCTCAGATGAATGAGTATTAGTGGTGCACTGTGGAGAAAATAGTCCTGTTTGCACAGGTTTTACCTGACAACCCCGATGGTCACTTGCAATAGAAAGTCAAATTTCAGCCTCCTCTGGCCTGCTGACAACCCGATGGGTCACTTGCAGTAGAAAGTCCGACTTCAGCCTCCTATGGCCCGCAGACGAAACTTACATCCGTTGATGAAAGCCGGTGATCTCTGGCCTCCGTGGCCAGATCAGGAACGCCGGCTGATGATGTTGGATCCTCACTAGGAAGAAGGATGTGGGCAGGACCTGTTGGTAAACTAGCCTGCCTCAAGCACAGTAGTACACAAAATCGCAATATCTAACTGTCCCTCAGAGTGAGCAGAGTAGCGTTCTGTCCCTAACTGAGTTCACAGCACAGTGACGCTAAAATGGCTGCGGCGCCTTTTATAGTGCATTCTGACATCATTTCAGCAGCCAATCACAGCCATGCCATTAGTTAAGATGACCGCAGCATTACAGGATGTGCCCACACTTCATAAGATTCATCATTGGCTGACTAACATCACATTGCCTCTCAAAGAATTATGGGAACTTCCGATTCCGGTATACGATATTGAAAAAGTATCGGAATTAAGTATCGGAATTCCGATAACGCGAATATCGGCCGATACCCGATACTTGCGGTATCGGAATGCTCAACACTACTCAAGAGACTGCAGGGCTCTCACATGTTTCTGATGTACCTCTCACTAATCCTGAGGTTGAGCTTTTTGTAGATGGTTCAAGAAGCATCGGTGAAGATGGACGGTTCTATACTGGATATGCAGTGGTCACACAGCATGAGGTAGTAAAAGCAGAACCACTCCCTCCTCACATGTCGGCACAAGAGGCGGAGTTGACGGCACTCATTGAAGCGCTTAAAGGGGTGACAGGTAAACACTGTAACATCTACACAGATTCAAGCTATGCTTTCGGTATAGCCCATGACTATGGTCCCATATTGAGGGCGAGAGACTTTCTTACATCAGCAGGTACCCCTGTAAAACATGGGAAACTTATCAAACAACTGCTGGAGGCAATTCTGCTCCCGAAGGAAGTTGCCATAGTTAAGGTAAGAGCACACACAAAACTCTCTACCAACGAAGCAAGAGGCAACGAGAAGGCGGACAAGGCAGCCATTACCCCCCGTCATGCTCAATGGACGTATAGAGGGATATAACGTCAAACGATACCAAAATAGTTTGGTCCTCTAGTTGTACTTCTAATTTATTCAAGAATCTACAGTGTCCCAAATGTAAGATTTAAGTATTTTAACAAAAGGATTAAGTAATCTATCCAGAAAAATACCTAATCTATTAAACACAGAGTCCACCCCGGACACTATGGGGAGCCCAGGCGGATTCTGGAGTGACTTATGCACTTTAGGGATAACATAGAATACGGGGGTTTTAGGATTTTCAATTAGCAGATAGTCATAAAGGGACTGATCAATAATCTCAAGGCCCAATGCCTCTTCCAAACAGCCCTTAATCTCTTTAATAACTTTAAATTTAGGATTTCCATTCAATTTTTTATATACAATCATATCACTCAACTGTGTATATATTTCTTTTAAGCAATCGGACCTGTCCATGACGACGACAGCACCGCCCTTATCCAAGGTTAGTCTCCTCAAGAAAAAGGAACTAAAATGGATCTACGAACTCAATACATTTAGACCGATGGGTCTCAATGTGGTCTTTAAATTAAATTTCATCACCTAATATATCTTGCGGCAACATCTCCAAATTGGATTTGTTTATAATTATTGACTTATGGTGATATATGGAATGCATTGTTAATTGTTATTTTTTCTTTTCATGTAGATATGAATACGATGAGGAAAGTCTAGTAACGGGTGAACCGGTTGTGAAATGGAGAACGCATATATGAATAAATAATTACCGTATATACTCGAGTATAAGCCGACCCGAGTATAAGCCGACCCCCTTAATTTTGCCACAATAAACTGGGAAAACTTACTGACTCGAGTATAAGCCTAGGGTGGAAAATGAGATTATGCCCTATATGCTGCCCCATGTATTATGCCCCCATAGATGCTCCATAGATCATGCACCCATAGATGCTCCATAGATTATGCCCCCATAGATGCTCCATAGATTGTGCCCCCATAGATGCTTCACAGATTGTGCCCCCATAGATGCTCCATAGATTGTGCCCCCATAGATGATCCACAGATTGTGCCCCATAGATGCTCCACAGATTGTGCCCCCATAGATGCTCCATAGATTGTGCCCCCATTGATGCTCCATAGATTGTGCCCCCATAGATTGTGCCCCCATAGATGCTCCACAGATTGTGCCCCCATAGATGCTCCATAGATTGTGCCCCCATGATGCTCCATAGATTGTGCCCCCATAGATATGCCCCATAGATTGTGCCCCCATTGATGCTCCATAGATTATGCCCCATAGATTATGCCCCCATAGATGCTCCATAGATTGTGCCCCCATTGATGCTCCATAGATTGTGCCCCATAGATTGTGCCCCCATAGATGCTCCACAGATTGTGCCCCCATAGATGCTCCATAGATTGTGCCCCCATAGATGCTCCATAGATTGTGCCCCCATTGATGCTCCATAGATTGTGCCCCCATAGATTATGCCCCATAGATTGTGCCCCCCATTGATGCTCCATAGATTATGCCCCCATAGATTATGCCCCATAGATTGTGCCCTCATAGATGCTCCATAGATTGTGCCCCCATAGATGCTTCACAGATTGTGCCCCCATAGATGCTCCATAGATTGTGCCCCCATAGATGATCCACAGATTGTGCCCCCATAGATGATCCACAGATTGTGCCCCATAGATGCTCCACAGATTGTGCCCCCATAGATGCTCCATAGATTGTGCCCCCATTGATGCTCCATAGATTGTGCCCCCATAGATGCTCCACAGATTGTGCCCCCATAGATGCTCCATAGATTGTGCCCCATAGATGCTCCATAGATTGTGCCCCCATTGATGCTCCATAGATTGTGCCCCCATAGATTATGCCCCATAGATTGTGCCCCCATTGATGCTCCATAGATTATGCCCCCATAGATTGTGCCCCCATAGATTGTGCCCCCATAGATGCTCCATAGATTGTGCCCCCATAGATGCTTCACAGATTGTGCCCCCATAGATGCTCCATAGATTGTGCCCCCATAGATGATCCACAGATTGTGCCCCCATAGATGCTCCACAGATTGTGCCCCCATAGATGCTCCATAGATTGTGCCCCCATTGATGCTCCATAGATTGTGCCCCCATAGATTGTGCCCCCATAGATGCTCCACAGATTGTGCCCCCATAGATGCTCCATAGATTGTGCCCCCATAGATGATCCATAGATTGTGCCCCCATAGATGATCCATAGATTGTGCCCCCATAGATGCTCCATAGATTGTGCCCCCATTGATGCTCCATAGATTGTGCCCTCATAGATTATGCCCCCATAGATTGTGCCCCCCATTGATGCTCCATAGATTATGCCCCCATAGATTATGCCCCCATAGATTGTGCCCCCATAGATTGTGCCCCCATTGATGCTCCATAGATTATGCCCCCGTAGATGATCCATAGATTGTGCCCTCATAAATTATGCTCCATAGTATAGGCCTCAATTGCTGCCGCTGCAACCAAAGAAAAAAAAAAAGACATACTCACCTCTAGTTGCTGGGGGCCAGGTGCCGGTGTCCTGAGCAGGCGGGGACACCGGCGCGCTATGGGGGACAGGTGCCGGTGTCACTGCTCGCTCAGGGTCCTGGCACCTGAGACATTTACCTGTCACCGCTGCTCGCCGCCGTCTTCCGGGTCCTCCAGCAGTCAATGATCAGGCAGAGGCGCGGCGCTCACTAATAACGTCATCGCGCCCTCTGCCTGAACATCGCAGCAAGAGGACCCGAGGACACAGCGGAACGGGACAGGTAAATATCGCTTATACTTACCCTACCGCTGGCGCGTCTCTGCCCTGCTCTTCTCCTGCGGTCCCGGCGCCTGTGTTCAGCGGTCACGTGTTACCGCTCATTAAAGTCATGAATATGTGCATATTCATGACTTTAATGAGCGGTGCCAGCTGACCGCTGAACACAGGCGCCGGGACCGTGGGAGAAGAGCAGGGGCTGCAGAGACCGCGCCGGCGGAGGGGTGAGTATATAGGACAGCTGCGCTCCCCGCCGACCCCTGTATATGACTCGAATATAAGCAGAGTGGGGGACTTTCAGCCCTAAAAAATGGGCTGAAAATCTCGGCTTATATTCGAGTATATACGGTATGTTTTTTTGAC
This sequence comes from Oophaga sylvatica, assembly GCA_033576555.1. Lineage (NCBI taxonomy): Eukaryota > Metazoa > Chordata > Amphibia > Anura > Dendrobatidae > Oophaga > Oophaga sylvatica. The sequence goes on along the minus strand of JARQOD010000004.1, from coordinate 269,235,564 downwards.
CTTTAGTGCGCTGAGTCTCTGGCGAATAATAGTCTTTAATAAATGTGTGGTTGCAGTGAATAAGGTTGTCTACCGTTTAATTCTGTACCTTTTTTCATTAAAGGGATTCAAGGACCTGGGAACGGGCAACTCCATCTTTATGGCATTGGGGTTGAGGGATCCGTTCCATTAGGTGCAGACTACCTCCCTCCTGTATGCCATTGGTAGTGGGAGGTTACCCATAAAAGGAAACCGTCCCATATACCAGGGTGGCATGAAGCCTTTTATTCCATATGGTATACGAACCCTGTTGCAGATCAATCTACTTTAGAGAAATTCCCTGTGCATAGACTCATGATTATATTCTAGTATTATATTGTGGCTATTGTTCAACATAATTAAGATACATTGGTACAGAGGGTCTATAGGTATGACCCATGCAGTGGCTTTGTGGTCGATGATGTCCTTTGTGGACTGGAACTAAGTTTTTATATTATAACATTGCTTTGCCACACACAAGATGGCGCCGCTGCACTGACACGAACGCAGTGCGCATGCGCAAGGAGCGCAGTGACACAGAAGTGCTCGGATAGTCTGGAAGCCGAAATGACGTTTGAGACATGCGCAGATGGCTTGTGTACATATCAGATTTAGGGTGCTTGGCGTCCTCCACGTGCAATGTGGTTTCACCTGTTATGTGAGTACCTCCATGAATAACTAATAATGCTAATCCCAACTGTATGCACTTATACTATAGAAATAATCAATGGACTGTATGTAAATTTGAGATATAAGAGCTAATGTACCTTCATCTGATATTATCAGTTTCACTGATATGAGGTAACTAACAGTGCAATTTTATCCTATGAGATGTCTTTGATATGGAAAGTACAAGATTTATGTAACAATGTGCTAATTGGTTGTAAAATTACTGCTAGGCACTGATCCTATAAGTACCTGCATATGTGTGTATAACATTGCTTGAGGAAGGCTCATGGAGCCGAAACGTTGCCACAAGATGTGGGTCTAATACATATCCACTAATCTATATGTCTGTGGAGTGCTGCCTGTTTTTTGGATATAGATAGAAAGATAGATAGATAGATAGATAGATAGATAGATAGATAGATAGATAGATAGATAGATAGATAGATGAGTAAGAATAGATAGATATGATGAGATGAAGGATAGATAGATAGATAGATAGATAGATAGATAGATAGATAGATAGATAGATAGATAGATAGATAGATAGATAGATAGATAGATAGATAGATAGATAGATAGATAGATATGGGATAGAGAGATACATAGATAGATACATAGATAGATAATAGATAGACAGATATGCGATAGATAGAGAGATAGATAGAAAACAAAAACTGGAACAGCACGATTTTTTCAAAACTCAGAGGGTGCAAAAATCCTTCTTAGCAAATCATCCAATACTTGCCCAAATCCATAGAAACAAAGGAAGGCAGCACTCCAAGCCGGCTTGAGAAAGGCTCATTGTGAGCCGAAACGTCACCACGCAATGTTGGCTTGAAATGCACATATCTACCTCATTTTTTGATTGCTGCCTTCCTTTGTTCTTAGTAGATAGATAGATAGATAGATAGATAGATAGATAGATAGATAGATAGATAGATGATTGATATGATGATATAGAAGGAATTAGATAAATAGAAAGATAATACATAGATAGATTATAGATAGATAATAGATAGATTATAGATAGATAGATATGGGATAGATTGATCGATCTATCTACCTAGCTATCTATACCCTATCTATCTATCTATCTATCTATCTATCTATACTATCTATCTATCTATCTATCTATCTATCTATCGATCTATCTATTATCATCTGTCTATCTGTCTATCTGTGTGTGTAATGTAGTGTGGGTTGGACAAATGTTAAAGAGGATGTTGGACAAAAAAATCACATCACAAATCTTTTTTTTTGTTAAATAATATATCTTTATTTAGCTTACAAAAACGTATACAAATCCACATAAAAAACCCAATGAAAATCCACATCAAAAACGCATCAAATCCGCATATGTGTTTTCTGCCAAGAGGTGCAGATTCTGTGCAGAAAATTCTGCAGGCAAATCTGCAACGTGTGCACATACCCTTAGGCTGTGGTTCCACGGTCCGGAACCACAGCGCTTTGGACGGAGCGGAAATTCCGCTCCGTCTAAGCCCCGCCCCCTTTCTGACGCGCGCTCTTTCCGGAGGTGTTCAGGACACCTCCGGAACACCTCCGGAAAGAACGCAGGGCTACATAGCCCTGTGTTAAATTCTGTTGCGGCGACGCACCGTCGCCGCAACACGCGAGGACATGCTGCGGTCTGAAAAGACGCGCCGCATGTCCGTTTACGCAGGTCTCCCGCCTGCGTGTTGTTACGCATAGTGGAGACGGGATTTCTTGAAATCCCCTCCACTATGCTGTAACATCTGGACGCTGCATGTTTGGCGCTGCGCCAGCGCACAGCGCCAAACACGCAGCGTTTACTGATCGTGGAAACTCACCCTAAGTCCCAGCTAAGCAAATACATTTGGCAGGACAGCTCCTGAATTGTGCCGTCCACAGAATAATTGTGAAATGTCTGAAAACCTGCTAAAGTAATTGAAATATGCTACTCCAAGCTCTGTAAAGATATTTAAATACCCAATTTAGTAAGAAAAAGCATAATTGGTGTATTTTCAAACTCCTCATACATTACTTTTATGTGTATATACAAATTTTAAATTCAGTTTTCTATGACAAGCGTTAAATTGAATTTTAAAAGAAATTAAGAATAACTATAGATCTTCAGATCTGATTTATGTTAGGTCAGGGCTGGTTTATTTCTACTTATGTGAAGGCTGCTGATGTTTTTCACTTGTCAGTACTCCACTTGATATTCAGACACAATTCCTTCCTGTCAGGAAAATAAAAGAATCATGTTACACATGATACTATGATAATGGAAAAGAAACATCACTCAGTTCTCTGAAAATCTCATTTGAAGTATGTCTGTAAAAGCTAGTTCAAAAAGTTGACTGAAGCAAGCCAGTGTTATATAAACAGAGATGTATAAATATTCACATACATTGCCTTGCGAAAGTATTCGGCCCTCTGGAACTTTTCAACCTTTATCATGTATCATGCTTCAAACATCATGCTTCAAACATAAAGATACCAAATGTAAATTTTTGGTGAAGAATCAACAACAAGTGGGACACAATTGTGAAGTTGAACAAAATTTATTGGTTATTTTAAATTTTTGTGGAAATGCAAAAACTGAAAAGTGGGGCGTGTAATATTATTCGGCCCCTTTAACTTAATACTTTGTTGCCCACCTTTTGCTGCGATTACAGCTGCAAGTCACTTGGGGTATGTCTCTATCAGCTTTGTACATCGAGAGACTGAAATTCTTGCTCATTGTACCTTGGCAAACAGCTCGTGCTCAGTGAGGTTGGATGGAGATCGTTTGTGAACAGCAGTTTCCACAGATTGGATTCAGGTCTGGACTTTGACTTGGCCATTCTAACACCTGGATATATTTATTTGTGAACCATTCCATTGTAGATTTTGCTTTATGTTTGGGATCATTGTCTTGTTGGAAGACAAATCTCTGTCCCAGTCTCAGGTCTTTTGCAGACTCCAACAGCTTTTCTTCAAGAATGGTCCTGTTTTTGGCTCCATCCATCTTCCCATCAATTTTAACCATCTTCCCTGTCCCTGCTGAAGAAAAGCAGGCCCAAACCATGATGCTGCCACCACCATGTTTGACAATGAGGATGGTGTGTTCAGGGTGATGAGCTGTGCTGCCTTTACACCAAACATATCGTTTGGCATTGTTGCTAAAAAGTTTTATTTTGGTCTCATCTGACCAGAGCACCTTCTTCCACATGTTTGGTGTTTCTCCCAGGTGGCTAGTTGCAAACTTTAAATGACACTTTTTATGGATATCTTTGAGAAATGGCTTTCTTCTTGCCACTCTTCCATAAAGGCCAGATTTGTGCAGTGTACGACTGATTGTTGTCTTATGGACAGACTGTCCCACCTCAGCTGTACATCTCTGCAGTTCATCCAGAGTGATCATGGGCCTCTTGGTTGCATCTCTGATTAGTCTTCTCCTTGTTTGAGATGAAAGTTTAGAGGGACAGCCGGGTCTTGGTAGATTTGCAGTGGTATGATACTCCTTCCATTTCAATATGATCACTTGTACAGGGCTCCTTGGGATGTTTAAAGTTTTAGAAATCATTTGTACCCAAATACGGCTTTAAACTTCTCCACAACAGTATCATAGACCTGCCTGTTGTGTTCCTTGGTCTTCATGATGCTCTCTGTGCTTCAAACAGAACCCAGAAACTATCACAGAGCAGGTGCATTTATATGGAGACTTGATTACACACAGGTGGATTATATTTATCATCAGTAGTCATTTAGGACAACATTGAATCATTCAGAGATCCACAATGAACTTCTGGAGTGAGTTTGCTGCACTGAAAGTAAAGGGGCCGAATAATATTGCACGCACCACTTTTCAGATTTTGTATTTCCACAAAAATTTAAAATAACCAATAAATTTTGTTCAACTTCACAATTGTGTCCCACTTGTTGTTGATTCTTCACCAAAAATTTACATTTGGTATCTTTATGTTTGAAGCATGATATGTGGGAAAAAGTTGAAAAGTTCCAGAGGGCCGAATACTTTCGCAATGCACTGTACATATATATACAGCTCTGGCAAAAATTAAGAGACCACTTTCAAATGTTCAGTTTCTCTGATTTTTCTCTTTATAGGTATTTTTTTGAGTAAAATGTAAATTATTCTTTTAGTCTATAAACTTCTGACAACATGTCTCCGAATTTCCAAGCAATACATTATGTGGGTTATTTGTTAAAGAAAAATGGTCAAAATTTAAAAAAAACAGTGCTTTCAGACCTCAATAATGCAAAGAAAACAAGTTCATAATCATTTAGAAACAGCAATACTAATGTTTTAACTCAGGACAAGTTCTGAAATCAATATTTCATGGAATAACCATGATTTTTTAAAAAAAGCTTTCATGCATCTTGGCATGCTTGCCACCAGTCTTTCACACTGCTTCTGGCGCATAAATTTAAGCAGTTTTTTGATGGCTTGTGACTATCCATCATCCTCTTGATCACATTCCAAAGGTTTTCAATGGTGTTCAGTTCTGGCTAATGGGCTGCTCATGACAGAGTTTTGATGTGGTGGTCTCTTAATTTTTGCCAGAGCTGTATATACAGTGGGTTAGGAAACTAATGTACACTCTGCACCCCATCTTTACTGAAAAAACAGAAATGTAGAAATTTTTGCAATTTTATTAAAAAAAACCTGAAATATCACATGGTCATAAGTATTCACATCCTTTCCTCATTATTGAGTAGAAGCACCCTTGTGAGCTAGTACAGTCTTCTTGGGAATTATGCAACAAGTTTTGCACACCTGGATTTGGGGATCCTCTGCAATTCTTCCTTGCAGATCCTCTCCAGTTCCGTCAGGTTGGATGGTGAACATTGGTGAACAGTCATTTTCAGGTATCTCCAGAGATGCTCAATTGGGTTTAGGTCAGGGCTTTGGCTGGGCCAGTCAAGAATGGTCACAGAGTTGTTCTGAAGCCACTCCTTTGTTAATTTAGCTGTGTGCTTGGAGTCATTGTCTTGTTGGAAGGTGAACTTTCGGCCAAGTCTGAGGTCCAGAGCACTCTGGAAGAGGTTTTCATCTAGGATATCTCTATACTTGGCCGCATTCATGGTTCCTTCAATTGCAACTAGTCATCCTGTCCCTGCAGCTGAAAAACACCCCCATAGCATGATGCTGCTACCACAATGTTTCACTGCTGGGATTATATTGGGCAGGTGATGAGCAGTGCCTGGTTTTCTCCACACTTTCTGCTTAGAATTATCATCAAAAAGTTCTATCGTCATCTAATCAGACCAGAGAATCTTATTCTGGAATGCTGTAGATAAGCCCCCATTGTAACCTGAAAGATAAGAAAAACAAGTTATATTATACTCACCCAGAGGCAGTCCGGTCCGATGGGCATCGCAGGTCCCGGTCCGGCGCCTCCCATCTTCTTGCGATGTCGTCATCTTACTTGCTTCCTTTATCAGCTCCTGTGCAGGCATACTGATTTGCCCAGTGAGGGCAGAACAAAGTATTGCAGTGCGCAGGCACCGGGAAAGGTCAGAGAGGCCCAGCTCCTGCGCACTGCAGTACTTTGCTCTGCCCTCAACCGGGCAAATCAGTATGCCTGCGCAGGAGCCACGACAGGAAGCAAGGAAGATGAGGACATCGTATGAAGATGGGAGGCGCCGGACCTGCGATGCCCATTGGATCGGATACACCGGACCGCCCACACAGGTGAGTATAACATAACTTGTTTATATTATTTTTCAGTTTACATCTGGGACTTATCTACAGCTTTCTAGAATGCTGTAGATAAGACCCTAAAGGCGGTGGCAGCTGCTTGTATCCGAAAATGGAGGTGACAGGTTCCCTTTAAGGTCATGCGACAGCATCTCAATGGGATTAAGATCAGGACTTTGACTCCAAAGTCTTAATTTTGTATTTCTTAAGACATTCAGAGGTGGACTTGGTGGTGTGTTTTGATTCATTGTCCTGCTGCATAACCCAAGTGTGCTTCAGCTTGAGGTCACAAACAGATGGCTGGACATTCTCCTTCAGGATTTTTTGGTAGACAGTCAAATTCATGGTTCCATTTGCCACAGAAAGTCTTCCACATCCTGAAACAGAAAAACAGCAACAGACCATCACACTACTTCCACCATATTTAACTGCTGGTATAATATTCCTTTTCTGAAATGCAGTATTACTTCTACTTCAAATGTAATGGGACATACACTTTCCAAAAAGTTCAACTTTTGTCTCAACAGTACACAGAGTATTCTGCCAAAAGCAAGAGAAATGGCTTTATAACCTCTTCCACACTGATTTCCATACCGATAGATCTCAATTACTTTCTTTCTCATTTGTTCCAGAATTTCTTTGGATCGCAGCATAATGTCTAACTCTTGAGGTTCTTTTGGTCTGCTTCACTTTTTCAGGCAGGTATTATTTAAGTGATTTCTTGATTGAGAACAGTTGTGGCATTAATCAGGCCTGCATGTGGCTAGGGAATTTGAACTCAGCTTCCCAAAGATGTGATAAACCACAGTTAAATTTTCAAATTTTACAGTTTTACTTTTTCACACAGCGCCCTGTAGGTTTGAATTTCTTTTTCCCTTAATAATAAAGACCTTCATTTAAAAACTGAATTTTATGTTTAATTGTGTTATCTTTGTCTAATATTTAAATTTGTTTGGTTATTTTAAACATTTAAGTTTGACCAACATGTAAAAGTATAGGAAATCAGGAAGGGGGCAAACACTTTTTTGCACAAATGTATATATATAGATATATATGTTGTGAGGCAGTGACCATTGTTACATGTAGGGTCATTGTGTGTTCCCCCTAGGCGTATTGAAGCCATGAGAGTGCATTGCAGTCACAGGCGTAACGGTGATTGCAATGCAAGGTAAAAGTAAGTGTGGGTCTTGGATATGCTAGTTCTCCAAGGCAAATTTAGGGAAAACCTGCTCTGGGCTTTTGTGTTTTGAAACAGACTACAGATGGTAGCGGTGCAGTCCGTTTAATTCCCGGCCCAGGTTTTCCATGTGGCTCATGGCCACAGATTCCAGTTAAAAGTGCAGTTAAGAGTGCAGAGCAGAAGTCTCTCCAGATTTCCACCTATTTGAGGCAACACAGGCCAGTGGAGCCAAACAGCCAAGGGAGCTGAAAGGCCTGCACACCACAGCATACATGGCGGTGCTTTCGCTCACAGTAACCGGTCTCGGAGGTTAACCGTCCTGTGCCCAGCTGTGATCCGGAGGTGGACTCTCTTGTGCCCAGCTGTGAACAGGAGGTGGACTGGGCTGTTTATTGACTTCAATGAAGAGGATATGGTTCCCAGCTGTGATCCAGAGGGTATAGTGTGCTGTGTTTTGCTGTGAGAAGAACATTAAAGAGACTTTTGTTTTGAACTTTGCTGGGTTACTGCCTCATCCCGGCTCAGTGTGGATACCGCTGCACTACATACGGTTGAAGAACGCAGGCAGTGTGAACTGAGGCAATGCAGCACGGTGGAGCTTTTGAAACAGGTGGTCCACATTCAGCAGTAGCTGAAGATGCAGCTTCAGTGACAGCAGCAAGAGGTGCTGCAGTTGCAGCAGCAGCAGGAGCTATTGTGCCAGCAGCAGCAGGAGCTACAGTTCCAGTGGCAGCAGCAAGAAGTGCTGCAGGTGCAGTGGCAGCAACCGGGGCATCAGTGGTGTAAAGAGGAGACCTCCTAAGGTGAGGGGTGAACAGCGGTGCCAAGAAAAGACCCCTATGATAAAGGGCGATCAGAGATGTACCAGTGGTCATTTGCAGAGACTCATACCACCAGGTCTGAGGCATATGACTTTTTGGAGTTGGTGGAGGAAGGGCTCCAGCCCGAGACTTTGACCCGACCCAGATGGTAGAGAGGGTGGCGGTCGACCGGTTGGTGAGGGCTCTGCCAGCCGCCATGTATCATTGGGTGGGGCAAGGGGACCTGGACACTCTGAACCAGCTGATAAGTTGTGCTGTATACAGACACTAAGGACTTTGTACAGAACACTGCTCGGCTGTCATGTCGGGCCTTGCCACCCCAGGAGTAGGACTGTGGGTTTACTCACTATGTGTCTATGTATGCCCAGGCAGTTTGTACTGCCACTACAGGCACTTCCAGCAGCAAACCGCAGCTGTGCTGGGTACTTGTCACCGGGTGCCAAATGGACGCTTTCCTGGTTTTGGGGAGCGTAGTGTCTTTGGTCCATGGGTTCCATGTTGCCAGGGACAACCCCAAAGGACTGAAAGTGGATGTGATGGGTATACATGGCAAAATCCAGAAGTACCCGACCTAGGAGGTTAATTTTTCCACACCATGTGGGGACATTAAACATGTGTTGGCAGGAGACTTACCCCTGTTCTGGTCCCTGTGGGAGACCAGGGTTAACCCTCCCAAGCAGGGCCGGCTACAGGTTTTTATGGGCCCCGGGCGAAAGAGTCTCAGTGGGCCCCTTTAACACAGACTACGATTCATGATGCACAGATACGGCAGAGACATATAGGTACAGTACAATGCCAAATACTTCACTTCTTCCATTACATGAGTGATATCTATTGTAAATTGTACAATAGCTCAAAAACCGCCAAATCCTCACAGCGCACAGTACAGACTGGACAGTACAGTCATCCATACAATATTATGGGCACCACATAGTCTCCCCCTCATCACCCATATAATACCCCATGCAGGATGTCATCCCCCATCCCCCATATAATGCTCCATACAGAATACTGGACCCAATATAATGCTCCATACAGAATACTGGACCCAATATAATGCTCCATACAGGATACTGGTCCCCATATAATGCTCCATACAGGATACTGGTCCCCATATAATGCTCCATACAGGATACTGGTCCCCATATAATGCTCCATACAAAATATGGAGCTCTCCTCTGCGCTGTGCTGTGTTCTGCACTGTTACGGCTCAGGAAAGGGCGCTATGGAAAGACTCCCATTATCATCATCATCGCCTCCCCATCATCATCATTGTCTCCCCATCATCATAATTTCCTCCCCATCATCATACTGCCTCCCTATCATCATCATTGCCTGCCCATCATCATCAATCATCATTGCCTCCCCATCATCATCATCACTGCCCTCCTTCCACCACCATCACACAGACAGCACCGCAGCACTCTCTCACATACACACACACACACAAAGCACCGCACTACATACACACACACTGATACACACACACACACACTGATACACACAGACACATACACATCACATCTCACCTGTCCGGCGTCATTCAGTGGTGCTGCTGTGAGAGGAAGCGCAGGCGCCCCCTGGAGCCCGGAGCTGCGGCAGCGGAGGCACGGGGAGAGGTAAGTATTGTGCCAGCTGCTGCCAGGGCCCTGGGGAAGCGGGGGGCCCAATGGCGGCACTGACACCGCTCTCCTCCACTAACGGTGCCAGGGTGCCCGACGGCGAATGGGCCTCCCCGCCTGCTCAGGGCCCCGGCACTTGCCCGTGTATGCCGGGTGCTGACGCCGGCCCTGCTCCCAAGCTATATGCTATTCTGGCCTTGGAACCCAAAGATACCTGCCATAGTGGTCGCCAACCTAGGGACAGAGTGTAACCCCGATAGGTTTCCGCTAGAGGTAATGGCAGGAGAGGTCAAGGATGTTGCTCCGGGTGCAGAACTCGAAGATCTCAAGTCAGGGATACCTGCCATAAGGGTCGCCAATCTATGGACAGAGTGTAAACCTGATAGGCTTCCCCTAGAGGTATTGGCAGGAGAGGTTGAGGAGACCCCACAGAACATAGAGCTGGAAATATCCCATGGAAAGCTAAGTTCAGCTCATTTCCAGAGTCACACGCAGAAATGCATGAATAAAAGGAAAGCATGGGGGAACTGGGAGTGTGTGATCATGGAGGCGACTAGGGATGTACGAAAGAGGAAACCTCTGGCATCGGCCAAGGATGTGGCCAGGGGTCGGGATAAAATGGATAGAGCTCTCGCTAGACAGCAGCATTGGGAGGCTTGTATTCGAGTGCGACGTGGTACGGATGTATGCCCAGAGTTGCTGGCGCAGACCTTGGCTTTTCGGCGGGACGTAGTCACCGAGGCATGGGTAAGGGTACGGTGGAAACGGTACCAAGGGCCTGAAGGCAGGTACTTAGGTGGCAAGATAAGCTGCGGGGTTAGGGAACCACAAATAAACAGGGGAGACGCCACCCAAAACTGGCCCAAGTTTACTGGCAGTCAGGAAAGGGGGCGCATAGTCTGCAATGGAGAACGGGGAGGTGATTGATCACATAACGAAGTACAGTGGGTATGGAAAGTATTCAGACCCCTTTAAATTTTTCACTCTTTGTTTCATTGCAGCCATTTGGTAAATTCAAAAAAGTTCATTTATTTCTCATTAATGTACACTCTGCACCCTATCTTGACCGAAAAAAAAACAGAAATGTAGAAATTTTTGCAAATTTATTAAAAAAGAAAAACTGAAATATCACATGGTCACAAGTATTCAGACCTTTTGCTCAGACACTCATATGTAAGTCACATGCTGTCCATCTCTTTGTGATCATCCTTGAAATGGTTCTACTCCTTCATTGAAGCCCAGTTGTGTTTAATTAAACTGATAGGACTTGATTTTTATAGGCACAAACCTGTCTATATAAGACCTCACTTTTGTGAATTTACCAAATTCCTGCAATGAAACAGAGTGAAAAATTTCATGGGTCTGAAAACTTTCCATACCCACTATATAAAATTGTATATATACAGTTGTGCTCAAAAGTTTACATAATATGGCAGAGCTTTTACTTTCTTTGCATTTTTCAGAGAATATGAATGATAGCCCCAATACTTTTTCTCCATTCATGGTTAGTGGTTGGGTGAAGCCATTTATTGTCAAACTACTGTGTTTTCTCTTTTTAAATCATAATGACAACCAAAAACAGCCAAATGCCCCTGATGAAAAGTTCACATACCCTGGTCATTTTGTATACTAAAGGTAACATCCTCATCTGTGACCTGTTTGCCTGTAATCAGTGTGTGTGTATAAAAGCTGAGTAAGTTTCTGGGATCCAGACAGACTCTTGCATCTTTCATCCAGCCACTGACATTTGTGGATTGTGAGTCATGGGGAAAGCAAAAGAATTGTCAATGGATCTACAGGAAAAGGTAGTTAAACTGTATAAAACAGGAAAGGGATACAAAAAGATATCCAAGGAATTGATGATACAAATAGCAGCATTCAAACTGTGATTAAAAATGGAAAATCAGGGGCTCTGTAAAAATAAAACTATGATCAGGTAGACCAACAAAAATTACATCCACAACTGTGAGGAAAATTGATAGGGATGCAAAGAAAAACCCACAAGTAACATCAGCTGAAATACTGGACTCTGAAAACTAGCAGTTTGGCTGTTTCAAGATGCACAATAATGAAGCACTTGAAGAAAAATGGGCTACATGGTCGAGTCATCAGAATAAAGCCATTACTGCGCAAATGCCACAATATGCAAAACAGCACAGAGACAAGCCTCAAAACTTCTGGAACAAGCTAATTTTGTGTGTTGAGACAAAAATTGAACTTTTTGGCCACAACCATAAACATGCACATTGATAGAAGGAGATAGAGAGATCTACTGTATGCATACATTTTCTATGTTCACTACTCAATATTGAAATTAGAAAACTAGATCTGAACTGAAAAAGTAAGTTAATGTGTATGCAAAATGTAAATGCATATTAACACATGACCATTACACAGAAAAACAGGCACAAAAAAACAAATATCCAAAAATGAAATAAAAAATCTTTTTGCAAAAATGCATGAAGGTAGTAATAATCATAAGGGTATTTAGTAAACATAATTTTGATCAAAATAATGTACAAGCCATCCCGCCACGTCAAGGCAACCCTCTGTGGGACAGTCCTACTCTAATATTGAAAACCTTTCCACTTGTCAAGTGACTTAAATGTGAACAAGGGCAGAGGGACTGAACCCACCAGTTGAAGCTCTGGCCAGACAGGATGGATTTTCTCAACTCAGAAAACAGGGCGGTCACACCCTTATATGCACGGAATGCACTATGAACTACATAGAAAACTAGATCTGAACTGAAAAAGTAAGTTAATGTGTATGCAAAATGTAAATGCATATTAACACATGACCATTACACAGAAAAACAGGCACAAAAAAACAAATATCCAAAAATGAAATAAAAAATCTTTTTGCAAAAATGCATGAAGGTAGTAATAATCATAAGGGTATTTAGTAAACATAATTTTGATCAAAATAATGTACAAGCCATCCCGCCACGTCAAGGCAACCCTCTGTGGGACAGTCCTACTCTAATATTGAAAACCTTTCCACTTGTACATTATTTTGATCAAAATTATGTTTACTAAATACCCTTATGATTATTACTACCTTCATGCATTTTTGCAAAAAGATTTTTTATTTCATTTTTGGATATTTGTTTTTTTGTGCCTGTTTTTCTGTGTAATGGTCATGTGTTAATATGCATTTACATTTTGCATACACATTAACTTACTTTTTCAGTTCAGATCTAGTTTTCTATGTAGTTCATAGTGCATTCCGTGCATATAAGGGTGTGACCGCCCTGTTTTCTGAGTTGAGAAAATCCATCCTGTCTGGCCAGAGCTTCAACTGGTGGGTTCAGTCCCTCTGCCCTTGTTCACATTTAAGTCACTTGACAAGTGGAAAGGTTTTCAATATTAGAGTAGGACTGTCCCACAGAGGGTTGCCTTGACGTGGCGGGATGGCTTGTACATTATTTTGATCAAAATTATGTTTACTAAATACCCTTATGATTATTACTACCTTCATGCATTTTTGCAAAAAGATTTTTTATTTCATTTTTGGATATTTGTTTTTTTGTGCCTGTTTTTCAATATTGAAATTGTAACACGTGGAAGGATAAGCCCTAAGGTTATGCAAAATGAGGAAAGTAGCAGGTGTTCTTGAAATCTATAAGATGAACCATGAAAATGAAGGGCAATGAGCCCTAGCCAGCTCACCAACCACCACCAAAGCACGGAACCGAATTCCAGACTGAGACATGCAGTAACAAATTGGATGAAGGCGTTCCAGCTTCTAAAAGAATTCCTTTATTCGTTCAGACGATAAAACTTGACAGGCTGGTGTACTCCTCAGTACTACAGTGGATGCATTCACACGGCAGAGATAACAGCAATGCATTTCGACCCTACAATGGGTCTTTATCCTTATCTTTTATAAAGACTCATTGTAGGGTCGAAACACATTGCTGTTATCTCTGCCATGTGAATGCATCCACTGTAGTATTGAGGAGTACACCTGCCTGTCAAGTTTTATCGTCTGAACGAATAAAGGAATTCTTTTAGAAGCTAGAGCGCCTTCATCCATTTGTTCTTGAAATCTGCAAATGATCACATTTTTTAGCATCTACATGTAATCTGTGGCTTGCAGAAACTGAATAGCAGCCAGATTTAAAGCTATTTTTTGCCACATGAAACTCCAAAAATCAGACCAAGTCTTGTGGGATGATTACTTCCTGTTCATTGAAGTGCCAGCTGTCACCACTTGTTGCAAAACTGAGAGTGACAAAATCATTGTACTGAGAAACCTTGGTTTATCACTCTGTCAAATCACAATGTTGAGATATCAGCACTGTTCAACATTGGATATCTCAGTGTATGGGAGAAAAATGACAAGATGGAATGAAAGCAAGAGGTGCATGGAAGAGAAAAGCACTTAGTAATCCATTCTGTATTGCAAGTGAAAAGTGATGTCACTTATTCAAATAATATGCCAAACAGTGCTAACACAAACTAATAGATTGTACTTGCACAACATTGGGTTACAACCCATATGTTTTGCTACAGGTGTCCCATCAACCTCATGCCACCACTCTTAAAAGCAGGCATGGTTTAGAGCAAGGCAGCAATGGTGGCTGGAATGGAGGTCTATTCTCTGCAACGATGAGTTCCATTTTATTCTTGGATGCAAGGGTAGCTGAAGACCATGTGGTCAACACCATGAAGAGGCCTTTAAACGAGAACGTCACAATAATCTTACTCCTGTGATTATGATGTGGAGTTGCATAATATAGACTCGTCTAGTTTTCATTCCAGGTGCACTAACAGCTTTGGGTTACATTGATTTAGTGGAACCAGAGATGCAGCCATTTCTCCTAAAAGTCCCATGAGCCGTTTTATAACATGACAATGTCAGACTGGATATTGCTCATGCTAAGAAAAAATCCACTAATACATATCAAATATCTTAAATGGCCATATGTCAAATTAGTAGACCAACAACAATCACTATGGACACACCAAGAACCACAAATCCTACACAAAAACCATGGAGTAAAAGTCCAAAACAAGTTATAAAAAATCAATGTATTTTTATTACCAAATTACTAACATATGTCATTGCTCAATGCTACTGTGAATAGCCTGCATGGTCTAAATGTGCTACCATGGCCTTTAGCGCACTGGCGGACACAGACAGAAGAGGGCCCCTGTGCAAGAACAATATATGTGCCCTTTGCAGCCCAATAACTCATCATAATGCACAATTCCACCTGTTTTGGAGATAAAAATGGGCCCCTTACCTATTGGGCCCCTGTGTGGCTGCACAGGTTGCACCAATGATATCATTGAATAAATCAACATGTTTTGAAAATTTTGTTTACATTTTTGTATCACTAACATGTCTATTGGTCTATTGGTCCTGTGATAAAAAAAAAATCTCTGACTTTTCCTTCTTGGTGTTACAATTTCAATGATGTGGAATTTTTATCTAAAAATGTTATATTCCAATATTACAATAACGTTTAGTAAAAATGCATCAATTTCTGATTATGCAAAGAAAAACATACTTTATTTTTCTAAATAATAAAAGATGGTTTACAATTTTCTTAAATTACTTATTCCATTAAATAATCCGAAGCAGAAATTGAAATTCAGAATAATTTGTTAACTCCTCTCATAGAGAAATAGAATGAGCCTGCAATCGTAATATATTAAATTATTTTTACCTGCTTCATTTAATGCACTGCACTGCATAAATCAAATGCATCTTTTGTTTAAATTCTGGTGAACCGTTTACATTTTTTATATATAGACAGATTGTGAAAATTCGAGAATTTGCCTTATGCTAAATTTGATTAAAATAGCATGTGATCCTCTAATTGCATTCATGTTTTCAATATTTATATATCTAGATGAATAATTTATATTCTTTCAGTAGTGGTTATTAGTAGATTTCTTTATATGACCATATAAATATGTATGGAGAATGGTCTGTGCACATCTTAGCAGATTTATTTAAAGGGTATTATCAATATTTTTGGTAGTAGTCTAGACACATCAGTTCAGGCATATAAATTCATTGGAATAGGGTCTCTTTAGGAGAAGGACCTCTTTATCAAGATGACAACCTGCAATGTTGAAAATGTGCCCTTTTACAAGGATTTCTGTAAGGCTGATCTTTGTCTTCTTTTGAATCAAGGACTAATTCCTAGTAATATAAGGTGTGGAAGCTACCTGTCATCTTTCCCACTGTTTCACGTAAGAAGTATTTGGGGCATGTTTTGTCTGCTTTGTTGTATTTTGCTGATCTGGTCAAATATGCACTTGCTTTATGCGTTATTATGTGAGCACTGCAGATGTGGTGGTATTCCTCGTTAACTGGGAGGACAACTAGAAAGGAGGGGGCTGAGGTGTCATAATGCTGTGACAAAGATTGGCATCCCAATTCGAGCCTTGTTCAATATCAATTAAAAGATATAATTAGACTACATCTGGAAGATGAATGTGTGATATGACCCCCTTTGATGCATAGTAGGAATGGATTGTGCTAGGGACTATATCATATTGCTGCAAACCTTACTACAGTAGGAACATAGAACTTGAGAATGAGTTGGGATGAGCAGTACCCTCTGTTGGTACAGCCAGGTAGAGAACAGAGTCTACCATCATATGATAGGATGTTACCATACAATTTCAAAGGTAAATATTATTTAGTGAGGAAACTACATTAAAAAAAGAACTCTATATATTATTAAAACAGTTTCTGATCATTGTTCAATGTATTAGACCTAATTTGCTCAGCTCAAATTTTAATTACAAATCAAAAAATAAAGGTATACAAATAATTCACCTTTTGAATACAGTATTCCAAAATATACATTCTTTCTCTGAAAATAAATGTAACCCCTGTCAACACTGCCCTTATATTCCACCACTTTATATGGGAATTGACAATATTATCTGCCATCTGAATTACAATATTATCTGGCTTCTGTCAGATTGATTTATTTAACAGACATGTAGAAAAAGTAGGTAAGGTAGTTGTATGTTGATGCAAGAAGACTACTTGGCAGCTGTGGTATGTTAAAATATTGAGTAAATATATTCTTTAAATAGTCTTTAAAAATGTTCAAAAATACATTTTAAAGCATACCTATCATTTTATGTGACTTTTTGACATGTGTTTTAGTGTGTGCAAATAACGAATAACACTATTTCTGGTGATTACATGACATAATTTTAGGAGTTTGTTTTTCTCTTCTATAGTCTCTATTTCTGTAATTTTTTTGCTGAAGATTGGCAGCAATGATATCTCATATACAGTACACTGCACATATTAGAGTAAAAACAGGTACTGCTCCCTTGTCTCTCAATGCCACACCATCAGAAGTAGCAGCAGTAGTGAGAAGTGTAGCTGTGAATATAGCATATTTGGGTGAAATAAAACACACTGGCAAGCAACATCACATCTGTCTCTCTGATATGTCCTCCTACAGCTACTCCTTCCTTCTTTCTCCTTTCCCTTTCTGTAGACTTCTATGGACTGCAGTACATAAATTGATCTTTTTGTGTATAGATGTCTGTAGGTACATTTTCTTCTATGCTAAGTACAAGTGGTAAGGGGAAGAAAAAGAAGTAGCTGCAAAAAGGAAACCAGCAAGAATAATTATTTTTTTGTATATGGTCATGTGTCATGCCCAGTGTGGGAAGACTAAGTGCAACACGAAGGGATGAGGGGAAGGAAGCCCAACACTAGGGAAAGGGGGAGTGGAGACCCCTAGACAGATCTAAAGTCACCCTGTCTGTCCTAAACGTCCCTATATAGATTCTGCACCTTTTGTCTATCTGCACCTATTGCCAAGCAGGAATCTAATCCTTGCGTGACCATGGTGATAAGCACTGCTTAGGGGAGGACGGGGAAAGCACTAGTCTATCCCCACTACAACTAAAGACAGCTGGGATAGACAAACAAGTGGAACACTTTATCTTGAGTAGACGCAGAGAGGTAACACAGACATCCTTCAACAGCACCAAAGAGTAAGACAGCCGATTGGTATAGCTCCAATTTTACTGAACCTATCTGCAACCACCAAAACCACATTCTTGCCTGTAGATACCGGTAGGTCAGTAAAAAAATCCATTGACAAGTGTGTCCATGGTCTACTAGGAGTAGTTAGTGGAAGAAGGGTACCAGATGGACGGGTATGCGATACTTTAGAACATGCGCCGATACTGTAAGCAGCTAATTGTTCAACCACATCCCGAGGCAACCCCAGCCACCAAAAACGACGAGAAAGGAGGTCCGCGGTTGCCTTATCATCTGGATGACTAGCAAGCACAGAGTTGTGATGTTCCCCAATTACTTTGCGGCTCAGATTAGGTGGCACAAATAACCTCCATGGTGGGCAGGAGGCAGGACGTTCCCCTGAGCCTCCAACACCTCACCCTCCAGCTCAGGGTACAATGCCGAAATAATTACACTCTCCTGCAAAATCGGGGCATTGTCCTCATGGTCACTACCACCAGGGGAGCTCCAGGACAAAGCATGAGCCTTGACACTTTTGACTCCTGGACAGAAAGTGACCACAAAATTGAACCTAGTAATAAACAGGGACCATCTAGCTTGCCTAGGGTTGAGACATTTAGCCGATTGAAGACATGACAAGTTCTTATGGTCAGTGATAACAGTAATAGGATGGACAGCCTCCTCCAACCAATGTCGGCATTCTTCAAATGCCAACTTAATTGCCAAAAACTTCCTATTACCCATGTCATAATTTTTCTCAGGCAAAAATTTTTTTTTTAGAAAAGATGGTGCATGGATGGACCCTGAGACAACACAGCCCCAACCCCAACTTCCGACGCATCAACCTTCACAACAAAGGACTGGGAAACATCGGGCTGACTAAGAATAGATGCCGTGGCAAAACAGCTCTTAAGGGAGGAAAAAGCCCGCAGGGCATCGTCCGACCATTTGGAAAAACTCTGACCCCTTTATTGCCATGTCAGTAAGGGGTTTCACAATTACTGAATAATTCTGGATGAATTTCTGATAAAAATTAGTAAAGACCAAAAAACGTTTTAAGGTCTTCAAGTTCTCGAGACGGTCCAAATCAAGGACAGCACAGATCCTCTCTAGATCCATCCGAAAACCTGAAAATAACAACAGGTGAAAACTGCACCTCTTGGATGGCGAAAACACAATTTTCTAGTTTAGCAAATAATTTGTTTTCTGTTAGTATTTGCAGCACCTGTTTAACATGCCTCTAATGTGTCTGCAAATCAGGAGAGTAAACGAATATATGATCAAAATAGACCACTACAAACCTACCCACCAAATGATGGAAAATATCATTGATGAAATGCTGAAATACCGCAGGTGCATTGGTCAGACTGAAAGACATAACCAGACCCTCGAAAAGACCCTCAGGGGTATTGAACACCAGCTTCCATTCATCCCCTTCTCTTATTCTAACCAGTTTGTAGGCCCCCCTTAAATCCAACTTGGAGAAACATCTTAGCTCCCACAACCTGGCTGAACAGATCCAGAATCAGATGAAGAGGGTATGGATCTTTGACAGTAATATTGATTCAATCCCCGAAAATCTAAACAAGGACGCAGACCGCCATCTTTTTTCTTCACGAAGAAGAACCCTGCCACTCCCGGGCAAAGATGAGGGTCTGATGTGTCCCTTCTACAGACTTTCCACAATGAAATCCTTCATAGCATGTCTCTCAGAACCAGAAAAATTATACAGTCTGTACCTTGGTAGTTTAGCTCCGGGATCAGATTAATAGGACAGTCATATTCACGATGAGGAGGCAAATCCTGACACACCCCCCCTCAGAGAAAACGTCCTCAAACCCCAACAAAAATGCAGGTAGGGTTTCTGAAGAAACTGTAGAAAAGGGAAATATTTAAACAGTTCTCATGGCAGTAATCTCCCCACTCAATGATTTCCCTGACTTGCCAATCCACCAACGGATAATGTTTCAACAACCAGGGAAGACCCAATACAATTGGGGTGGGAAGATCATCCAGGACTAGGGTTGAGCATTCCGATACTGCAAATATCGGGTATCGGCCGATATTGGCTGTATCGGAATTCCGATTCCGAGTTCCGATATTTTCGTCATATCGGATACCGGAATTGGGATTGTCACTGTCACTGTCAGTGTCCGTCGGTCGGGTCTGTCAGGAGTCAGCGGCACTTACCTGGCAGAAGATCTCCGGCGGTCACGGGCTGGACTGCTTCATGGCCGCAATCTTCTTTCCCCGGCGGTCACATGCAGTTTCTTGCGATAACTGCAGTGACTGCTGGGTAATCCCGGCCGTAAAGCAGTCAGTCCGATGACGTCACCGCCGGGGAAGCAGGTAATCAGCTGTGCTGCGTTGCGATGACAGGCTCTGCCTGTCATTGCGATGTAGCAGAGCTGGATCGTCGTGGGACTGTCGTTATGGACTGCGTCGGACAGGTGGTATACTGTTGGTTTTTTTTTTTCTTTTTTTACAGGAGATCGATGGCGTCGCAGGAATGAGAGTATAATAAAATTAATGAAAACTGTGTTGTCTCTTTTATTTCATTAAAAGACTTTTTTCTTGCTGTGTCTTTTTTTTAAACATTTAAAAACTTTGGGATTAATAATGGATCGGTGTCTTATTGACGCCTCTCCATTATTAACCGGGCTTATTGTCACCGTGCAATCAACGGTGACATTAACCCCTTATTACCCCGCTTGCCACCGCTACAGGGCAAGTGGGAAGAGCCGGGTAAAGTGCCACAATTGGCACATCTTTTGATGCGCCAAATGTGGGGCTGCTGTAGCCTGGTATTATCAGGCTGTTGAGGGCCAAAATCCATGGGCCTTGACAGTCTTTTAATACCAGGCTGCAGCAGTCTGCATTTTACTTGGCTGGTTAACAAAAATAGGGGGATCCCCACGCCGTTATTTTTTCGAGGGGATCCCCTATTTTTGTTAACCAGCCAAGCTAAGCAGACTGCTGTGGCCTGGTATTATCAGGCTGGCAAGGTCCATGGATATTGGATCCTTACCAGCCTGAAAAACCAGGCCTCAGCGGTCTGCTTCATCTGGCTGGTTAACAAAAATAGGGGGGACCCCACGCCAATTTTTTTTGAGGGGATCCCCTATTTTTGTTAATCAGCCAAGATATGCAGACTGCTGTGGCCTGGTATTATCAGGCTGGCAAGGTCCATGGATCTTGGCTCCTTAACAGCCTGAAAATCCAGGCCTCAGCGGTCTGCTTCATCTGGCTGGTTAACAAAAATAGGGGGGACCCCACGCCAATTTTTTTCGAGGGGATCCCCTATTTTTGTTAATCAGCCAAGATATGCAGACTGCTGTGGCCTGGTATTATCAGGCTGGCAAGGTCCATGGATCTTGGCTCCTTAACAGCCTGAAAATCCAGGCCTCAGCGGTCTGCTTCATCTGGCTGGTTAACAAAAATAGGGGGGACCCCACGCCAATTTTTTTCGAGGGGATCCCCTATTTTTGTTAATCAGTTCCCTCTGACATCACTGATTGTGTCCCTGGCTGACCTGAAGTGAAAGTGGAAAGCAATCAATTAAGCTTTCCACTTAAGGGCCCGTCTCACATAGCGATATCGCTACAGAGATGCTGCTGAGTCACTAGTTTTGTGATGCAGCAGCGAGCTCACCAGCGATATCGCTGTGTGTGACATTCAGCGACGATCAGCCCCCCTGCCGGGTATCGCTGATCGTCGCTGAAATGTCAGGACCTTTTTTTGATCGCTGGTTTCCCGCTGACAGGCACGCATCGCTGCGTTTGACAGGCGGGAGACCAGCGATCCGCTGGTAACCAAGGTACACAGCGGGTTTCCAGGCGCGGGGCTGTGCTGGAAACCCGCTGTGTACCTTGGTTACCAGCGGATCGCTGGTCTCCCGCCTGTCACACGCAGCGATGCGTGCCTGTCAGAGGGAAACCAGCGATCAAAAAAAGGTCCTGACATTTCTGCGACGATCAGCGATACCCGGCAGGGGGGCTGATCGTCGCTGAATGTCACACACAGCGATATCGCTGGTGAGCTCGCTGCTGCGTCACAAAACTAGTGACTCAGCAGCGATCTCGGTAGCGATATCGCTATGTGAGACGGGCCCTTAAGCGATGTTACCCGCAGTATCGCTGTCCCAGATCGCTGCCTGAGCTGCCTGTTTGGCAGCTCAGCAGCGATCATGTAGCGATACACCAGCGATCCTGACAAGTGCATATCGTTGTCGGGATCGCTGGTTATCGTATGTGACACCCAGCCTTTACTCTCCTGTCAGCCAGGAGAGGAACTAATTCATTTGGGGTTTACTGTGAGGCTGCAGCAATAGCTGCGGTCCCTGCAGTAAACATTAACCCTTTCTGAAGGATTACACCGTGGGACCTGACTGTGCATGGGATAGGTAAGAATAATTTTGCTTTTTTATTTTATTTTTATTACAGGAAATGGTTTTTGCAGTAAAATAAAAGATGGTCAAAAACATGTGTCTTTATTTCATTAAAATGATTTTAATTAAAGTGTGTGTGTTTTATTTTTATTTCATGCAATAGGATTAATAATTGATAGTTGTCTAATTGACAGCTCTCAATTATTAACCTGGCTTAAGGTCACCTTTCAATAGCAAGGTGGCTTTAACCCCATATTAACCCATTCGCCACCGCTACAGGGCAATGGGAATAGACGGGCAAAGTGCCAGAAAGGGCGAATCTAATTATAAATTTGTCTTTCCTGGGGTGTCTGGGGGCAGATGTTAGTAGCCGGGGGGGGCCAAAAATAATGGTCCCTCTCTGGGCTATTATTATCTGCCCCCACTCACTGGCTTTGTCTGTCTGGTTGCGAAGATAGGGCGGGAGCCCACACATTTTTTTTCAGCAATTTTACACCTCATATATATATATAATATACACATGTCATTGAATTTGTGACACATATATATATATTTATATTTGTAGTTCATACACTTCTACATAGTATAATGACCGCTAATTCAATTGCCGGCTTTTATGAAAATGCAGAACCCGACATGAAATGACACTTGGTGTACATAGGGTTAACCATGTCCTTTGCTATCTGATTTGCACAAACAATTACATCAGTCTATGTGTGCAAAATTTCACACCTGTAGGGGTTAATTAAAGGTGTAAATTCGTAGCAAAAAAGTCCGTTTTTTTGCTACGAATTTACACCTTTAATTAACCCCTACAGGTGTGAAATTTTGCACACATAGACTGATTTAATTGTTTGTGCAAATCAGATAGCAAACGACATGAAAAGACATGGTTAACCCTATGTACACCAAGTGTCATTTCATGTCGGGTGCTTCTGTCTTTTCACAGAAGCCGGCTTTACCCGGCAATTGAATCAGAGGATATTTTACTATGTAGAAGTGTATAAACTATACATATATGTATATATATATATATATGTCACAATGACATGTATATATATATAATATGTATTCTATGTGTGTATATTTAGTGTTTACAAGGAAAGAATGGGGTTTTTTTAGTTACGATATTTTGTTCCCATAGACTTACATGGGACTTCCTGTATCGGTATCGGGTATCGCCGATATTTTAATGGTATCGGCGATACCATTCCGATTCCGATACTTTTGGATATCGAAAAGTATCGCTCAACTCTATCCAGGACATAGCAAGGAATTATTTCAGAATGAACCAACCCCACCCTCAGTCTTACATTCTGTACAATTTGAGTGAGAGCTTTCTATGCAAGTAGCGCTGAGTTGATGGCGAAGATGGGAATGGGCTTAGCTAAAGCAAAGCACACCAGCCCGTGTGTTCTGTCAAACTCAGCATCAACCATGCTGGCTCCACTGTCAAAAAACACAGAAATCTCCTTGATTTTGCTCTCCAGCATCACCTCTGCTGTCAGGACAAACCAGGAGCTGCAAGTTGATGATAGATGGACCCCTTGCTTATTTCATTCTAGACTACCAAGGTTTAAATGAGTCTCCTTTTGTTTAGGCATCAAAGGACAGGCCACAATTAGTGTTGAGCGATACTGCTTGATATCTAAAAATATCGTATCGGAATGGTATCGCCGATATCACTAAATATCGTCGATATCCGATTCCGATACCGGAAGTCCCATGTAAGTCTATGGGAACAAAATATCGCAACAAAAAAAACCCATTCTTTCGTTGTAAACACAAAATATACACACATAGCGTACATATATATAATATATATATATATATAATATACATGTCATTGTGACATATATATATACATATATTTATAGTTTATACACTTCTACATAGTAAAATAGACTCTGATTCAATTGCCGGGTAAAGCCGTGACATACCCCATAGAAGTCGACGGGCTCGGTGCCGAGTACTCCCAAAACCTCTGGCTCTGTGCGACTCAACTTGGGCGTCACGAAAAGGATTCTGTAGCTCGCTATAAGCGAGTCCTGTGTGCCTGAATTGAACTGGTTTTGTGCTTGAGAATTGCTAAAATCATCAGAGAATGTATTTGCCATTTTTCCGCTATATCTGCGTCACGACGAGGCACTGGTGAAGAAGAAGGCGTGCTCTTCGTGGGTGTACACTCACTCAGTGGCGCGAAAACGATGGCCGACCACTCTAAATGGTACTGCAATGTAAGATCGTGCCCCACAGCTCTTCAGTTCCGCCTCCTCATCCTCCTCAGTGTGCGGAAACTAACACGAAGGTCCCGCCTCCCTAAAAAGAGGGGCCCTCTCCAGATGCTAATGACACATGTGACTTGGCAGAGATGGCTAATGGACATGAGCAGAAGTGTGAAGGGATGGAGCAGTCAGAGCTCTCCCCCCACGGAAGCGACCCGATCGCCACGGAACCACCGTTGGGCACCCGCCTGGAAACCCTCCTACGCTGCAAGAAGCGGAGGATACCCTAAGAGGCCTGGCCCGGCACCGGGAGGAGGTCGCCAGGATGGAAGCCAGCTGGCGTGCCCTAAAACTAAACTTGGAGCGGCGCCAATCCCTCTTACCTGAATGTCTGTACCGGAAGGTGAGGCACCCGTTCTAGTAGAGGAGTCCGTGCGGGCATCCAGCCCTTGCAATGTGATCCGGTTGACGTTGTCGCAGTGGAGCACCCGTTCCTGCAAAAAACTCTGCACCGGCAGCACCCCAGATCCCGCTGTCTGCCCCCGTCGCTGAGACAGAAGAAGCGACACCCGTCCTCATGGAGGAGGCCGCGCAGGCACCAGAGGTCTACCTGTCTGTACCGGAGCCCCGACTGTCATCTGTTCCAGAGCCGGCTGCTTCCGCCACAGGTGAGCGCCGCCAGGACTGGGGGGCGCCAGGAGAGCTGCCGCAAACCGGGCATCGTAAGCTGGCATTTGATGGTGGAGACATGGAGCAGCTGGTGGAGGAGAATTACAACCGGCGTCAGGAGGAAGAGTGGAGACGTTGGAGCGGGAAGCAAAGCGACAAAGGGAGCAGCGAGAATCCCAAAAGCTTCGGCAACGTCACCTGGAGAAGGACCGGGCAGATAAGGACCGGATGAGAAAAGATAAAGGAACCCTGTGGGAGCCGCGGCGTAAGGGTGCAGTACGGAGCTTTAAATTGAAAGGAGGTTGGGGCTTCATCCAGGAGCCTGGACTTTATTTAGAAGTCTTTGTGACCCGGCGGGACGTGGAGACTCACCTCCCAGAAGGACACCCGGGAGGGACCTGTTGCCAGGAGACTTGGTGACTTACACCCGACACTGGGTTACAATGGATGGTACGCCCTAAATGTTACCAGGTGCGACCCTACTCCCCAAAGTGTCAGGAACCTGTGAGACCCTCGGAGCCTTCAGCCTCCCACATCCAGGCCTCTGCACAAGTGCCCACCCCACGCCGTAAATCTCCCCAGCCTCCCTCAGTGGTCTCCTCAGCAGCCCCAGCTATGGACATGATAACTATAGCTGGCCCGTACCCGCGCCTGTTAGGCCCCCTGGGGTTCGTTCAGTCCGTGACATAGGCTCCAGACCCGGAGGGAGATGAAAGAGGTGGCCACACAGACACAGATAGCGGGTCACGACTTGACTGTACAGGCCACACGACGTCATCAGGTCCTGGTGGTCCTTGGTGTCTCGGATGTTTGGCAAGCATCAGAAGAGTACCAGGTGGTACCTGAACACCCCTGCCAAAGAATTATAAATAACCCGGACAGGGTCCCTGTATGTAAATAGTTAAATTGTTGATGTACCCGGACGGGTGAATGTTCATAAAAAAATTTTTTTAATTTAATAAAAAACACAACACAGTTTTCATTACTTTTATTACAGTCTCATCCTGCGACGCCATCGATCT
This sequence comes from Oophaga sylvatica, assembly GCA_033576555.1. Taxonomy (NCBI): domain Eukaryota; kingdom Metazoa; phylum Chordata; class Amphibia; order Anura; family Dendrobatidae; genus Oophaga; species Oophaga sylvatica. The sequence goes on along the minus strand of JARQOD010000004.1, from coordinate 269,209,288 downwards.
CCTGTAAAAAAATGAAAAAAAAAAACAGCAGTATACCACCTGTCCGACGCAGTCCATAGTAACGAGTGTCCCACGACGATCCAGCTCTGCTACATTAGAATGACAGGCAGAGCCTGTCATCCCGGCGCAGCACAGCTGATTACCTCTTCCCCGGCGGTGACGAATCGGACGGGTTTTAAAGGGCCGGGATTACCCTGCAGTCACTGCAGTTAGGAAAAACTGCAGGTACCGCCAGGGAGAAATAAGGGGGGCCATCAAGCAGTCCAGGACTGACCCCCGGGGATATCTTCTGCCAGAAGTGCCGCGAATCCTGACAGACCCGACCGACGGACCCACATGACAGTGACAAACCCCCGATTCCGGTAACCGATATGACGAAAAATCGGTACTCGGAATCAAAAGCCCGATACAGCAATACGGCCGATACCCGATATTTGCAGTATCGTATCGCCAACACTAGCCACAATAAAATGCCCTTTTTTTCCACAAAAAAAAATCCCCCCCTTTTTTTGCAAATCTCCGGGAAATGTAAGATGCAAGGCAACCCCTAATTTCATGATCCCCAATCCCTCCCATATGGTTTCATTGCTAGACGCCCCTGGAAAAAGGGCAATAGCCTAAAAAAAGAACTCCGGAGAAAGGCTTACAGATCTATCCGAAGGCAACTGTCAACACTAAGCCAATGAAAATAGCAGCCTCCAAGGACTCAGGGGTTTTTCATATACCGCCAAAGCATCCTTCAACCTTTCATTAAACCCCCTGAGAAATTGTCTGGGCATTCCACTTGGTATCAGTTGCCCTCTTGAATTAGGGTATACGTCCCACTGGACCAATTCCTCTGCGAAGGCGACGCATCCGGACTCTGTCGGGCTCATCATAGATAAGGGCTAAGCCCCAAAAAATCCCTCCACACACGGGAGAAAAACCGAATCCTGGGCCAAAGAGAAAACCCAGGACCTGGATCTCCCTGTAGTAGAGAATCACAATGCCGATTCGTTGCTCTTATAACAGAGGTCATTCACCTCCAGAGTCAGGCGCATAGCCGCTCTGTCAGCCCTAAACCCGGGGAACCATGCCAAGGGAAAAAAGGAAAAAAAACAACCCCCAAAAAAAAAAAAATTAACCCGTGTCAGGTTTTTTTTTTATTAATTTGCACTGCTGGTGAATTGTCATCACATTGTTGGAAACAATTGCAAAAAAAAAAAAAAAAGGCTGCACCAAGCATACTAAAGCATGACAATATGGAATACAGAAATTTAGAATGCAATATGGCTTTGGAATATAAAGAAAAAATTTGAGACGCTTAGTATAAAACATTTGGCCAAAAAATTTTAAACTAAAGCCCACCAACCCGTCAAGGGGCTCAACTGGTGAAGTCCCTGACCAATGTGAACATACCTCATTAGGCTATACTGAATTTCTGGGTGAAAGCACCCTTCAGCAATGCCTGCATTTATGGGTAAATAGGGACCGGGTTTAATTTAAAATCACCACCTGGGGGGCGGGGTGCCGGTCGCAAGCTAACATTAATAACAAAAAAACCGACTGGCACATCCAGATAAGTAACTAGGTGCAAACCAGGAAGCTACCCCCATGTAAAACATAAAAAAAAAAAAGGCTCACTCAAGCATACTCACCATATGAGACCACCTTGACGATGGTTTGGTGGGCTTTAAAATGTTTTTGGCCAAATTTTTTTATATTAAGCGTCTCAAATTTTTTTTTTAATTCCAAAGCCATATTGCTATTCAAATTTCATTATTCCATATTGTCATGCTTTATATCTTGAGTGCAGCCTTTTTTTTTGTATGTTTTACTGGGGGTAGCTTCCCTGGTTTGCACCTAGTTCACATTATCGGATGTGCCAGTCAGGTTTTTTTTTTTCTTTGAATGTTTAGCTTGCGACCGAGCACTCCGCCCCACCAGTGGGATTTAATTACACCAGGCCCTACTTTACCCATAAATGCAGGCATTGCTACAGAGTGCATATTCACCCAAAAAACAATACACCTAATAGAGGAATTTCACATTAGGTCAGGGACTCACCAGTATTGAGACCCATTGCGATGGTTGGTGGGCTTTAAAATGTTGGCCAAATTTTATACTAAGCGCTCAAAATTTTTCTTTATATTCCAAAGCCTATTGCTATTTAAATTTCATGTATTGCATATTGTCATGTTTAGTACTTGGTGCGCCTTTTTTTTTTTATGTTTTACATGGGGGTATTCCCCCTTTGGGTTTTCA
>JARQOD010000004.1:269193708-269206944 GCA_033576555.1 Oophaga sylvatica | reverse complement strand
AACGGGTATCTATTTTTTACCATGATCTGGTTTAACCCCTGTAATGAATACAGGACTGAAGAGATCCGTCCTTTTTCTAAATGAAAAAGAATCCTGCCCCTGCTGGGGAAAATGATTTCTGGATAAATCCTCTAGTCAGGTACTCCTGGATGTAGTCTGACATAGCCTGGGTTTCTGCATGGGAAAGAGGATTGATTTGCCCCTGAGGGGGAGATGTTCCAGGAAGCAGATCAATGGAACAGTCATACGACCTGTGTGAAGGTAGTCGCTCTGCTACCTTTTTCCCGAAGACATCAGACAAGGCTCAGTAAGAGGATGGTAAAACTTGTAGGGCGGTTGGCTGAACTGGAGGAGGAACAGGACGGATGGGAGTGATACATCGATCGGAGCAGGAATCTCCCTAGCGCAGGATTTCTCCAGTCCTCCAATTTAAGACAGGTTCATTTGTTTGGAGCCAGGGTAAACCGAGAAGCAAGGGGTAGGAAAAACTAGGCAAAACATAAAAACAGATTATTTCGGAATGCGTTAGACCTACCTGAAGTTCCACTGGCTCAGTCTGAAACTGAATGGGCTCGGTCAAGGGTTTGCCATCCACAGAAGTCGACGCAATGGATTTGGAAGAGGCTTGACTGGAATCTGATAATGGTCCACAACCCCTTGCTGAATGATGTACCCAGCAGCTCTGGAATCTAGGTAGCAAAGCTCCAAAAATCTGATAGTGCCAAAGGACACGGAAACAGTCATGTGCAGAGATGGAAAGAAATGATCCTTACACAGGGAAGCTTCTACTACCGACTGTAGGCACTGGACTTTCCCAACGTCTATGGACAGAAGCGGATCCGATGCTCCAAACTACCGCAGTAAAAACATTTCCCCTCCACGCGGCGCACCTCCTGGTGCTGCCTGGCCAATCTCACTTGATCCACTTGCATAGGTTCAGGAAAAGAGGCTGGAGATGGGGAAACAGGCTGTTTCTAGAAATTAGGATACGATAAGGTCTCTTCTCCTGCTTGGACTCACTAGAATGGTCATTCAGAGTCACAGGAGTTTCCCGACCCGCCAGCTCGTCCTTTATTCTCCCGGTCAAACCTTCCCAGAAGTTAACCACCAAGGTCTCGTCATTCCAGGATAACTCTGAGGAAAGTGTTCAGAAACTAACTGCATACCGAGCCACCGTGAGACCCTCCTGGCATAGATGAAGTTGCGAAGAAACTGTCGAAGAAGAACGACCAGGCTCATCAAAGGTCCTGCGGAACGCCTCTAGGAAAGACTGAAGATTATTAACCAGAGGATCTCCTCTCTCCCACAACAGATTTAGCCTGGTGAGTGCCTCTCCAGCGAGGTGCGACATAATGAAGCCCACCTTGGCCCTTTCAGAAGCAAACATGTGCCCCAAGAGTTCAAAGTGCAGTGTGCATTGATTTATGAACTGCCGACACTGAGTGGGATCGCCAATAAACTGAGGGGGAGCCGTCAGACGAAGTCCTTTACCTGCCGTACAACAGTGAACCTGGAAGCCAGTGATCAAGACGAGAGTAGGAGTAGCCGAGGATATCATCGAGTCCATGCGTGTACACAAGTTGCGCAGATAGGTCGTGATCTTGTCCTGCTGGTCTCTCAGGCAAGTAAGCTCTTGACACAACTCTGCAGCTGGAGGTGCTTGGGACCTGGTGGGTTCCATGGTCGGAGCAATCTGTATCGAATGGAAGCGGAGGCATAGATGTTGTAGTGCACATTTGTTTATTGCTATTTTTGTGGAACCATGGGACCATGGATCAGTGGGCTCCAGAGGGGGCGTGACTATGCGAGCCCCAGACACCCATAGTAAGACCCCTAGAACAGGGTCAGATTGGAGTGCCCAGGGGATTCAGGTGTTACCTCCAGTTAGACCCTGGACACGTGGAAGCTGTCCCAGCACAACAGGTGAACAGGCAGGGATAACTGGTAGCGTTGAACTTGACAGAAATGGGAAATGGGAACGGAGCTGGCACAGGCAGTACTGACGTCGTCCTGGGTAACGGAGTGACGGACGGCTGAGCAGGATGGAACTTGCATAGGCAGCACTGGTAAACTTCTGGGTACAAAGTAGAGAGCCACTGGTAGTTTGAGAAGGCAAACAAAATTAGCTGGGTACTGGCAGGATGCTGTGGTGCACAACAGAACACAGGCACAACAGAACACTTAACCGGAAACTTGCAACAGGAGATACTTGTTGCTGCAGCACCCTCTCTATGGCAGAGGGGCCAGAAATAGCACACACTATGACACCATTGGTTAACAACATTTTTTAAAAAAGCGTGCTGTCCCTTTAGGAGACAAGGAGCGCGCGTGACCTCAGCATCATACCTGGAGATCTGCTGGCCGCGTGCCAGGAAGCAGGAGCATGGGAGAGACCAAAAGCAGAGGCAAAATGTTATGTAACATGTTCCCAATAAAAGCTTCGACTCTATCCATAAGAAAGCAAATTTCCACTCGGGTCCATTATTGTAATTGGAAATATAGGGAGCTTGCATGTCACTGCTCGAACAAAGTCTCTGGAAAAGCGCTATGGCTCCTTGCCTACCTAAAAAAGGTCCAGCGAATTTCAAATCCAAATACCTCTCCCCTTCTGAGCCCCAGTGTGCCTAAATCACAATTAGTGTCCACATGTTAGGCATTTGTAAAGCCAAGAGAGCCCACTTACTTTATAGGTACATGTCTCCAAAAGCAGAATCTGGGTACGACGACATGCTGGGCACTTCAATGTACGGTCACTACACTGGTAGATTTGCAATTTTCAATCAGCAACATCCACTGCTGCTTGTTTCTGGCAATCACCCATGGAGTCAAAATCATCTGTACAGCTGTATATAAAATCTCAGAAGGGTATATTTTCCAAAATGGGGCCACTTGAGGGGTTATTCTGCTCTTTTGGCACTTAAGGACTCTGTATATGGAGTCCGCAAACTATTCTACTATAATTTGTTCTTCAACAGCCAAGTAGCTCTCCTTCCCTCTTGAGATTCACCGTGTGGCTAAGCAGTGCAGTACAGCCACATATTAGGTAATGCCATGTTCAGCAGAAATTGTGGGACACATTTTGGTGCCGATTTTACCCATTTTTCAATGTGACAATGTAAAATATGAAGCTAAAACAAAATTTTTGTGGTTTTAATGTAATTATTTTTTCCTCACGGCCCAATGATGTAAGGTTCTGTGACACACTCGTTGTGTCAATATGATTATTGCACCCCTAGATTAATTTAATGAGAGGTGTAGTTTGTAAAATGAAGTCTCTTATGGGGATTCTGCTGTTCTGGCACCTAAGATGCTCTGCCAATGTGACATAGCATGCTCAAACCATTCTTGAAAAATGTGCACTCCACTATGGCGCTCGTTCCCTTCTGAGCTTTGCACTGTGCCTCAAAAGTAGTTTTTTAACACATATGAGGTATTGGCGTACTTAAGAGAAATTAACTAATATTTTTTTGTAAATTTTCTCCTATTAACCCATTTGAAAATTCAAAACTTGGGGCCAAAGTAACATTTTAGTGGAAGAAATGGTAATTTTCCATTGACTCAGCCCAATGTTATACAGTTCTGTGAATTGCTTGAGGGGGTTAAAAATGCTCACTACACCACTAGATTAATTCCTCCAAAGGTGTGATTTCTAAAATGGTGTCACTTGTGGAGGTTTCTGCTGATTTGGCATGTTATGGCATCTTCAAATGTGACATGGCATTTGCAATCTGTTCCAGCCAAAATTGCACTCCAGAATTCAGTTGGGGCTGTTTCCCCACGAGCCCTGCAGGGGCTCTGCAAATGCGACATGACATCCGCTATTTATTTGGGCCAAAAGTATATTGGATTTCCTTCCTTTCTGAGACCTACAGTATACCCAAACAGTACTTTTCCACCACATATGGGGTACTGGCGTACTCAGGAGAAATTGCAGAATAAATTGTGTGGTCCATTTTCTCATATTACACTTGCAAAAATGAAATATTTGGGGCTGAAGCAACTTTTTGTGGAAAAAATTAGTTTTTTTATTTTCACAGTACATTATAACATTTTGTGACGCACCTGTAGGTTCAAGGTGCACCTCTCTAGATAAGTTCCTTGAGGGGTCTAGTTTCCATAATGAGGTAACATGCGAGAGGTTTCCACTGTTTAGGCATATCAAAAGCTCTGCAGATGCAATATGGCATCCACTATCTATTCCAACCAAAAATCAAATGGCGCTCCTTTTGTTCCGAGTCCTGCTATGCAACCAAGCAGAAGTTTTCCACCACATATGGAGTATCAGTGTACTAAATAGAAATTGCACAACAAATTGACAAAACAATTCAAAAAAATTGCAAAACAATAGTTTTGTGGGAAAAATCAGATTTTTTATTTTCACGGCTCAAATTTATATAATTCTGTGAGGCATCTGGGTAATTAAGGTGCTCACTACACATCTAGATAAATTACTTGAGGGGTCTAGCTTCCAAGATAGAGTCACTTGTGGGAGGTTTCTATAGTTTAGGCACATCAGAGGCCCTCCTAACGCGGCATGGCGTCCTTTCTCAATTCCATCCAATTTTGAGTTCAAAAAGTCAAGCTGTGCTCCTTCTCTTCTGAGCTCAAAAAGTAATTTACCCCCCCAAATGGGGTATCAACATATTTAAAAGAAATTGCACAACAAATTTTGAGGCCCATTGTTTAAATAAAAAAAGTTGGGATTAAAACATTTTTTTGTGAAATAAATAAAATGTTCAATTTTTTTTCCTTCAACATTGCTTTAATTCCTGTAAAGCACATGAAGAGTTAATAAACTTCTGGGATGTTGTTTTGAGTCCTTTGAAGAGTACAGTTTTAAGAATGATGTGACTTTGGGGTATTTTTTAGTCAAATAAGCCCTCAAGGCCACTTCAAATGTGATGTGGTACCTAATAAAATGTTTTTTTAAATTTTGTTGAAAAAATTAGAAATTGCTGATGAATTTGTATCCCTTCTAATTACCTAACAAAAGAAAATGTCATTAAAAATGAGGCTGATGTGAAATAGACATGTGGTAAATTTTATTTATTAACTTTTTTGTGATATAGTTTCTGTAAATAGAGAGATGGAGAGGGAGAACTTAGCTAATTTAAATGAATTTAAATATCTGGTCCAGATGAATTACATCCTAGAGTACTGAAAGACTTAGCAGAGGACATTGTAGAACCACTAGCCAGAATCTTTGAAAAATCCTGGAGAACAGAAGGAGTCCCAGAAGATTCGGGAAGGGCAAATGTCCATTTCTTCAAAAAAGGAAAGAAGATGGAGCCAGGAAAGTACAGGCCAGTGAACCTTACTTTTAAACCAGGGAAGATCTTTCAATAAATTATTAAACAGCATGTATGTAAGTACTTGGATAAGAATATAGTAATTCATCAGAGACAGCATGGGTTTGTAGCAAACAAGTCATACCAGACTAATCTAATTTCCTTCTATGATGGAATCACTCACTGGGTGGATCAGGAAAATGCGGTAGATATAGTATATATTGACTTTCAGCAAAGCATTTTATAAAGTATCTCATAATATTCTTATTGAAAAAATGGCCAAGTATGAGACTGATAAGGAAACGGCTAGGTGGATTCATAACTGGCTGATTGCACATCCAATTGGAAGAGTGTTTCAAGTGGGGTACCACAAGGCTGTGTTCTGGTTACAGTATTGTTCAACATTTTTATAAATGATCTAGATAAGAGAACTGAAGGTAAACTGTTAAAATGTTTAGATGATGCAAAGCTAGGAGGGGTAGCTAACACTAGGGAAGACAAAGGATTCAGAAGGATTAAGATAAGCTTGAACAATGGCAGGGACTAAAGGGTATGCCACACTAAACGAGATCGCAAACGAGATCGCAAACAAGATCACTAAAACGTCACTATTTTGCGATCTCGTTAGCGACTTAGCTGTGTGTGGCATGTAGCAACTATGTGGCCCCTGCTGTGATCTCGTTGATCGTTCACTAGAGTTCTAGACCGTTTTTTGATCGTTGGCGTCCTGCTGGTGAGCCTTTATCGCTGTGTTTGGCACCTTTTGCGAACGACCTCATTTGTGACGCATATGGGTTTAGCGTCACGGAGTGGATCGCAATATCTGTAAGTTCTCTTTTGCGTCACAAAGAGGATCGCAGCAGTTGCAAAGCAGGCTATCAGGACGCAGAGAGCAGGAGCGATGCTGGAAATTCCTATGAATCAGAAGCGCTCAGTACATGCTAATGACATCCTAACGACCGCCAAAGTCGTTAAAGAGATCGCTGACCGCTGATGAGTCGTTTATGAGATCTCCTGTTTGGCAGCTACTAGCGACCTAAAAGAGATCTCACAAACGATCTCATTAGCTTGCGTCGTTATTGAGATCGCTAACGAGATCACTAAGTGTGGCAGTACCTTAATAGAATAGTATTTAACAGGGAGAAATGCAAGATTCCACATCTGAGCAAGAAAAATTCAAATTGCATCTACAGAAATGGAGAAATAGAGCTAAGCAAAACCACATGTGAAAAAAAGACTTGGGTATACTAACAGATCACAGAGTGCACGAGTCAATAGTGTGATGTAAAAAAGGCAAACACATTTCTAAGATGCATTAAGAGAAGCAAAGAGTCCAGTCTAGAGTGAAGTAATTAATTATCTACCTCTACTTCTCCTTGGTCAGGCCGCATCTGGAATAGAGTGACCAGTTATAGGCACCTCATTTTCAAAAAGACATTGAAATACTGGAGAAAGTTAAGAGAAAAGCTATAAGGATGGTGAGTGGACTGCAAAGTATGTCCTACGAGGCATGGTTAAAGGATCGGGAAATGGTAATTTTGCAAAATAAAAAAAATTAAGAGGAGACTTAATAGCTGTTTACAAATATCTGAAGGGATGTCACAGTGTAGAGGGATAATTCTTATCATTTGCACATGGAAACACGAGAAGCAATGGAATGAATGAAACTGAAAGGGAGAACATACAGATTAGATGTTAGAAAAATCTTTTTGACAGTGAGGTTGATCAATGTGTGGAACAGGCTGCCATGAGATGTGGTGAATTCTCCTTCAATGGAAGCCTTCAAACAGAGGCTGGACACACATCTATCTGAGATGGATTAGTGAATCCTGCATTGAGCAGAGGGTTGGACATGATGACCCTTGAGGTCCCTTCCAACTCTAACACATTATAATACTATGATTCTCTGGTTTAAGGTCATAAAAAGTAAAAGTTTGAAAGTTGCTACATTTTCTAAATTTTTAGCAAATTCCTGATATTTTCACAAATAAACGCAAGTCATATTAACCCCTTCACCCCCAAGGGTGGTTTGCACGTTAATGACCGGGCCAATTTTTACAATTCTGACAACTGTCTCTTTATGAGGTTATAACTCTGGAACGCTTCAACGGATCTTCGCGATTCTGAGATTGTTTTCTCGTGACATATTGTACTTCATGTTAGTGGTAAAATTTCTTCGATATAACTTGCGTTTATTTTTGAAAAAAACGCAAATGTGGCGAAAATTTTTAAAATTTTGCAATTTTCAAACTTTGAATTTTTATTCCCTTAAAACAGAGAAATATATCACACAAAATAGTTAAGAAATAACATTTCCCACATGTCTACTTTACATCAGCACAATTTTGGAACCAAATTTTTTTTTGTTAGGAAATTATAAGGGTTAAAAGTTGACCAGCGATTTCTCATTTTTACAGCAAAATTTACAAAGCCATTTTTTTTAGGGACCACCTCACATTTGAAGTCACTTTGAGGGGTCTATATGGCAGAAAATACCCAAAAGTGACACCATTCTAAAAACTGCACCCCTCAAGGTACTCAAAACCACATTCAACAAGTTTATTAACCCTTCAGGTGCTTCACAGTAACTAAAGCAACGTGGAAGGAAAAAATGAATATTTTACTTTTTAGCCACAAAAATTATCTTTTACAAACTTTTTTTTTATTTTCACAAGGGTAAAAGGAGAAAATGGACAGATAAGGTTGTTATGCAATTTCTCCTGAGTACGCCAATACCCCATATGTGGGGGAAAACCACTGTTTGGGTACACGGCAGAGCTCGTACGGGAAGGAGCGACGTTTGACTTTTTCAAACTAAAATTGGCTGGATTTTAGATTGGATGCCATGTTGCGTTTGGAGAGCCCCTGATGCGCCTAAACAGTGGAAACCCCCCACAAGTGACACCATTTTGGAAACTAGACCCCCTAAGGTACTTATCTAGATCTGTTGTGAGCACTTTGAACCCTCAAGTGTTTCACAAAAGTTTATAAAGCCTGGGTGTGAAAAAAAAAAAAAAAAAATTTCCACAAAAATGATTTTTTAGTCCCAAATTTTTGCATTTTCCCAAGGAAATTGGACCCCAAAAGTTGTTGTCCAATTTGTCCTGAGTACGCTGATACCCCATATGTGGGGGGGGAAACTGTTTGGGCGCACGGCAGGGCTTGGAAAGGAAGTAGTAACGTTTTGGAATGCAGACGTTAATGGGGGTCATGTTCCGTTTGCAGTGCCCCAGATGAGCCTAAACAGTGGAAACCCCCCACAACTGACCCCATTTTGGAAACTAGACCCCCTAAGGAACTTATCTAGATCTTTGGTGAGCACTTTGAACCCCCAAGTGCTTCACACAAGTTTATAATGCCCGGGCATGAAAATAAAAATCCTAGTTTTTTACCACAAAAATTATCTTTTAGTCACTAATTTTTTTATTTTCCCAAAGGTAACAGGAGAAATTGGACCACATAAGTTGTTGTAAAATTTGTCCTGAGTACGCCGATACCCCATATGTGGGGGGGAACCACTGTTTGGGCGCACGGCAGAGCTCGGAATGGAAGGAGCACCATTTGACTTTTTCCAACCAAAATTGGCTGGAATTGAGTTTGGATGCCATGTTGCATTTGGAGAGCCCCTGATGTGCCTAAACAGTGGAAACCCCCCACAAATGACCCCATTTGGGAAACTAGACCCCCTAAGGAACTTATCTAGATTTTTGATGAGCAATTTGAACCCCAAAGTGCTTCACACAAGTTTATAACGTAGAGCCGTAAAATTTAAAAATCATATTTTTTCCACAAAAATGATCTTTTCACCCCAATTTTTATTTTTCCAAGGGTAACAAGACTCCAAAAGTTATTGTGCAATTTGTCCTGAGTGCGCTGATACCCCATATGTGGGGGTAAACCACTGTTTGGGTGCATGGCAGAGTTTGGAAGGGAAGGAGCGCCGTCTGACGTTTTCAACGCAGAATTGGCTGGACGCCATGTCGTGTTTGGAGAGCTCCTGATCTGCCTAAACAGTGGAAACCCCCATAAATGACACCATTTTGGAAACTAGACCCCTCAAGGAACTTATCTAGATGTGTGTTGAGAACTTTGAACCCCCAGGTGTTTCACTAAAGTTTATAACGTACAGCCGTAAAATAAAAAATCTTTTTTTTTTTTTTCAAAAATGATTTTTTCGCCCCCAATATTTTATTTTCACAAGGGTAACAGGAGAAATTGGACCCCAAAAGTTGTTGTCCAATTTGTCCTGAGTACGCTGATACCCAATATGTGGGAGAAAACTACTGTATGGGCGCACGTCAGGGCTCGGAAGGGAAGTAGTGACGTTTTGGATTGCAGACTTTGATGGAATGGTCTGGGTGCGTCATGTCACATTTGGAGAGCCCCTGATGCGCCTAAACAGTGGAAACCCCCCACAAGTGACCCCATTTTGGAAAATAGACCCCACAAGGAACTTATCTAGATGTGTGGTGAGCACTTTGAACCCCGAAGTGCTTCACAGAAGTTTATAACGCACAGCCGTAAAAATAAAAAATCTTTTTTTTTTTTTGCAAACATGATTCTTTCGCCCCAATATTTTATTTTTACAAGGGTAACAGGAGAAATTGGACCCCAAAAGTTGTTGCCCAATTTGTCCTGAGTACGCTGATACCCAATATGTGGGAGAAAACTACTGTATGGGTACACGTTGGGGCTCGGAAGGGAAGTAGTGACGTTTTGGATTGCAGACTTTGATGGAATGGTCTGGGGCGTCATGTCGCATTTGGAGAGCCCCTGATGCGCCTAAACAGTGGAAATCCCCAACAAGTGACCCCATTTTGGAAAATAGACCCCACAAGGAACTTATCTAGGTGTGTAGTGAGCGCTATGAAGCCCCAAGTGCTTCACAGAAGTTTATAATGTACAGCCGTAAAAAAAAAAAATAATTTTTTTTGTACAAAAATGATATTTTCGCCCCCAGTTTTTTTTTTTCCCAAGGGTAACAGAAGAAATAGGACAAATTGCACAATAACTCTTGGGGTCCAGAGTACGCTGATACCCCATATGTGGGGATAAACTACTGTTTGGACGCATGGCAGAGCTCAGAAGTGAAGGAGCACCGTTTGACTTTTTCAACGCAGAATTGGCTGGAATTGAGATCAGATGCCATGTCACATTTGGAGAGCCCCTGATGTGCCTAAACAGCGGAAACCCCCCAATTCTAACTCCAACCCTAACCCAACACACCCCTAACCCTAGTCCCAACCCTAACCACAAACCTAACTCTAACACACCCCTAATCCCAACCCTAACCCTAATCCTAACTTTAGCGCCATCCCTAACCCTAACTTTAGCCGCAACCCTAACCCTAACCCTAATGGGAAAATGGAAATAAATACATTTATTTAATTTTATTATTTTTCCCTAACTAAGGGGGTGATAAAGGGGGGTTTGATTTACTATTTATAGCGGGTTTTTATGATTGGCAGCTGTCACGCTAAAAGACGCTTTTTATTGCAAAAATAGTTTTTTGCATCGCCACATTTTGAGAGCTATAATTTTTGCATATTTTGGCCCACAGAGTCATGTGAGGTCTTATTTTTTGCGCTCCGAGTTGACGTTTTTATTTGTACCATTTTTGAGCAGGTGACATTTTTTGATCGCTTTTTATTTCGATTTTTGGGAGGTTAGAATGAACAAAAATCAGCAATTCATGAATTTCTTTTGGGGGAGGCGTTTTTATTGTTCCGCGTGTGGTAAAATTGATAAAGCAGTTTTATTCTTCGGGTCAGTACGATTATGGTGATACCTCATTTATATCATTTTTTTATGTTTTGGCGCTTTTGTAGAATAAAAACAATTTTATATAAAAAATAATTATTTTTGCATTGCTTTATTCTGCGAGCTATAACTTTTTTATTTTTTCGCTGATGATGCTGTATGGCGGCTCGTTTTTTGCGGGACAAGATGACATTTTCAGCGGTACCATGTTTATTTATATCGGTCTTTTTGATCGCGTGTTATTCCACTTTTTGTTCGGCGGTATGATGATAAAGCATTGATTTTTTGCTTCGTTTTTTTTTTTTTTTTTTTAAGGGGTTCACTAAAGGGGTTAACTAGTGGGACAGTTTTATAGGGGGGGTCGTTACGGACGCGGCGATACCAAATATGTGTACTTTTATTGTTTTGGTTTTTTTATTTACAGGAAGAAATGAATTTATTGGGGAATATTTTTTTTTTTTTTATTTATTTTGGATTTTTTTTTATAACATGTTTATTTTTATTTTTTTAACTTTTTTACTTTGTCCCAGGGTGGGACATCACTGTATTTTATCAGATCGCTGGTGTGACAGTGTGCACAGCACCAGCGATCGCTCAGGCAGTGCAGCAGGCTTCTCAGTGCCTGCTCTCAGCAGGCACTGAGGAAGCCGCCTCCCTCCAGGACCCCGGCGCCATCTTGGATCCGGGTCCTGGGAGGGAGGAAGCCCTCAGAACAGCGCGATCACATCGCGCTGGTCTGAGGGTCTCAGGGGGGCGCACAGGGAGCCCCCACCCTGCGCGATCCTCCCCTGTGCCCCCAGTACACCGCGATCATGTTTGATCGTGGTGTGCTAGGGGTTAATGTGCCGGGAGCGGTCCGTGACCGCTCCTGACACACAGTCACGGGTGTCAGCTGTGATAATCAGCTGACACCCGGCGGCGATTAGCTGCGCTCCCCTCAGGAGCGCAGCTGATCGCCTATGACGTACTATCCCGTCCATGGGCAGAATGGCACGGGTTTTATGGACGGGATAGTACGTCTAATGTCAGAGAGGGGTTAAACAAAGTTTACCGCTGTTATGCAGCTCAATATATCACAAAAAAATTATCTCAGAATTACTGGGATCCATTGATGCATTCCAAAGTTATTACCTCATAAATTACTACTGGACAGAATTAAAATATTGACCATGTCAAGAAGGTGAAAACAGGCTTCGGTGTGAAGGGGTTAATACAAGAAGGTGAAGTCTTTAGCTGAAATACATAAGAAAAATTTGAAATAAAAATTTATCAATACTCAAATTTGTTTTTCTTTGTCACTACAGCTGTGGAGAGATATTAGTAGTTTATACATTTTTAGCACATGAAAATTTATGTATAAATCTAACGCTAAAAAATTAATATGATATGTGAACTTATCCTTTAACTTCTAGTATTTTAGAAAACTTATTAACACTTCTTATTGGCACTTATTGCCATTCTTTATATGATACTTTGCATCTATTATTACAGCTGCCTTTAGATTAAAACCTGGCATCTTCACACTAGGTTAGGACTACCGTCCATGACTAGGCCAAGAATGTGCCTAGCCTAGTCGTGCCAGAAGTTCCTGCCTAGCGTTAAGATGTTTGGGGCTTCATTGTTTGGTAGCAGTAAAATAAAGCGCAGAGGACTGTTCAGGGTACATTGAGCAACAGAAATGAGCGGTGACATATTAGCTGTGTTACTTTTATTATGCTCTGGGGTCTTTGCAGACCCCAGAGCATCATAAGAGACATTCAATTCATGGAGAATAAATTCAGTGGAAATTGAATTTTAGTACTGCAGAGGTATGAAAAGGCACTGAGGACTGTATGGGGAACAGTGAGCAGCACAACTAAGCAGTGAGGTATTAGTTGCTGTTTCTTACATCTTACTTTTATTATGCAGTGGGGTCTTTTCATACCCCATAGCATGATAAGAGACATTTAATTTGTGGAGAGTAAATTGAATGGGAATCAAATTTCCAGGTAAAATCTGCGTGGTTTGGTGAATTTGACTCTTGTTAGATCCACTCATCTCCAATAAATAGCTTCTGTATTTTACAACAGCATCAAAATAAAGTTGGAATTTAAAGTAAGATAAATCCTCTCTGTATTGTATTTGATTAGTAAAAAAAAAGAAAAGAAATATAAAATCTAAACAGAACTTTGCGTCCTGGAATGATAAA
>JARQOD010000004.1:269134653-269193608 GCA_033576555.1 Oophaga sylvatica | reverse complement strand
ATATCAGCGTACTCAGGACAAATTGGACAACAACTTTTGAGGTCTAATTTCTCCTGTTACCCTTGGGAAAATAAAAAAATTGGGGACTAAAAGATCATGTTTGTGGAAAAAATATGATTTTTTTATTTTCATGGCCCGGCGTTATAAACTTCTGTGTAGCCCTTGGGGGTTCAAAGTGCTCACTACACATCTAGATAAGCTCCTTGGGGGGTCTAGTTTCCAAAATGGGGTCACTTGTGGGGGGTTTCTACTGTTTAGGCACATCAGGGGCTCTGCAAAGGCAACATGACGCCCACAGAACATTCCATCAAGTCTGCATTCCAAAATGGCGCTCCTTCCCTTCTGTGCTCTCCCATGCGCCAAAACAGTGGTTCCCCCCCACATATGGGGTACCAGTGTACTCAGGACAAACTGTACAACAACTTTTGTGGTCCAATTTCTCCTGTTACCCTTGTGAAAATAAAAAATTGCGGGTTAAAAAAATCAGTTTTTGAGGAAAAAAATGATTTTTTATTTTCACGGCTCTGCATTACAAACTTCTGTGAAGCACGTGGGGGTTCAAGGTGCTCACCACACATATAGTTAAGTTCCTTGAGGGGTCTAGTTTGCAAAATGTGGTCACTTGTGGGGGGTTTCTACTGTTTAGGCACATCAGGGGCTCTGCCCGCCCGCAGACCATTCCATCAAGTCGCATTTCAAAGCGTCACTACATCCCTTACAAGCCCTGACGTGTGCCCAAACAGTGGTTCTCCCCCACATGTGAGGTACTAGCGTACTTAGGACAAATTAGACAACAACTTTTGGGGTCCAATTTCTCCTGTAACCATTGTGAAAATAAAAAATATGGGGCTAAATAATAATTTTTTGAGAAAAAAAAATGATTTTTTATTTTCACGGCTCTGCGTTATAAAGTTTTGTGAAGCACCTGGGGGTTCAAAGTGCTCACTGTGCATCTGCATAAGTTTCTTAGGGGGTCTAGTTTCCAAAATGGGGTCATTTGTGGGGGAGCTCCAAAGTTTAGGCATACAGGGGCTCTCCAAACATGACATGGTGTCCGCTAACGACTGGAGCTAATTTTCCATTCAAAAAGTCAAATGGCGCTCCTTCCCTTCTGAGCCCTGCCGTGCACCCAAACAGTGGTTTATGACCACATATGAGGTATCTGTGTACTCAGGAGAAATTGCCCAACAAATTTTAGGATCCAATTTATACTGTTGCCCATGTGAAAATGAAAAAACTGAGGCTAAAAGAAAATTTTTGTGAAAAAAAAAGTACTTTCTTTTTTTTACGGATCAATTTGTGAAGCACTTGGGGGTTCAAAGTGCTCACTCTGCATCTAGATAAGTTCCTTGGGGGGTCTAGTTTCCAAAATGGGGTCACTTGTGGGGGAGCTCCAATGTTTAGGCACACAGGGACTCTCCAAATGCGACATGGCATCCGCTAAATATTCCAGCATATTTTCCATTCAAAAAGTCAAATGGCGCTCCTTCCCTTCTGAGCCCTGCCGTGCGCCCAAACAGTGGTTTATGACCACATATGAGGTATCGGTGTACTCAGGAGAAATTGCCCAACAAATTTTAGGATCCAATTTATACTGTTGCCCATGTGAAAATGAAAAAACTGAGGCTAAAAGAAAATTTTTGTGAAAAAAAAAGTACTTTCTTTTTTTTACGGATCAATTTGTGAAGCACCTTGGGGTTCAAAGTGCTCACTCTGCATCTATATAAGTTCCTTGGGGGGTCTAGTTTCCAAAATGGGGTCACTTGTGGGGGAGCTCCAATGTTTAGGCACACAGGGACTCTCCAAATGCGACATGGCAACCGCTAAATATTCCAGCATATTTTCCATTCAAAAAGTCAAATGGCGCTCCTTCCCTTCTGAGCCCTGCCGTGCGCCCAAACAGTGGTTTATGACCACATATGAGGTATCTGTGTACTCAGGAGAAATTGCCCAACAAATTTTAGGGTCCATTTTATCCTGATGCCCATGCAAAAATGAAAAAATTGATGCTAAAAGAAAAATTTTGTTGGAAAAATTAAAATGTCCATTTTTTCCTTCCACGTTGCTTTAGTTCCTGTGAAGCACCTGAAGGGTTAATAATCTTCTTGAATGTAGTTTTGAGTAGCTTGAGGGGTGCAGTTTTTATAATGGTGTCACTTTTGGGTATTTTCTGCCATATAGACCCCTCAAAGTGACTTCAAATGTGAGGTGGTCCCTAAAAAAAATGGTTTTGTAAATTTTGCTGTAAAAATGAGAAATCGCTGGTCAAACTTTTAACCCTTATAACTTCCTAACAAAAAAAAATGTTGTTCCCAAAATTGTGCTGATGTAAAGTAGACATGTGGTAAATGTTATTTATTAACTATTTTGTGTCACATAACTCTCTGGTTTAACAGAATAAAAATTAAAAATTTCAAAATTGCGAAATTTTCAAAATTTTGGCCAAAGTTCCATTTTTTTCACAAATAAACGCAAAAATTATCGACCTAAATTTACCACTAACATGAAGCCCAATATGTCACGAAAAAACAATCTCAGAATCGCTAGGATCCGTTGAAGCGTTCCTGAGTTATTACCTCATAAAGGGACACTGGTCAGAATTGCAAAAAATGGCCAGGTCATTTAGGTCAAAATAGGCTGGGTCATGAAGGGGTTAACATAAAAAAAACAAAAAAATACAGGCCACATAATTGGCAGTGTGGTATCTCCGTGCCAGATCATATATCTGCATGCTCCAAGTTTGGCCATTTTAGGCCTGTATTCTAGTGTTTTCCTGTGTGTCACTGTAGTTATATACAGCACTATTTAGCATAAATAAGAAAAAAATACAGGCCACAGAATTGGCAGTGTGGTATATCCGTGCCTGCTCATATATCTGAGTGCTTCAAGCTTTGCATTTTAGGCCAGTATTCCATTTTTTTTTGCTGTCTGTCACTCTAGTTATATACAGCACTATTTAGCATAAAAAAACAAAAAAATACAGGCCACATAATTGGCAGTGTGGTATCTCAATGCTAGCTCACATATCTGTTGTGAATGGGTTTGAGATGAGTTCTGAGCAGAGGCTCCCTCTGGTGGTTACAAGCGGTACTAGTGAGGATTGTGAGGACTGGGAATCAGGTGTTACTGATTGGTCTTATGTAAGGGAGTCATTTTCCCATCAGGGTTGCCGGTGAACAATTGTTCTGGTCTGAATCCTTCTTTCCAGTTTCCCTTGTAGCCTGCTGTGTCGTGTCTGCATCTCCTGCTATCAGATAAGACAATTTCTTATTTTGTGTTTTTGCTATATTTTTGCATTTTGTCCTGCACTTCTGTGGGGGCCTTCAGGGTCCCCTCCGGGGGCTTTTGCCCTCTCAGTTTAGTCCAGCCACTGTGTTTTGTACTTTTGCTTTTTCCAGTTTTTTTTCAGTGGCTGCTGTTTTGTTTTTGTTACACCAGAGAACTAATTTAGGTGGTAGAGGTCGTGTGATCTCAGGTGATTTTGAAATTAGTAGAGTTGGTGTTTTTTCAGGGTTTTCTGAGATTGCAGTAAGTACCCTTCCTATCCTTTTCTATTTAGATAGTTTGGGCCCCAGCGTTTGCTCATACTATTTTCTTTCTGTGTCAGTATTTCCACTTGTCTAACCGCCATTACATGTTTGGGGGCTTTCTATTATCTTTGGGGTTCTGCTCCGGGCAGATAGCTTTCCTATTTCTATCTTTAGGTGTAGTTAGTTTCTCAGGCTGTGACGAGGCGTCTAGGACCAACGTAGGAATGCTCCACGGCTGCCTCTAGTTGCGGTGGTTAGTCAGGGTACTGCAACCTCATAGATTCCAACTGCTCTGGTGTATTTCCTTTTTTACCTGCACTCCTCAGCTACCGTAACATAACAGTATCAACTGGGTGTTCAATTGTCTTTCTCCTCGGCATTTCATCCTCAGACCAATGGTCAAACTGAGAGAACAAACCAGACATTGGAGACTTATCTAAGATGCTTTGTGTCTGCTGATCAGGATGACTGGGTCTCTTTTTTGCCTTTGGCTGAGTTTGCTCTTAATAATAGGGCTAGCTCTGCCACTTTGATGTCTCCGTTTTTCTGTAATTCTGGGTTTCACCCTCGATTTTCTTCAGGACAGACGGAGGCTTCTGTCTGTCCAGGTGTTGACTCTGTTGTTGAGCGTATGCAGCAGATTTGGGACCAGGTAGTGGAGAGGTTGTCCCTCTCTCAGGAGAAGGCCCAGCGGTTTGCTAACCGGCATAGGAATGATGGTCCTCGGTTTAAAGTGGGGGACTTGATCTGGTTGTCCTCAAAGAATATTCCTATGAGAGTAGCATCTCCTAAATTTAAGCCTAGGTTCATTGGACCTTATAAGATCATGGAGATTATTAATCCTGTTTCTTTTCGTTTGCTTCTTCCAGGGACATTTAAGATCCATAACGTGTTCCACAAGTCCTTGTTGAAGAGGTTTGTTGAGCCAGTGGTTCCTGCTGCTGTGCCTCCTGACCCTGTTTTGGTTGAGGGCAATCTGGAGTATGTGGTTAAGAAAATATTGAATTCTCGTTTTTCTAGACGAAGACTCCAGTATTTGGTTAAATGGAGAGGTTTATGGTCAGGAAGACAATTCTTGGGTGTTTGCTTCGGACATCCATGCTAGGAGACTTATCCGTGCGTATCATAGAACTCATCCTGACCGACCTGGTTGCTCAAATGAGGGTTCGGTGACCCCTCCTCAAGGGGGGGGGTACTGTTGTGAATGGGTTTGAGATGAGTTCTGAGCAGAGGCTCCCTCTGGTGGTTACAAGCGGTACTAGTGAGGATTGTGAGGACTGGGAATCAGGTGTTACTGATTGGTCTTATGTAAGGGAGTCATTTTCCCATCAGGGTTGCCGGTGAACAATTGTTCTGGTCTGAATCCTTTTTTCCAGTTTCCCTTGTAGCCTGCTGTGTCGTGTCTGCATCTCCTGCTATCAGATAAGACAATTTCTTATTTTGTGTTTTTGCTATATTTTTGCATTTTGTCCTGCACTTCTGTGGGGGCCTTCAGGGTCCCCTCCGGGGGCTTTTGCCCTCTCAGTTTAGTCCAGCCACTGTGTTTTGTACTTTTGCTTTTTCCAGTTTTTTTTCAGTGGCTGCTGTTTTGTTTTTGTTACACCAGAGAACTAATTTAGGTGGTAGAGGTCGTGTGATCTCAGGTGATTTTGAAATTAGTAGAGTTGGTGTTTTTTCAGGGTTTTCTGAGATTGCAGTAAGTACCCTTCCTATCCTTTTCTATTTAGATAGTTTGGGCCCCAGGTTTGCTCATACTATTTTCTTTCTGTGTCAGTATTTCCTCTTGTCTAACCGCCATTACATGTTTGGGGGCTTTCTATTATCTTTGGGGTTCTGCTCCGGGGCAGATAGCTTTCCTATTTCTATCTTTAGGTGTAGTTAGTTTCTCAGGCTGTGACGAGGTGTCTAGGACCAACGTAGGAACGCTCCACGGCTGCCTCTAGTTGCGGTGGTTAGTCAGGGTACTGCAACCTCATAGATTCCAACTGCTCTGGTGTATTTCCTTTTTTACCTGCACTCCTCAGCTACCGTAACATAACACATATCTGCATGCTCCAAGTTTTGGCATTTTAGGCCGGTATTCCAGTGTTTTCCTGTGTGTCACTGTAGTTATATACAGCAGTATTCAGCATGAAAAAGAAAAAAATACAGGCCACATAATTGGCAGTGTGGTATATCCGTGCCAGCTCATGTATCTGCGTTCTCCAAGTTTGCCCATTTTAGGCCGGTATTCCATTTTTTTCCTGTGTGTCAGTCTAGTTATATATAGCACTATTTAGCATAAAAAGCAAAAAAATACAGGCCACATTTTTGGCAATGTGGTATATCCGTGCCAGCTCATATATCTGCATGCTCCAAGTTTTGCCATTTAAGGCTGGTATTCCATTTTTTTGCTGTCTGTCACTCTAGTTATATACAGCACTATTTAGCAGAAAAAAGCCTAAAATACAGGCCACAGATTTGTCAGTGTGGTATCTCTGTAACAGGCCTCATTTATCTGTGCAAAAAATTTGGCCATGTTAGGCCTACATATTCTAGTGTTTTTGCAGTCTGTTACCGTACTTATTGACACAAATTTGATAAGCCAAAAAAGATTTTTACCTACAGTCCAGATAGGTAAAAGTGTGGTTTTCCCGCACAAGTATCACATACAAGTTAGCTCCCAATTCAGCCATTTGTAGTGAACGTGTATAATATTCTAGTCCATTTACAATGGGCAAGTGCATGACAAGGGACGGGGAAGTGAACGTGATGGTGGATGCCGAGGCCGAGGCTGAGGCCGTGGGCAAGCTGGAATTGGGCCACCAAAAACACCCACATCTCCTCGCTGGACCTTTGTGTCCGAATTCCTAGGGGACCGCAGCAAGACAGCACTATTGAAGCCCGAGCAGTGTTAAAAGGATTTTGGTTGGATAGCGGATAATACTTCCAGTTACTTATACACCACCACCACCACCCTGTCTTCCACACAGTCAAGTCAGAGTAGCCGTGAATCTGGACCGCATATTCCTCACCCTGATCCTACTTCCTCCCACCATGCTGAGTGCCCTGAGACTACTGATCCCACACTCGGACACTGCAAAGAGCTGTTCAGTTTTTTCATTTGTAGATTCGTGCCTCTCGCCTGATCCACTTGAAGCAGGGCAAGATGATATGCCATGTAGCGATGAACAAATATTTGAGCAGCCACGCTCACAAGAGGTGGACGATGATGAGACACAATTGCTGGAAAGTCAGGAGGAGGACCAGGGTTCGGAAGTGGAAGATGAGGAGGTGGATGATATTGTAACTGACCCAACCTGGCAGGAAGACATGCGGAGCAAGGACAGCAGCACACAGGGGGAGGGAGGCATAGAACCTTTTCAGGCAGGAAGAAGCAGTGTGGTGGCTGCTGACAGAAGGCGTGCAACTGTTTCCCGTAACATCAACATGACGGAAGTTGCCAGTCCAACTGTTAGGTCTTCCCGATTCTGGTTATTTTTAAAGACTCCGCCGATAATCCCAAACAGGCCATATGCAACACCTGTCATGCCAACATCAGCAGGGGTAGCAAAACTACCAGTTTTACCACCGCCAGCATGATCAGGCACATGGCAGCAAAGCACCCGACTTTGCGGACCCAACCCCAGGCTCCAGGAACAGTGTCTGCAGGTGACACCACTGCTTCTTCCACTGTTGTGCGTGCAAGCCAATCCCCTGTCCATGGTGCATGCGAAGTTTCCTCCTGCCCTGCACCTGCCGTTGTCCACAGTCAAATAGCACCATCATCAAGCACGTCCATGTTCTTGTCCCAGCACAGCCTTCAGTTGTCCATACCCCAGTTATTGGAACATAAGCGGAAATACGCAGACAATGCCCCACAGGCCACAGTACTAAATTTGCACATTGCTCATCTGCTAGCGCTCAAAATGTTGCCTTTTAGGCTTGTGGAGACGGAAACTTTCTGCAATCTTTATGGCGGCGGCCATCCCAAGGTAGTCAGTCCCAGCGGCCACTTTTTCTCCCGCAATGCTGTCCGGGCATTACACAAGCATGTATCCCACAACAAGCATGTGTCCGATAACTGTATAGCTGTATACAAATATCTCAAGGGCTGTCAAATTGTAGAAGGATCACCTTTATTCTGATTTGCACAAGGAAAGACTAGAAGCAATGGGATGAAACTGAATGGACGGAGACACAGATTAGATATTAGAAAAAACTCTTTGACAGTTAGGGTGATCAGTGAGTGGAACAGGCTGCCTCGAGAGATGGTGAGTTCTCTTTCAATAGAAGTCTTCAAACAGAGGCTGGACCAATATCTGTCTGGGATGATTTAGTGAATCCTGCTTTGAGCAGGGGTTTGGACCAGATGGCCCAGGAGATCCCTTCCAACTCTACCATTCTATGATTCTATGATTCTATTACCCATGCCCTCAACAATGCAGTTATTGGGAAAGTATACCTAACCACGGACACGTGGACAAGTACTTGTGGCCAGGGACATTACATCTCGCTGATGGCACACTAGGTTAACATAGTGGAAGCCGGGACCCAGTCTGACCTTTGGATGGAACACGTACTCCCGACGCCAAGGATTGCGGGCCCTATGTCAATCAGGGTTGCCCCCACTGTGTACAGCTCCTGCACCTTCTCCTAATCCTCAGCCTCTGTATCCGAAATGAGCACATCAGTCACAAGAAGCACTGCACTGCCAAAGCCAAGCGGCAACAGGCTGTTCTGAAGCTAATTTCCTTGGGTGACAAACGTCACAATGCTGAAGAGTTGTTGACAGCTCTGAAAGAGCAGGCAGATGTGTGGCTGACACTGCTGAATCTCCAGCCAGGCACGGTTGTGTGTGAAATTGGCAGGAACCTGGTGACTGCTCTGAGGTGAGGCAAGCTAACATGTACCATGCCTGGTCCATTAACCTCGTTGCTCAATGTTTTCTAAAAGCTACCCGGAGCTGCCGGATCTGCTGGTGAAAGTACACCACCTGTGTGCCCATTTTAGAAAGTCAGTTACAGATTTAGTCGCCCTTGCCGTGTTTCAGCAGCGATTGCAGATTCCGGCTCACCGACTGGTGTGTGATGTTCCCACGCATTGGAACTCTACACTGCATATGTTGGAAAGGATTTGTGAGTAGAAGAGAGCAGTTGTTGAATGCCAGCATCAACAAGGCCGTCATTATTCAGGTTTGACTCCACACTTAAGCAATCAGGAGTGGACATGGATGTCAGACATATGTAACATCCTCCAAAATTTTGAGGAGTCCACCAAGATGGTGAGCGGTGATGATGAAATAATTAGCATCACCATCCCGCTCATCTGCATTCTGAAAAGCTCTCTGTTCACAATAAAAGTGGATGCATTGCAGGCAGAGCACGAGGACATGGAGCAAAGAACCATACAGGGTGATTACACACAGCCCAACCTCATGTCATCCCAACGTGAATTGGTTGACAATGAGGAAGAGGAGGAAGAGGAAGAACAGGAGCTACTTTCATATGCTATAGAAGGTACTACAAGCACAACTGTCATACCGTCTGTTCAGTGTGGATGGCCTAAAGACAGGGGGAAGAGGAGGAGGAAGAGGACACCTTGATCAGTTGTCCTATTGGTGAGGACACGGAAGGCTTGCCTGTTACCAGTCTGGCACGGATGGCTGACTTTATGTTGCGCTGCCTTTCCCGTGACACTCGTATTTTAAAAATATTGGGTAACAGTCATTACTGGGTTGTGACACTTTTAGACCCACGCTACAAGGAGAACGTTCAATCTCTTGTTTCAGAGGAAAACCGATGTACTAACATGGTGCAGTACAAGAGGGCCATTGTTGCAAGATTATTAAAAAAATTCCCATCTCAAAACGCTGGCGGCAGACATAATAGTTAGTTGGACAACCAAGGAGTAGAGGCGAGAGAGACACAACTCCAATCCAGCAGAGGCAGGGGAACACTGGCAAAGTTCTGGGACAGTTTCCTCAGACCCTCCCATCGTCCTGGCCCTGAGGCGCAGGGTAATGTCACAAGGAATGGAATGTTTTATAAGATGCTGAGGGAGTATCTTGCTGACCATACCAACATCCTCCATGATTCCTC
The DNA here is from genome assembly GCA_033576555.1 of Oophaga sylvatica. NCBI lineage: Eukaryota > Metazoa > Chordata > Amphibia > Anura > Dendrobatidae > Oophaga > Oophaga sylvatica. The sequence continues at coordinate 269,183,998 of JARQOD010000004.1, read as the reverse complement.
TGTGCCTTTTAATTATTGGGTATCTAAGCTGGACACGTGGCATGAACTGGCTCTTTATGCCTTCGAGGTCCTGGCCTGCCCTGCCGCTAGTAATTTGTCAGAGCGGGTTTTTAGTTCCACTGGTGGAATTATCACAGAGAAGTGCATTCGCCTGTCAACAGAAAATGCAGACAGGCTGACTCTTATAAAAATGAACATCACATGGGTATACGCTTCTGATTTTGGCAATTTGGTGTCTTTCTCCTCCTTTCTCTCATCATCCTCACCATCCACCACCACTCAAACACCAGGGTGAAAGTATTCCTTCATACTCCAGCCGCTCTTTTTTGGTAAGGGTGTTATGATGCCCAGGATTTTCCTGTGCCCATCCAGTATGTGGGTTCAATGGATTATTGGGGTGCATATGACTTGGTAGCAGGGCAGACCTTGCAGTCAATGCATAAGAAAACAGAATGGGAGTACAAAATGAATAATGTGAAGTGGATTTTCCTGTGCCCATCAAGTTCCTGGGTTCAAAAGGCTTATTGGGGTGCATATTACTTGGCAGCATGGTAGGCCTTGCAGTCAATGCATAAGAAAACAGAATGGGAGTACAAAATGAATAATGTGAAGTGGATTTTCCTATGCCCCTCAAGTAACTGGGTTCAAAGGCTTTTTTGGGTGCATATGACTTGGCAGCAGGGCAGGCCTTGCAGTCAATGCACAAGAAAAGAGTTTGGGAGTACAACATGAATAATGTGAAGTGGATTTTCCTGTGCCCACCCAGTATGTGGGTTCAAAGGATTATTGGGTTGCATATGACTTGGTAACAGGGCAGGCCTTGCAGTCAATGCATAAGAAAACAGAATGGGAGTACAAAATGAATAATTTGAAGTGGATTTTCCTGTGCCCATCCAGTAACTGGGTTCAAAGGCTTTTTTGGGGTACATTTGACTTGGCAGCAGGGCAGGTCTTGCAGTCAATGCATAAGAAAAGAGTTTGGGAGTACAACATGAATAATGTGAAGTGGATTTTCCTGTGCCCATCCAGTATGTAGGTTCAAAGGATTATTGGGGTGCATATGACTTGGTAACAGGGCAGGCCTTGCAGTCAATGCATAAGAAAACAGAATAGGAGTACAAAATGAATAATGTGAAGTGGATTATCCTGAGTCCATCCAGTTCCTGGGTTCAAAGGCCTAATGGTGTGCAAACGACTTGGTAGCAGGGCAGCCCTTGCAGTCAATGCATAAGAAAACAGAATGGGAGTACAAAATGAATAATGTGAAGTGGATTTTCCTGTGCCCATCCAGTACCTGGGTTCAAAGGCTTTTTGAGGTGCATATGACTTGGCAGCAGGGCAGGCCTTGCAGTCAATGCTTAAGAAAAGAGTATGGGAGTACAAAATGAATAATGTGAAGTGGATTTTCCTGGGCCATTCCAGTACGTGGCTTGAAAAGCTTATTGGGGTGCATGTAACTTTGGGGCAGGCCAGGCCTTGCATTCAATGCAACATTTTTAAGGAAGCCCTCATGTACCTCTCGTGAAAGGGTTATTGGGGTGCGTTGTAATTCTTGGAAGCCCATCCACTCACTGCATAGACAATAACAGCAAAGAAGATCCACTGTTTAATAATGGCCCTTTAAGAAGATTAATGCTGCCTGATTCCCCTGTAGAAATAGGCTCGGTGAAACAAATAAATGAAACAAGATGTGTCTGCTTATGTGTCACACACAACATGGCCAGCTAGGGTTTTTAAATGTTACAATGACATTTCCCAGTGAATGCATTTATATTGTTTGAAAGCAATGCAAACGCCTCAAAAACGCTGTGTATGAACATAGCCCAAGTGGTGGAGGAACATTTTTTGTTTTGAGTTAATTATTTTAGCTTAGATAAAAGTCATTAACCAAGAAAAGATGTTCATTAACATATTTCCCAGCATAATCCATTTTGGTTTAGTTTTTGTAGGTTTTTTGGTGTGCCTGTAAAAAGGGCGTGAAACTCTGACAACTTTGTTTAGAGCTGTGACCCAGGAGTGAAAAATGCTTCCAGGGGAAGTTGCCATGATGTTCCCGTGTCATTTGAGCAGTGTTTCCATCAGTTTTAGATGCATTTAGACCTTAAAAGGACCCCCGGGGGGATTACGGTAAAAATGCTCGGGTCTCCCATAGACTTACATTGGGCTCGTTGTTCTGTCCGAGTACCCGAGTATTCCAATTTGCTCGACCCGAGCAACGAGCACCCAAGCATTTTAGTGCTCGCTCATCACTAGTAAGGAAACTAATAAAATGTAATTATAATCAAGGCAGTTTGGATTTGATTAAGCTGTCCAGCATTTGGCAAATACCCCACTGGAAAATAAACAGACGCACATCTTATATATAGTGTTGAGCGATAATGCTCGATATCTAAAAATATCGTATCGAAATTGTATCGCCGATAGCACTAAATATCGTCGATATCCGATTGTGATACCGGAAGTCCCATGTAAGTCTATGGGAACAAAATATCGCAACAAAAAAAACCCTTTCTTTCGTTGTAAACACAAAATATACACACATAGAATACATATATACAGTTAGGTCCATAAATATTTGGACAGAGACAACATTTATCTAATTTTGGTTCTAGACATTACCACAATGAATTTGAAACAAAACAAATCAGATGCAGTTGAAGTTCAGACTTTCAGCTTTCATTTGAGGGTATCCACATTAAAATTGGATGAAGGGTTTAGGAGTTTCAGCTCCTTAACATGTGCCACCCTGTTTTTAAAGGGACCAAAAGTAATTGGACAAATGACTCCAAGGCCATTTCATGGACAGGTGTGGGCAATCCCTTTGTTATGTCATTCTCAATTAAGCAGATGAAAGGGCCGGAGTTGATTTGAGGTGTGGTGTTTGCATTTGGAAGGTTTTGCCGTGAAGGAAATATGTGGTCACAGGAGCTCTCCATGCAGGTGAAGCAAGCCATCCTTAAGCTGCAAGAACAGAAAAAAAACCATCCAAGAAATTGCTACAACATTAGAAGTGGCAAAATCTACAATTTGGTACATCCTGAGAAAGAAAGAAAGCACTGGTGAACTCATCAATCCAAAAAGACCTGGGAGCCCACGGAAGACAACAGTGGTGGATGATCGCCGCATACTTTCTTTGGTGAAGAAGAACCCGTTCACAACATCAACTGAAGTCCAGAACACTCTCAGTGAAGTAGGTGTATCTGTCTCTAAGTCAACAGTAAAGAGAAGACTCCATGAAAGTAAATACAAAGGGTTCACATCTAGATGCAAACCATTCATCAATTCCAAAAATAGACAGGCCAGAGTTAAATTTGCTGAAAAACACCTCCAGAAGCCAGCTCAGTTCTGGAAAAGTATTCTATGGACAGATGAGACAAAGATCAACCTGTACCAGAATGATGGGAAGCCAAAAGTTTGGAGAAGAAAGGGAACGGCACATGATCCAAGGCACACCACATCCTCTGTAAAACATGGTGGAGGCAACGTGATGGCATGGCCATGCATGGCTTTCAATGGCACTGGGTCACTTGTGTTTATTGATGACATAACAGCAGACAAGAGTAGCCGGATGAATTCTGAAGTGTACCGGGATATACTTTCAGCCCAGATTCAGCCAAATGCTGCAAACTTGATTGGACGGCGCTTCATAGTACAGATGGATAATGACCCCAAGCATACAGCCAAAGCTACACAGGAGTTCATGAGTGCAAAAAAGTGGAACATTCTTCAATGGCCAAGTCAATCACCAGATCTTAACCCAATTGAGCATGCATTTCACTTGCTCAAATCCAGACTTAAGAGGGAAAGACCACAAACAAGCAAGATCTGAAGGCTGCGGCTGTAAACGCCTGGCAAAGCATTAAGAAGGAGGAAACCCAGCGTTTGGTGATGTCCATGGGTTCCAGACTTAAGGCAGTGATTGCCTCCAAAGGATTCGCCACAAAATTTTGAAAATAAAAATATTTTGTTTGGGTTATGTTTATTTGTCCAATTACTTTTGACCTCCTAAAATGTGGAGTGTTTGTAAAGAAATGTGTACAATTCCTACATTTTCTAACACATATTTTTGTTCAACCCTTCAAATTAAACGTTACAATCTGCACTTGAATTCTGTTGTAGAGGTTTCATTTCAAATCCAATGTAGTGGCATGCAGAGCCCAACTCGCAAAAATTGTGTCACTGTCCAAATATTTCTGGCCCTGACTGTATATATATACATGTCATTGTGACATATATATATACATATATTTATAGTTTATACACTTCTACATAGTAAAATAGACTCTGATTCAATTGCCGGGTAAAGCCGTGACATACCCCATAGAAGTCGACGGGCTCGGTGCCGAGTACCCCCAAAACCTCTGGCTCTGTGCGACAACTTGGGCGTCACGAACAGGATTCTGTAGCTCGCTATAAGCGAGTCCTGTGTGCCTGAATTGAACTGGTTTTGTGCTTGAGAATTGCTAAAATCATCAGAGAATGTATTTGCCATTTTTCCGCCATATCTGCGTCACGACGAGGCACTGGTGAAGAAGAAGGGCGTGCTCTTCATGGGTGTACACTCACTCAGTGACGCGAAAACGATGGCTCTAAATGGTACTGCAATGTAAGATCGTGCCCCACAGCTCTTCAGTTCCGCCTCCTCATCCTCCTCAGTGGGCGGAAACTAACACGAAGGTCCCGCCTCCCTACAAAAGAGGGGCCCTCTCCAGATGCTAATGACACATGTGACTTGGCAGAGATGGCTAATGGACACGAGCAGAAGTGTGAAGGGATGGAGCAGTCAGAGCTCTCCCCCCACGGAAGCGACCCGATCGCCACGGAACCACCGTTGGGCACCCGGCCTGGAAACCCTCCTACGCTGCAAGAAGCGGAGGATACCCTAAGAGGCCTGGCCCGGCACCGGGAGGAGGTCGCCAGGATGGAAGCCAGCTGGCGTGCCCTAAAACTAAACTTGGAGCGGCGCCAATCCCTCGTACCGGAAGGTGAGGCACCCGTTCTAGTAGAGGAGTCCTTGCAATGTGATCCGGTTGATGTTGTCGCAGTGGAGGCACCCGTTCGTGCAAAAAACTCTGCACCGGCAGCACCCCAGATCCCGCTGTCTGCCCCCGTCGCTGAGACAGAAGCGACACCCGTCCTCATGGAGGAGGCCGCGCAGGCACCAGAGCACTACCTGCCTGTACCGGAGCCCCGACTGTCATCTGTTCCAGAGCCGGCTGCTTCCTCCGCAGGTGAGCGCCGCCAGGACTGGGGGGCGCCAGGAGAGCTGCCGCAAACCGGACACTGTAAGCTGGCATTTGATGGTGGAGACATGGAGCAGCTGGTGGAGGAGAATTACAACCGGCGTCAGGAGGAAGAGTGGAGATGTTGGGAGCGGGAAGCAGAGCGACAAAGGGAGCAGCGAGAAACCCAAAAGCTTCGGCAACGTAACCTGGAGAAGGACCGGGCAGATAAGGACCGGATGAGAAAGGATAAAGGAACCCTGTGGGAGCCGCGGCGTAAGGGTGCAGTACGGAGCTTTAAATTGAAAGGTGGTTGGGGCTTCATCCAGGAGCCTGGACTTTATTTAGAAGTTTTTGTGAACCGGCGGGACGTGGAAGCTCACCTCCCAGAAGGACACCCGGGGGGGACCTGTTGCCAGGAGACTTGGTGACTTACACCCGACACTGGGGTTACAATGGATGGTACGCCCTAAATGTTACCAGGTGCGACCCCTACTCCCCAGAGTGTCAGGAACCTGTGAGACCCTCGGAGCCTTCAGCCTCCCACATCCAGGCCTCTGCAAAAGTGCCCACCCCACGCCGTAAATCTCCCAAGCCTCCCTCAGTGGTCTCCTCAGCAGCCCCAGCTATGGACATGATAAGTATAGCTGGCCCGTACCCGGCACCTGTTAGGCCCCCTGGGGTTCGTTCAGTCCGGGACATAGAGTTCCAGACCCGGAGGGAGATGAAAGAGGTGGCCACACAGACCCAGATAGCGGGTCACGACTTGACTGTACAGGCCACACGACGTCATCAGGTCCTGGTGGTCCTTGGTGCCTCGGATGTTTGGCAAGCATCAGAAGAGTACCAGGTGGTACCTGGAACACCCCTGCCAAAGAATTATAAATAACCCGGACAGGGTCCCTGTATGTAAATAGTTAAATTGTTTATGTACCCGGACGGGTGAATGTTCATAAAAAAGTTTTTTAATTTAATAAAAAAAAAAAAAACACAGTTTTCATTACTTTTATTACAGTCTCATCCTGCGACGCCATCGATCTCCTGTAAAAAAATGAAAAAAAAAAGTATACCACCTGACCGACGCAGTCCATAGTAATGAGTGTCCCACGACGATCCAGCTCTGCTACATCAGAATGACAGGCAGAGCCTGTCATCCCGGCGCAGCACAGCTGATTACCTGCTTCCCCGGCGGTGACATCATCGGACTGGTTTACGGCCGGGATTACCCTGCAGTCACTGCAGTTATCGCGAAAAACTGCATGTGACCGCCAGGGAGAAGATAATGGCGGCCATCAAGCAGTCCAGGACGTGACCGCCGGAGATCTTCTGCCAGGTAAGTGCCGCTGACTCCTGACAGACCCGACCGACGGACACTCACAGTGACAGTGACAAATCCGATTCCGGTATTCGATAAGACGAAAATATCGAAACGAATTATCGAAAGGCCGATAGAGCTAATATCGGCCGATAGCCGATATTTGCAGTATCGTATCGCTCAACACTACTTATATATAATGCTGGATACGTCCTTCTGACCAAAGCCGGGATAGGTAGCGCCTTTGCAGTGTGTTGATGGAGTCAGCATGTGCGCAACTGCAATATGCTGCCATTTTATTGAAGACACTGTTTATGCCAATTCACAGATACAGCGTCTTCAACAAAATGGCGCCAAATATTCCAGAATGCGCACCATTTTATTGAAGAATTCTACTAAAACGTCAACAGAGCAGTGGGCACGAGCCGGCTGTTGCTATTATCTCTATAGTCATCTCTTGTGTACTGCTATGTTGGCGTTGCAGTACATTACTTCGATAAAATAGCGCCGGAGTCATTGTGTGCACATACCACATTCTCCGGTACAACTTTATTCAAGACACTGTACATGCAAATTCGTATTGGCGCCTGATAGTGTGGTATGTGCACACGCTGACTCCGGCGCCATTTTATTGAAGTATTTTACTACAAATATACCACAGCGCCATTTTATTAAAGTATTGTACTAAAAAATTACAAGTGCAATTTTTTTTAATTATTGTACTGAAAAATTAACACAGTGACACTTAAATGAAGTATTGTACTACAAATTAATCATAGTACAAAATATACCTATAAAAATGCTTGCCACCTCGGCATAGAATGGGTTCATTGCATTGCGCATGCTGACACTCTGATGCCATTTTAATTCTAATAAACCGTTAGCAGATCACTATGAAATGCCACCCATAAGGCTACTGGAAAAAGGGAGAACATTACTTCAACATTAATAAACAAAAATAAAATGAAAGCTAAAAGGATAAAGGGAAGGAAACAAGTCAGCGGAGGAATACATAGACAACACTTGACCTAGAAAGTCCAGGTGCGGTGCAAAAAATAAAAATAAAAGGGTTGAAGAAGCCAGGGAAGGAAACATAAATAAGACCCCATCCACAAGCTCCCATACCAACAACCCAACATTAAAGACATTTAAAAAAAGGGAGTTTACAGAGAATTTATTGAACAATGAATACATTTCTTTATCAGCTAATGCTGCAATATAAAAAAAACTGCCAATAAAACTTTACAACCTTATTTGTTGAATGTTAATATCATCCAAACACCACCAAGTACCTTCTGAGGAGGAAGCTCATGCAAAAAAATGAAAGAAGGACTGAGGCTCTAAAGGTACTGCCACACTAAACGATCCCTCTAACGATCACTATAACGACGCAAACTAATGAGATCGTTGGTGTGATCGTTTTAAGGTCGCTAGTAGCTGCCAAACAGGAGATCTCATTAACGACGCATCAGCGGTTAGCGATCTCTTTAACGACTTTGGCGGTCGTTGGGACGTGCCACACTGCATGTACTGTGAAAGATCACGACCTCGATAGGAGTGACTGAGCGCAACCTTTTGCACGCCCCTCATCACAGATTGGTGGTCACTATTTATCTCATAGATATTTATCACAGCTCTCCCGCTTTGTGATTGGATGACCGCGTCATAAAAGACGACGTATCAGCACTCCTCTCCATTGCTCTCGAGCAGAAGCGGTTCTTTCAAATCTCCAGCATCGTTCCAGTGTGTCCTGCTAGCCTTTGTAGCTACTGCGATCCAGTTTGTGCCACTATTGCGGTTGCTGCGTTCCAGTCTACGACGTTGATTTTTTCTGCGATCCAGTCTGTGGCGTTATATCCTCTGCGATCCAGTTTGTGACGCTATTTAGTTTCCCTATTTTCTTTTTTTTTCAGAATCACAAACAAGTTTTGTAAGGTAGGTATTTTTTTTGTCACATTTAATTTTTATTTTTTCTTTAATTTTACAGATCCATTTTTAGATCTCTGCTGTTGTTAACCATTGTCGTCCATCAATTTTTTTTTTTTTTTGCCATTGTTTTGTTCTGGCACGCCCATCACCACCATTTTATGATCCCAGCTCTGCCATTGTTTACTCCAGCTGTGCCCACAACCACCATTTTATGATCCCTGCTGTGTTCTATGTTGTAGGCTATGTAAGCATTTTATTTAACCATTCTGCCGTTCTCACATAATCCTTATTTTATTATAGATGGCCGATAAGCAGGAATTTTTGCGGTAGTTTATCGAGATGTACCGCTTAATGCCGAGCCTGTGGAAAATAAAATCGGCTGATTACTGTAACAGGCTTAAAAAGAAGGACGCGTACCAAAAACTGGTGGAGCTCTGCAAGAACCGTTACCCAGATGAACCAGCGCATGAGTCATCGGTGAAAAAACGCATTCAGGCCCTCCGCACAGTGTACAAAAAAGAGCTAAACAAAGTACTAAATTCTACCAAATCTGGAGCGGGGGCCGAAGATGTTTATGTCCCCAAACTGTGGTACTTTGAGCTGTTAGCTTTCACAAGGGACCAAGAAGTACCCAGACAAGGGACATCCATGTTGGATCTAGACCCGGTGATCCAGCCGGCCACCCCTGTCATACATGTAAGTACCTTTGTATTACAACACATTTTAATGTACATGCCAAAGTGGACTTAAAGTTAAAAAATATAATTGTGAAATGTAGATAAAATGGCTGAATTAATCCCTTCATGTACTGATAATTTATCTAGCTCAACGGTTGAGGCCTATCCATTTACAAGTGTCGTTTTCACATTTTTGCTGTATATGGGTGTTATAGTGTGAAGATAAATTTCTTTGTCTTTACAAGTGTCGTTTACACATTTTTGTTGTATATGGGTATAGTGTGAAGACAAATTTATTTTTCTTTGTGATTTACCATTTGTTTTTTGTTCATGCAGGACACAGAAGAGGCTGTCTCCACACCTCCAACTGAAGAAGACAGCATGGCGTTGATCCAAGATGAAGAAGTAGTCGAGCCACCATCCTCATCTGTGCGGAGCCGGCTTACATTTTCAGGAAGGAAAAGGAAGGCTCCCACCTCGGCTACTCCTGAATTGGTTGAAATTGCGAAAAAAGTGCTTACGGTGGAAAAAGACCAAACAAAAATAACTGGCTTTGCATACTTCGCTAATGAGAAGCTCCCTACACTGGATCCTATACAGCGGGTTCATGCAGAGAGACTCATGCTTGAGGTACTGACTCAAGCGTCTTTTGGAAACCTGCATAAAAATTATGTCGTCATGCCAAGACCGCAGTACCCGGACTACTCATGGCCCAACAATCCTGTGCCGAACCCAATTGGGATAAATCCTGCAAACCCAAACGTTGGTGCTCCCCCCTTATTTTTATACACCGCAGAGGCAACGTGGTAATGGCAACGATCCATCTTACCAACAGTTGTAGTTTTTAAAATTTTTTACAAAAGTTTTTTTTTGTCTATATTTTTTTACATTGTTACCTTTTTTAATAAAAATCTTATTTATCTAATGAATTGTGGTCTTTTATTCTTATGTGATGTCAACTATTAAAATGTTGTATTTTTATTACATCTACTTGTTTCTACTTGTCACACACGGGTCATGGGACTACCAGCTGTCATAGGAGTTCCATCATAGGGAAAAAATGAAATGAAAAAAATTTCAATAATTAACATTTATTTTAAAGGCCCCTGGTCACACTAGCGCTAAAACCTTATACTAAAAAATAATACACCACACCTGCGTAGATAAACGTTAAATATATCATATATATTTGCTTCATAATATATATATATATATATATATATTATTTTTTTTTTTTTAATTAAATGTAAATAAAAACAAAAAACAGTAAGATAATAATAAAATAAAAAATTATAAACAAAATATTTACAAAATACAAAATAATTAAAAAAAAAAAAAAAATTACTGAGTCCTTCAACAACCCTCTCCAGCATCACCCCGTGCTTCAGCAGTGCAGCCATGGCACTGTTCATAGCTGCCACTGCGGTGTGCATTGTCGCCATCAGCCGGCGGTGGGACACCAACAGGTCCTGGGCAGTTGGGATGTCTGTGGAGGTAAAGGTAACAGTTAATAGTGAATTCTGTTGCAACATCAACATGTACATGTTATGTTAATTAACACTTACGGTTTTCGTCAGGCGACACGCTGACCGCCCACCCAGAACCTGTTGCTCCGCCGGCTAGGGAAACACAGAAAAAAAAAAATTATATCACAACAGCCATTACACATAAGACCTTACAAAGTTCTCAAACTTGTCTGAAGCTTATATAATGTTCGTTAATTACCTGATGGGGAGCCTGCATCCGTGTCAGGGATGATGCTGGAGAGAAGCCATATCCAGGTGAAGGGCTGGATGACCCCAACTGTGGAGGGGGGGTTGCTGCCGGGGAAGGGGTAGACAGGTACCGAGATGATGGAGGTGGAGGGGTAGGTGATGGAGGTGGAGGGGTAGCCGGGGAAGGAGATGATGGAGGTGGAGGGGTAGCTGGGGACGGTGGAGCAGCTGGAGCTGGCGATGGTGAAGGTGGTGCTGTAAATGAAATATACAATTCAGACTCCCCATTATCATCATCATTGCCTCCCCATTAATATAATCATCATTGCCTTCCCTCATCATTGTCTCCCCATTAATATCATCATTAGCATTGCCTTCCCATTATCATTGCCTGCCCCATCACTACTGGTACTCCCATCACTACTCGTCCTCCCGTTACTGCCAGTACTTCCATCTATGCCTGTAAACCCCCTCACGACTGGTACTCCCATCACTGCCTTGCCCCATCACTGCCGGTACTCCCATCACTGCGGGTGCATTGATATAGGTAGATAACCCACAAAACATAACCTCTCCAGATACCCTCATCAATACTCACTCAGAGGCCTACGTAGCTGTGCCCGGATGCTGGCGACCCTCTCGCGGGAGCAGTAGCGAAGGTCCGCCAGCTTCTTGCGGATCTGCTGTGTGGTCCGCTGCACATTGAATCTCCTCGCCAGGCCCCGCCGGATTTTCTGCAGGCATACCTTCTTGTGGCGCATAGGATGCGCCACAGGTAGCCTGCAGTGATAATCCCATTTATCTGTTTTGCGTATTAAAAAACAGACCTCCGCCTCTGACCACTTTGGCCCGCGCTGTCTCGCCGCCATATTACCAACACCATCGCATTGGCGCACGTTACGTGCGGCGCACACTCGCCACTCGCGACGCAAAACGGTATTGCGATCGAAAAGTGACCGCTTGTGCCCAGCTAAGCTCAGACATGAGATGCTGTTGCGATCGCAAGATAATGGTTCCAAGCTAGGCGATCACAATGGCGTCGCATATCTGTGCATAGCTGGGGCACCGTGTGAGAATCGTCACCTTGCGATCACAGTGGCGTCGCATATCTGTGAATAGCTGGGGCACCGTGAAAATCGTCACTTTGCGATCACAATGGCGTCTTATATCTGTGCATAGCTGGGGCACCGTGTGAGAATCGTCACTTTGCGATCACAATGGCGTCTCATATCTGTGCATAGCTGGGGCACCGTGTGAGAATCATCACCTTGTGATCACAATGGCGTCGCATATCTGTTAATAGCTGGGATTCCCTGGTGAATGTTGACCTTTACCTCCCAAATTTTTTTTATAGATTTATAACAATTTTTTTAATCTTTCATATATGACTAAAAATATGTATTATATATTTAAACTTTATATAAGCAGCTGTGGTGTATTATGTGTTATTTTTGATTATAAGGTTTGAACGCTAGTGAGACCATGGGTCTTTGACCCCTTCACCCCCAAGGGTGGTTTGCACATTAATGACCGGGCCAATTTTTACAATTCTGACCACTGTCTCTTTATGAGGTTATTACTCTGGAACGCTTCAACGGATCTTCGCGATTCTGAGATTGTTTTCTCGTGACATATTGTACTTCACGTTAGAAGTAAAATTTCTTCGATATAACTTGCGTTTATTTTTGAAAAAAACGCAAATATGGCGAAAATTTTTAAAATTTTGCAATTTTCAAACTTTGAATTTTTATTCCCTTAAAACAGAGAAATATGTCACATAAAATAGTTAAGAAATAACATTTCCCACATGTCTACTTTACATCAGCACAATTTTGGAACCAAAATTTTTTTTTGTTAGGAAGTTATAAGGGTTAAAAGTTGACCAGCGATTTCTCATTTTTACAACAAAATTTACAAAGCCATTTTTTTTAGGTACCACCTCTCATTTGAAGTCACTTTGAGGGGTCTATATGGCAGAAAATACCCAAAAGTGACACCATTCTAAAAACTTCACCCCTCAAGGTACTCAAAACCACATTCAAGAAGATTATTAACCCTTCAGGTGCTTCACAGGAACTAAAGCAACGTGGAAGGAAAAAATGAATATTTAACTTTTTAGCCACAAAAATGATCTTTTACAAACTTTTTTTTTATTTTGACAAGGGTAAAAGGAGAAAATGGACAGATAAGGTTGTTATGCAATTTCTCCTGAGTACGCCAATACCCAATATGTGGGGGAAAACCACTGTTTGGGCACACGGCAGAGCTCGTAAGGGAAGGAGCGCCGTTTGACTTTTTCAAACTAAAATTGGCTGGAATTGAGATTGGACGCCATGTCGTGTTTGGAGAGCCCCTGATGCGCCTAAACAGTGGAAACCCCCACAAGTGACACCATTTTGGAAACTAGACCCCCTAAGGTACTTATCTAGATCTGTTGTGAGCACTTTAAACCCCCAAGTGTTTCACAAAAGCTTATAATGCCTGGGTGTGAAAAAAAACAAACAAACAATTTTCCACAAAAATGATTTTTTAGTCCCAAATTTTTGAATTTTCCCAAGGAAATTGGACCCCAAAAGTTGTTGTCCAATTTGTCCTGAGTACGCTGATACTCCATATGTGGGGGGGGGGGAAACTGTTTGGGTGCACGGCAGGGCTTGGAAAGGAAGTAGTAACGTTTTGGAATGCAGACGTTGATGGGGGTCATGTTCCGTTTGCAGTGCCCCAGATGAGCCTAAATAGTGGAAACCCCCCACAAGTGGCCCCATTTGGAAACTAGACCCCCTAAGGAACTTATCTAGATCTTTGGTGAGCACTTTGAACCCCCAAGTGCTTCACACAAGTTTATAATGCCCGGGCATGAAAATAAAAAAAGTTACCACAAAAATTATCTTTTAGTCACTAATTTTTTATTTTCCCAAGGGTAACAGGAGAAATTGGACCACGTAAGTTGTTGTCCAATTTGTCCTGAGTACGCTGATACCCCATATGTGGGGGGGAACCACTGTTTGGGCTCACGGCAGAGCTCGGAATGGAAGGAGCACCATTTGACTTTTTCCAACCAAAATTGGCTGGAATTGAGATTGGATGCCATGTTGCATTTGGAGAGCCCCTGATGTGCCTAAACAGTGGAAACCCCCCACAAATGACCCCATTTGGGAAACTAGACCCCCTAAGGAACTTTTCTAGATCTTTGGTGAGCAATTTGAACCCCTAAGTGCTTCACACAAGTTTTAATGTAGAGCCGTAAAATTTAAAAATCATATTTTTTCCACAAAAATGATCTTTTCACCCCAATTTTTATTTTTCCAAGGGTAACAAGACTCCAAAAGTTATTGTGCAATTTGTCCTGAGTGCGCTGATACCCCATATGTGGGGGTAAACCACTGTTTGGGTGCATGGCAGAGTTTGGAAGGGAAGGAGCGCCGTCTGACTTTTTCAACGCAGAATTGGCTGGACGCCATGTTGTGTTTGGAGAGCTCCTGATCTGCCTAAACAGTGGAAACCCCCATAAATGACACCATTTTGGAAACTAGACCCCTCAAGGAACTTATCTAGATGTGTGGTGAGAACTTTTAACCCCAGGTGTTCCACTAAAGTTTATAACGTACAGCCGTAAAATAAAAAATCCTTTTTTTTTTTACAAAAATGATTTTTTCGCCCCTAATATTTTATTTTCACAAGGGTAACAGAAGAAATTGGAACACAAAAGTTGTTGTCCAATTTGTCCTGAGTACGCTGATACCCAATATGTGGGAGAAAACTACTGTATGGGCGCACGTCAGGGCTCGGAAGGGAAGTAGTGACGTTTTGGATTGCAGACTTTGATGGAATGGTCTGGGGGCGTCATGTCACATTTGGAGAGCCCCTGATGCACCTATACAGTGGAAACCCCCCACAAGTGACCCCATTTTGGCAAATAGACCCCACAAGGAACTTATCTAGATGTGTGGTGAGCACTTTGAACCCCGAAGTGCTTCACAGAAGTTTATAACGTACAGCCGTAAAAATAAAAAATCTTTTTTTTTTTACAAAAATGATTTTTTCGCCCCCAATATTTTATTTTCACAAGGGTAACAGGAGAAATTGGACCCCAAAAGTTGTTGTCCAATTTGTCCTGAGTACGCTGATACCCAATATGTGGGAGAAAACTACTGTATGGGCGCACGTCAGGGCTCGGAAGGGAAGTAGTGACGTTTTGGATTGCAGACTTTGATGGAATGGTCTGGGGGCGTCATGTCGCATTTGGAGAGCCCCTGATGCGCCTAAACAGTGGAAACCCCCCACAAGTGACCCCATTTTGGAAAATAGACCCCACAAGGAACTTATCTAGATGTGTGGTGAGCGCTATGAAGCCTAACTCCAACCCTAACCCCAACACACCCCTAACCCTAGTCCCAACCCTAACCACAAACCTAACCCTAACACACCCCTAATCCCAACCCTAACCCTAATCCTAACTTTAGCGCCAACCCTAACCCTAACTTTAGCCGCAACCCTAACCCTAACCCTAATGGGAAAATGGAAATAAATACTTTTTTTTAATTTTATTATTTTTCCCTTACTAAGGGGGTGATAAAGGGGGGTTTGATTTACTATTTATAGCGGGTTTTTATGATTGGCAGCTGTCACGCTAAAAGACGCTTTTTATTGCAAAAATAGTTTTTGCATCATCACATTTTGAGAGCTATAATTTTTGCATATTTTGGCCCACAGAGTCATGTGAGGTCTTATTTTTTGCGGGACGAGTTGACGTTTTTATTGGTACCATTTTTGAGCACGTGACGTTTTTTGATCGCTTTTTATTTCGATTTTTGGGAGGTTAGAATGAACAAAAATCAGCAATTCATGAATTTCTTTTGGGGGAGGCGTTTATACCGTTCCGCGTGTGGTAAAATTGATAAAGCAGTTTTATTCTTCGGGTCAGTACGATTATGGCGATACCTCATTTATATCATTTTTTCATGTTTTGGCGCTTTTATAGAATAAAAACAATTTTATATAAAAAATAATTATTTTTGCATCGCTTTATTCTGCGAGCTATAACTTTTTTATTTTTTCGCTGATGATGCTGTATGACGGCTCGTTTTTGCGGGACAAGATGACGTTTTCAGCGGTACTATTTTTTTATATCGGTCTTTTTGATCGCGTGTTATTCCACTTTTTGTTCGGCGGTATGATGATAAAGCATTGATTTTTTGCTTCGTTTTTTTTTTTTTTTTTTAAGGGGTTCACTAAAGGGGTTAACTAGTGGGACAATTTTATAGGGGGGGTCGTTACGGACGCGGTGATACCAAATATGTGTACTTTTATTGCTTTGTTTTTTTTATTTACAGGAAGAAGTGAATTTATTGGGGAATATTTTTTTTTTTTTAAATTTATTTTGGATTTTTTTTTTAAACATGTTTATTTTTATTTTTTTAACTTTTTTACTTTGTCCCAGGGTGGGACATCACTGTATTTTGTCAGATCGCTGGTGTGACATCATGTTTGATCGCGGTGTGCAAGGGGTTAATGTGCCGGGAGCGGTCCGTGACCGCTCCTGACACACAGTCATGGATGTCAGCTGTGATAATCAGCTGACACCCGGCCGCGATCGGCTGCGCTCCCCCCGGGAGCTCGTCCGATCGCACGAAACGTACTATCCCGTCCATGGTCATACGGGCCCAGGTACCATGGACGGGATAGTACGTCCGATGGCAGTAAGGGGTTAAAATAATTCTAAATTTTTTAAATTTTTTTCTTTTTGTTTTTTTAACAATGAACTCCTATGACTGATGGTACTCCCATGACCGCGTGTGTGGCAAGTAGATACAATATAAAAAAAAAAAATAGACAACAAAAAACATTAGAAAAGATTTTAAAAACTACAGGTGCTGGTAACATGTCTCGTTGCCATCCCCATTACTCCCTCCCCACATCTCACCCATCATTATCCCTTCTCCCATATTCGTAAAATAATAGAAAAAAAACACGAATGCATTTTTAAAATAAAAATTTTTTATTATAAAAAGATTGTTAAAAAGACAAAATTCTCAAAAGCAAACTAGATATGATGCTGCCAACTCACTGCACCAGGCCCATTAAAGTAATGGCAGTACTTGTCTCGGCCGGCCTTCGCATCGTCCTTGCTCCTGCCTTGATTGACAGGTTGAAGGCCTGCAATAGCGGGATCATTGTCACG
This sequence comes from Oophaga sylvatica, assembly GCA_033576555.1. Classification (NCBI taxonomy): domain Eukaryota; kingdom Metazoa; phylum Chordata; class Amphibia; order Anura; family Dendrobatidae; genus Oophaga; species Oophaga sylvatica. Next base: position 269,166,959 of record JARQOD010000004.1, on the reverse strand, counting down.
CCATTCTCCAAGCACCACGTCACCATTGCTGTCCGAGTCCATGAAGCCTGGCGGACTGTAAGTACCAGCATCGCGTTTGCGTAGAAAATTGTGCAGCACACAACAGGCCAACACTACAGAGTCTATGGATTCCAGCTTCATGTTGATTGGAGTGTGGAAAACCCTGAAGCGGTTGGCCATTATGCCGAAGGCATTCTCCACAACGCGCCGTGCCCTTGACAGTCTATAGTTAAAAATACGCCTTTCCCCTGTCAAAGTCTTTTGTGGGTATGGTTTCACAAGTTGCTCATGAAGGGGGAAGGCTTCATTGCCCACATAAACAAAGTTAAGGTGGGCGGTGGTGTCCATGTTGGTTGGCAAGTTAAGTTTATTTTTAAACAACCGTTCACCAAAAGTTGTGTGCTCCAAAACGCCACCGTCAGAAACCCTTCCATTAATGCCAACATCAACATTAATAAATTCATAATTGGCATTAACAAGGGCCATGAGGATCGTGCTGAAGTAGCCCTTGTAATTATGAAAAAAGGATCCGCTTTTGGCTGGTTGCGTGATCCGCACATGTTTGCCATCCAAGGCACCACCACAGTTTGGGAACTGCCAAATCCTTTCAAAATCAGAGGCAATTATTTGCCATTCTGCCACTGATTTGGGAAAAGGCATGTAGCTCCGTAAACTGCGGACAATGGCGTTGCATGTCTCCGGAATTAGTTCTCCAAGCAGCGACCGAGAAATTGCAGCAGAAAATTGCAAATCCTTCATTGAAAGTCCGGTTGCCAGAAATCGCAGCGTTACTGCCAAACGTTCCTCTGCTGAAACAGCTGCACGCATCCGGGTATCCTGCCGTTCAATGAGTGGCCTCACAGCTTCCAGTAGGAGCTTGAATGAATCCTCCGACATCCGTAGATAATTCCGGAAATCCTGCGGATTCTTCTCCTGCAACTCCCTCACTAGATGCATGTGGGTGAATTTGGACCTCTGCTCCAGCCATTCTCTGGTCCACATGCGACGCTTTCGCTTGGAGCGCCTCTCTTCCATCCGCGCCTCTTCTTGTCGATCTGCCTCCATAGATAGTGCAACTGCCACAATCACACGCTCTGCGGTGGACAGGTTCATTATGTGCAACCTGTACGGTAAAGAAGAGAAAAGTTAATTACTAATTAATTACTATTAATAAAGTGTTTAAACAAAATAAAATAAAGAATAAAATAAAAAATATATAAAAAAAAATAATTTACTTTTCAGTTAACATTTAAAATACAGTTTACAAATGTCTAAAATGGTGGGGGGTGTAAAATAAATAAAGCAGACGAAAAAAAAAAATAAGGTCAGGGGTGTAAAATAAATAAAGCAGACGAAAAAAAAAAATAAGGTCAAAAAACATTATCAAACAACATCACAAACAATATGTACCTTGAATCCAAATATCCTGAAGATCCAAATCCAAATGGGGATGGATGGTGCTCTAGCGACTCAGACAGGATCGCAAAAACCCACCACTGCGCCATAAACAGGATCGCAAAACTCCGACACACGATACTATCCTCGCAACAACGCACAAAGCACCGTTGGAGTCACCCACAAAGCGCTCTGGAAACAATGGATGGGGGCGCAGTTATTATAGCTGAGGTGATGTTGTGGTCACCAATCGGAGCTGAAGGGCGTTAGCGAAAGAAAACAAAGTCCCGCCTGTGCCGCTGACTAATGCGTCGTCAACGAGGTCGCACATCGTTCACAAAAGGTGCCAAACACAGCGATTCAGGCTCACCAGCGGGACGCCAACGATCAAAATACGGTCCAGAACTCTAGTGAACGATCAACGAGATCACAGCAGGGGCCACGTCGTTGCTACATGCCACACACAACGACGTCACTAACGAGATCGCTAAATAGTGACGTATTTTAACGATCTCGTTAGCGATCTCGTTTAGTGTGGCATACCCTTAAGAGTTCAAAGAAGTAAGGTTGCAGAACTGCACCTACAATGCTGTCAGAAAAAGGGCTGCCCGTCAAAATCTCACCCAAAAAGAGCGTCGACAGATGCGCAAAGCTGAAGCTTAAAGGCAGAGGTCTGCTAAACTGAATATATAGAACTTAAGTTTCAGCATCATCACGAAGGCAATACTGAGAGACACAGAGTATCCCATACTAACTAATCTGCCCACTGGCGTAAGAAATTGAGATCTTGAAATACTGCTTTGCTTGCCAAAAACTTCAAAGAAGATGACATTGAAGTATGCTATCTTTGCCCAATGAACAAATCATGTTAGATAATGGTTGTGGGATTGATGTCAGCTGTTTTATGGTCATTGACATCAAGCCCACTGGTTAGTAATGGAGAGGTGTCTATAACACGCCTTCAGTACTAACACCATATCTAGATTGAAAAAAAGACACAGCCAGAATAAAATCATTTAGTTGAAAGACACAGACTCTTTATTTAAAATAAAAATAAAAAAGCAAAGTTATAAATCACCTTACTTCCGTCTAATCCTTTAACACCCATGTCATCTTTATAAGAAGAAAAATAATAAACAACCATATCCCTCATCTGTCCGATGTGAAGATAATCCAAACTGTTGCATGACGATCCAGATGATTTGGAAAGCGGTCGCATCAGTGATGTGACCACTATCCTCATCAGTCAACTCACAGTGACAAGAGCGCAATCTCTCCTGCAGTGTCTAGTGCTGAGCTGCTGTGAGAAAGTTCATCTGAGGTCAAACTTGATGAACTCCGGTGAACTCACTTATGGCAAAACTCGCTGGGTAAGAAAGTTATCAAAAATAGAAGAGACCCCAAGTCATTTTTTAAAAAAAAATGTATTTATAGTAGATGAATACTCCATTAGCGGCGCCTGCTCTAACTGTTATCACTGTTTTTGTAGCCGGTCACAGTTGCTGGCTCATGCTGTCATCTGACAGCATGGGAACTGCCGCTCTCTGACCAGCAGTAATAATCTTACCGCCAATCAGAGCTGCCGGTGTTTCTCGCACTCATAAAGAAACGCTGTGAGCACTACTGTGATAGATGCCTAGGTAAGTTCCCAAACCGTGGAATAGTATATAATAAACCCGGCACTCAACTTGTAGATGCAAGAAATGAACTTTAATACAGTCCAAGGTTGTAGTACATAAAAAAATTCACAAGTTTTGGTGTCGAGTACGCCAAGGTTGGTGAACCTATGTAGTATGTCCAGAATTTGTCTGCGGATATTTTCGGTGGGGTCCCTCTGTAGTTTGGAGTAAATAGTAGAATCATTCAGTTGTCTATGGATTTCAGATAGATAATATGATCTATTCATGACTACTATAGCCCCACCTTTATCCGCCGGTTTAATGATTATGTTCCTGTCATCCTGTAGTATTTTTAGAGCCTGATGATAAAGGCCGTGAGGTTTGGAGAGTAGAAGAGTTTGCACCTGTCTATAACTCCCTGTAGACCATGAAAGGACTTTAGAATGAAATCTATAAAAGTCTCTACAACATGTGAGCCATTGGGTTGTCTAAAATGACTTTTAGTCCGTAGGCTCAAATTAGTTGATGACAGAAGTTTGCTACTTTCACCTTCAGTATAAGCTCACGGAAGAACCTTTGTAAGTCCATTTCCATATCAAAAGTTCTGTATCTATATGTTGGAAAAAATGAAAGATCTTTTTTGCAGAACACTATACTCCGCTATGCCCAGTGTCCGAAATGAGATATTAATCACCAGGGGCCAGATACCCGTGATCGAGTGACCCACACCTGGTCCGGATGTCTCCTTGTGTCCATGCCCCCGTCTGGTCCTTTTTGTCTGGTGAATCTCCGTCTCTGGCCTAAAAAACGCCCGAAGCCTGAAGAGAGAGTCCCTCTTTCCTGATCGGAGCCCGAAGTGGATGGTTGGGTGGATGACCTGTAGCCGGTTCTTAAGGTAAACCTCTGTGAAGATGCAGATGACAGCATGAAAAACACCCAATGCTCGGGCTGCCGAACCCAAACGTTAAGACACAAACTAGGTGTTCGGTATAGACCCTGAACTTTACTGTTCGGGTTCGCCGATCTCTATTGGGACCCATACTGCAAGAATTTTATGGAAAACATTAGATCATACAATAGTGCAAACACTTTTGCATCAATGGGCGCGCAAGTTGACAAATCAATTCATAGTCAATCTTGTCTTTTCTGTTACAGAATCCATGGGTGAATTTACCTTGCAACATCTGTGTTGCACCCTAACCAAGGTGAATCACCAACATGCACCCAGTTATATATTCTCGATTTGGCTCAAGTCTTGAATAAAATAATGCATAATCCAGCCAACACTGATTGCATTCGTAATGTACAGTCATGGCCAAAAGTTTTGAGAATGACACAAATATTATATTTTCACATGATCTGCTGCCCTCTGGTTTTTATGTGTTTAACAGATGTTTTTATCACAGACAGAAATATAATTGCAAACATATGAGTAACAAAAGCTTATATTGACAGTTAGAATGAGTTAATGCAGCATGTCAATATTTGCAGTGTTGACCCTTCTTCTTCAGGACCTCTGCAATTCTCCCTGGCATGCTCTCAATCAACTTCTGGACCAAATCCTGACTGATAGCAGTCCATTCTTGCACAATCAATGCTTTCATTTTGTCAGAATTTTTAGGTTTTTGTTTGTCCACCCATCTCTTGATGATTGACCACAAGTTCTCAATGGGATTAAGATCTGGGGAGTTTCCAGGCCATGGACCCAAAATCTCTATGTTTTGTTCCCTGAGCCATTTAGTTATCACCTTTGCTTTATGGCAAGGTGCTCCATCATGCTGGAAAAGGCATTGTTGATCGCCAAACTGCTCTTGGAGGGTTGGGAGAAGTTGCTCTTGGAGTACATTCTGGTACCATTCTTTATTCATGGCTGTGTTTTTAGGCAAGACTGTGAGAGAGCCGATTCCCTTGGCTGAGAAGCAACCCCACACATGAATGGTTTCAGGATGCTTAACAGTTGGCATGAGACAAGACTAGTGGTAGCGCTCACCTTGTCTTCTCCGAATGAGGCGTTTTCCTGATGTCCCAAACAATCGAAAAGGGGATTCATCAGAGAAAATAACTTTACCCCAGTCCTCAGCAGTCCACTGCCTGTACCTTTTGCACAATATCAGTCTGTCCATGATGTTTTTTCTGGAGAGAAGTGGCTTCTTTGCTGCCCTCCTTGAGACCAGGCCTTGCTCCAAGAGTCTCCACCTCACAGTGCGTGCAGATGCACTCACACCTGCCTGCTGCCATTCCTGAGCAAGCTCTGCACTGCTGGTAGCCCGATCCCTCAGCTGAAACACTTTTAAGAGATGGTCCTGGCACTTGCTGGTCTTTCTTGGGGGTCCTGGAGCCTTTTTGGCAACAATGGAACCTCTCTCCTTGAAGTTCTTGATGATGCGATAGATTGTTGACTGAGGTGCAATCTTTCTAGCTGCGATACTCTTCCCTGTTAGGCCATTTTTGTGCATTGCAATGATGACTGCACGTGTTTCTTTAGAGATAACCATGGTTAACAGAAGAGAAACAATGATGCCAAGCACCAGCCTCCTTTTAAAGTGTCCAGTGGTGCCATGTCCTCATCAACACCCACACCTGTGTTAATGGAGCAATCACTGAAAAGAGGTTAGCTGGTCCTTTTAAGGCAGGGCTGCAATGATGTTGAAATGTGTTTTGGGGGATAAAGTTCATTTTCTAGCCAAATATTGACTTTGCAAGTAATTGCTGTTAAGCTGATCACTCTTTATAACATTCTGGAGTATATGCAAATTGCCATTAGAAAAAGTGAAGCAGTAGACTTTGTAAAAATTAATATTTGTGTCATTCTCAAAACTTTTGTCCATGACTGTAAAGGAAAATCCAAACAGTTCTCAAAGGTATCAATCCTTCCTCCAGAGAATACAAAAACAGTTGAAATTTGAACAAGAACAAATGCTAAAGGAATCCGTGTGATATATTCATTCCAGCACTAAGAGTGTCAAAGGTCATCATAAGTTTGTATTCCCAAACCTTTCTATCTTTCTCAGAAATACCAGTCTTTAATACCAGTGGTATTAAAATCTAACTTCAAATCTGAGAAAGATAGAAAGGTTTGGGAATACAAACTTATGATGACCTTTGACACTCTTAGTGCTGGAATGAATATATCACACGGATTCATGTCATTCTATATCAATTAAGGAATCTGCGTCTCTGACCTTCTAGGGGCATCAAAACACAACACCAGACCCCAATCAGAGGGCAATAAAACTTTCTCTCCTTATCTATGAACTGTTCCAATATTTATGTTCATCCCTCTGCCATAATGACAGTTCTGCTTCACGTCACTTGTCTTACCTATTGCACTATTCCTGTGTCCTTTTGTGTATATAAATATGTGATTCTTCAGTTTTTGTTTTAGTCTTTGCCTGATGAAGAGACCTGAGTAGTCTCGAAAGCTTGCAATTTGTTACCATCTTTTCAGTTAGCCATTAAAAGTTATCAACCACCGAGGACTCTCAAGTCTAAATATTTTTCAACCGATACTGGTGATTCTGACATATTGTACTTTATGACAGTGACAAAATTTCTTTGAAATGACTTGCATTTATTAGTGAAAAAAATATAAATTTGGCAAAAATTGTGCAATTTTAAAACTTTAAATTTTTAGTGTGCATGCGCTGGTTAACTATGTTAGGGTTCGATTTCCCGCTGCTGCACAAGGGGAGTCTCAAACCCGTCCCGCTGCGGTTTCCCATTCATCTCTCGGCCGCAGTGGAGCCTGCTCAGCAGAGACGTCAGTCCAGGCGTCTTGCCCACTCCTCTACTGTGCAGTGGCTTGCTGCTGCCTTTCCTGGATCTGCTATTATAGCCAGTGCTGAGCAGTCGTCTTGGAACAAAGTCCTGTGTTTTCCCATCTGAGCATGCCCAGAGTGAGATCTCTCATTGGAGATCAGGGGTCACATGTTCAGGTGCTGCAGCGGCTCCTATTGGTCCGCCAGGAAGGTCATGTAGCTACGTGTGTTTGTAACAGCTTCTCATTGGTCCTTGTTCCTGGAAGGTCCTGTAGCTGTTGCTATAAAAGGGTAGCATGGCTGGGCCACCATGCGCTAATATCAATCTTTGTATGCTATGCGCCAGTGTGGTCATGTGTATGTGTGGATAGGGACCCGGCTGAAATAAGCCACTAGAATACCGACTTAATCGGTGAGGAGTTTGGTATGGTAGCTGATCAGGGTCAGTGTCCTAGATGCCCTAGATTACCGGCATAACCGGTGAGGAGTTTTGATTGCCGTATTCAGGGTCTGGCGTTCAGACGCCATAGATTGCGGGTGACTCCCGCGAGGACATTAGCACATGATCACGCTTTATGTACGCTTAGCACTTAACTGTGTATCTGAGAGCCTTACAGGACACAGTGCTTTTTCTCAAGCGGCCCTGTGACGTAACAGGGTTCGCTTTCAACGCTAGTCAGCGCCCTAGCGTGTTTTCTTTGCCACTCAGTTGTGTCTAGTGAGTGCGCACACATCGCCATATAGCGTTGCGGCTCCTCTTCTAGCGGCTCTGTGGAGTAACAGAGTTCGCACTCATTGCCACAGCGCATTACGGCGTTTATGTTGGCAGCTCTGCGGGATAACAGAGTTTGCTTCTTGCGCCTTTTTGCCAGCAGCGGGCTTCGTCTGCACGGTGGACCCCGGGCTGCGAACGCACTTATTATTTATATTATTTTGTGCGTTCCGCCAGCCTTAACATAATATTAGCGCCAGGGTCTGGCTGGTAAAATGGCGGACGACCAGCGTCTGCAGCGGTATATCCAGCAGTTGGAGGGTAGGTTGGCGATTCTAGAGCGCACAACCTCAGCGGTGGATGTTACTGCAGACGCGGTTCAGGCTGCTAGTGTGGCCGCCGCCAGTTTGTCCTCTGCTACCCCTGCTCCGACTATTTCCCGCCTCCCACTTCCAGACAAGTTTACCGGTGACAGTAAACAATGTCGGGGTTTCGTCAGTCAGTGCTCCATACATCTAGAGCTTCTGGCTGCACGTTATCCCACGGAGCGGGCGAAAGTGGGTTTTATCATATCCCTTTTGTCGAGCAGGGCGTTGGAGTGGGCAACGCCGTTATGGGAGCGCGATGATCGTGTGGTGCAGAGTGCGCCTCTCTTCTTGGACACTCTTAAACAGGTCTTTTTAGGACCTTGTGTCACCCACGATACGGCTCTTCAATTGTTGGCTATCACCCAGGGTTCATCCATGGTCAGCCAGTTTGCCGTCCAATTTCGGACTCTGGTCTCTGAGCTGGATTGGCCAGATAAAGTCCTTATACCCGTGTACTGGAGGGGACTGGCAGACCATGTGAAGGACGCCTTGTCCACTAGGGAGATTCCTGCCACACTGGAGGAGCTCATTACCTTATCTACCCGCATCGACCTTCGTTTTAACGAGCGGAGGTTGGAGCGGGCCCAGTGTAGGCAGAGGTTCCGGCTGGCGCCCACCTTCGCCAGACCTCTGGAATCTTCCATTCAGGCGTCCGATTCCCCTGAGGCCATGGAGATTTCTCGAGTGAGACCTAAGTCTCGGGCTGCTCGAGTATCTGTGACCTGTAATGCTTGCCAACAAATAGGGCATTATGCTAACAAATGTCCACGGCGGTCGGGAAACGACCGCGTCTAGTAACCATTGGAGGGGGTTCACTAGACACAGCAGTACACGCCTCCAAGTTGTCCTTTAGGGGGACAATCAATTTTGGCTCATCCACTTTAACAGTCACGCTTTGTGTGGATTCTGGAGCCGAAGGAAATTTCATGTCTTCTACCTTCGCTCTCCGCCACTCTATACCTCTGGTGATGCTTGCCAAACCCGTGACTGTTCGAGTAGTGAATGGGTCGACACTGCCTTCACCAATCACACATCAGACCATCCCTTTCACGTTGTCAATGTCACCTTCCCATCAAGAGATTATCTCACTCTTAGTCATTCCCGAGGGAATAGACGAGATCTTGTTAGAGATGCCCTGGCTCCATTTCCATTCCCCACACATTGAGTGGAACTCTGGGAGGATATTGGGTTGGGGTGAGTCATGTAAAGGCAGATGTATGAGGGAATGCATTCAGGTGGCCACTACAGAGATGCCCGCAGATTTTACTTCTCTTCCTAATTACTATTGGTCATATGCAGACGTATTCTTCAAAAAGGCTGCAGAAGTCCTTCCACCTCACCGTCCCTATGACTGTCCTATTGACCTCTTGCCTGGAGCAGAACCTCCTCGGGGACGGGTCTATCCCCTTTCTCTCCCAGAGACGGAGGCTATGTCCCAATATATCCAGGAGAACCTGGCGAGAGGATTCATTAGGAAGTCAGTGTCACCTGCAGGGGCGGGGTTTTCTTCGTGCAGAAGAAGAACGGAGAATTACGTCCATGCATCGATTACAGGGGTCTTAATGCCATCACTGTTAAGAATAAATACCCGTTGCCACTGATTTCTGAGCTATTTGATAGGCTACGAGGGGCAAGGATATTTACGAAATTAGATCTGCGGGGTGCCTATAACCTGATTCGCATCCGTGAGGGGGACGAATGGAAGACGGCTTTTAATACCAGGGACGGGCACTATGAATATCTGGTGATGCCCTTCAGGCTCTGTAACGCCCCAGCCGTCTTCCAAGACTTTGTTAATGACATCTTCCGGGATATGCTCTCCACCTCAGTCATAGTCTATCTGGATGATATTCTCATCTTTTCCCCAGATATTGACTCCCACCGGAGAGATGTTTGCAGAGTCTTCGACCTCCTACGGGCAAATTCCCTCTACGCAAAGTTGGAGAAATGTGTGTTTGAGCAGGAGTCCTTACCTTTCCTGGGCTATATCATCTCCGCCCAGGATTGGCTATGGATCCTGCCAAACTACAGGCGGTGATGGACTGGCAAGAACCCCATTCTCTAAAGGCGGTGCAGCGCTTTATGGGGTTCATTAATTACTATCGCCAGTTTATCCCTCACTTCTCAACTTTGGTAGCTCCCGTGGTTGCCCTCACCAAAAAGGGAGCTAATCCCAAATTGTGGTCTGAAGAGGTCTCCAAGGCCTTCACGTCTATTAAGTCCCATTTCGCTAGAGCTCCCATCCTACATCACCCCGATGTTGATAAGCCATTTATATTGGAGGTGGATGCCTCGTCCGTTGGAGCTGGAGCAGTCCTTTTCCAAAAGGATGCTCAAGGTCGGAAGCATCCATGCTTCTTTTTCTCCAAGACCTTCACACCAGCGGAGAGGAATTATTCCATCGGGGACAGGGAGTTGCTAGCAATGAAGTTGGCCTTCTCGGAGTGGAGACATCTGTTGGAGGGAGCTCGCTTTCCCTTCCAGGTCTTCACGGATCACAAAAACCTGGTATATCTTCAGACAGCCCAGCGGCTTAATTCTCGCCAAGCCAGATGGTCCTTGTTCTTCTCCTGGTTTCATTTCACACTGCATTTCCTCTCGGGAGAGAAGAACATTCGTGCCGACGCTCTCTCTCGCTCTGTGGTGTCCTCGGAGGAGGAGGTGGAGGAGCCTCAGCTAATCGTCCCCACAGAGAGCCTGAGAACAGTGGCCCCGGTTTCGCTAGAGTCTGTGCCCCCGGGCAAGACTTTCGTGCCTACTAATTTGCGACCGGAGGTACTCTCTTGGGCACATTGGTCCAGGGTGGGTGGACACTTTGGGGCAAAGAGGACATCTGAATTGTTGGCAAGGACATACTGGTGGCCGCATATGGTCCGTGACGTTGGGGACTATGTTCGGGCGTGTGTCTCCTGCGCCAAGAATAAGTCTCCACGACAACGGCCAGCTGGGTTACTTCACCCTTTGCCGGTGGCAGACAGGCCCTGGGAGATGGTTGGGATGGACTTTGTGGTGGGCTTGCCCAAGTCTCGAGGTTGCACCATCATTTGGGTAATCACCGACCATTTTTCCAAAATGATGCATTTGGTGCCGCTTCCACGGTTACCTTCTGCACGGGCTCTGGCAGCGTTGTTCGTTAGGCATATCTTTAGTCTACAACGGCATGCCGGACAAAATTGTCAGTGACCGAGGTCCCCAGTTTGCGTCTCGGTTCTGGAGAGAGCTTTGTCGTCTACTCAGTATTGAGTTAAATCTCTCTTCAGCGTACCATCCTGAGACGAATGGGTTGGTAGAGAGGGCCAACCAGACCTTGGTCACCTATCTACGACATTTTGTCTCGGCCAGGCAGCATGACTGGGCATCCTTGCTACCATGGCTGAGTTTGCACTAAACAATGCTGTAGCTGTTTCCACCGGACAAACTCCATTCCTCCTAAACTACGGTCAGCATCCGCGGCCTGTGTCTTCCGCCGACTCCAGGGTGGCAGACTGGGCTGTGGAGGCACGGGACATTTGGGACCGTACCCAGGATGCCATTCAGGCATCCAAGGAGAGGATGAGGTCCTCCGCCGACGCACATCGGCATCCCGCTCCAACATTTGCTCCTGGGGACATGGTGTGGCTCTCCGCCCGTAACATCAGGCTGCGAGTTGAGTCCACTAAGTTGGCACCCCGCTACCTGGGTCCTTTAGTCGGCAGGTTAACCCTGTGGTATACCGTTTGGCTCTTCCACCACGCCTTGGTATCTCCGACACCTTTCACGTATCCCTCCTGAAACCCGTGCTCATGTCCCGGTTTTCTGAGTCATCTGCCGGGACATCGGGTTCATCTACGGATGACCATGAGGTGAACGCCATCGTAGGGTGTAAGGTGGTACGGGGCAAAAAGTTTTATTTGGTGGACTGGAGGGGCCATGGCCTGAGGATAGATCTTGGGAGCCTGCCGAAGCATGTTCACGCTCCGCAGCTCATTGCTGCCTTTGAGCGCAGCGAGGCCCAAAGAAGGTGGGGCCCTAGGAGGGGGGGTAATGTTAGGGTTCGATTTCCTGCTGCTGCACAAGGGGAGTCTCGAACCCGTCCCGCTGCGGTCTCCCATTCATCTCCGGCCGCAGTGGAGCCTGCTCAGCAGAGACGTCGGTCCAGGCGTCTTGCCCACTCCTCTACTGTGCAGTGACTTGCTGCTGCCTTTCCTGGATCTGCTATTATAGCCAGTGCTGAGCAGTCGTCTTTGGAACAAAGTCCTGTGTTTTCCCATCTGAGCATGCCCAGAGTGAGATCTCTCATTGGAGATCAGGGTCACATGTTCAGGTGCTGCAGCGGCTCCTATTGGTCCGCCAGGAAGGTCATGTAGCTACGTGTGTTTGTAACAGCTTCTCATTGGTCCTTGTTCCTGGAAGGTCCTGTAGCTGTTGCTATAAAAGGGTAGCATGGCTGGGCCGCCATGCGCTAATATCAATCTTTGTATGCTATGCGCCAGTGTGGTCATGTGTATGTGTGGATAGGGACCCAGCTGAAATAAGCCACTAGAATACCGACTTAATCGGTGAGGAGTTTGGTATGGTAGCTGGTCAGGGTCGGTGTCCTAGATGCCCTAGATTACCGGCATAACCGGTGAGGAGTTTTGATTGCCGTATTCAGGGTCTGGCGTTCAGACGCCATAGATTGCGGGTGACTCCCGCGAGGACATTAGCACATGATCACGCTTTATGTACGCTTAGCACTTAACTGTGTATCTGAGAGCCTTACAGGACACAGTGCTTTTTCTCAAGCGGCCCTGTGACACAACAGGGTTCGCTTTCAACGCTAGTCAGCGCCCTAGCGTGTTTTCTTTGCCACTCAGTTGTGTCTAGTGAATGCGCACACATCGCCATATAGCGTTGCGGCTCCTTTCTAGCGGCTCTGTGGAGTAACAGAGTTCGCACTCATTGCCACAGCGCATTACGGCGTTTATGTTGGCAGCTCTGCGGGATAACAGAGTTTGCTTCTTGCGCCTTTTTGCCAGCAGCGGGCTTCGCCTGCACGGTGGACCCCGGGCTGCGAACGCACTTATTATTTATATTATTTTGTGCGTTCCGCCAGTCTTAACAAACTATGCCCCAGAACACAGCAAAGTACTTCCGGGACATAGTTAACCGGCGCATGCGCACTAATGATTTTTGGCTTTGCCTGCCATTGGCAAAGCATACTGCACATGCGCAATTCAAGATTGCAATGCGCACGCACATTATATGGAGAGCAACTGCTACAATTCTCAGAAATAATGCAGATAGCGGCGAACAACAGGTTAAGGCAAGTACCCAAAACACCGCCCATCGGACCGGACCGCCATCATTTAAATATCCCGCCAATTTAGGGTGACAGATTTCCTTTAAAAACAACTTATTCATAAATTCACAGATTTCGTCATTATAATTATCTTCCATTGATGTCATATGAATAAGTTCATATAATTGGAATCAGGAAGGAGAAAGATAGACAGGACCCACATAAGTTGTCAGATGGTTATCAGATGGCGTATGGGGAGTCAGATAGGGCAATTTCAAAGGTACTGCATGGGAGAGAGAAAAATACTTTTTAGAAGAAAAAGGTTAAAAAACATTGAAAAAACATGTATTAAAATATATACAAATATACAAATACAGCAGTGGCCATAATTTACACAATTACTAATTAGTAGTGTTGAGCGATGCGATAATGCAAATATCGGATATCGGCCGATATTAGCTCTATCGGCCTTTCGATAATTCGTTTCGATATTTTCGTCTTATCGAATACCGGAATCGGAAGTTCCCATAATTCTTTGCGAGGCAATGTGATTTTAGTCAGCCAATGAGGAATCCTAAGAAGTGTGGGCACATCCTGTACTGCTGCGGTCATGTTAACTAATGGCATGGCTGTGATTGGATGCTGAAATGATGTCAGAATGCACTATAAAAGGCGCCGCCGCCATTTTAGCGTCACTGTGCTGTGAATTCAGTAAGGGACAGAACGCTGCTGTGCTGACTCTGAGGGACAGTTAGAGATTGCGATTTAGTGTACTGTGCTGTAGACAGGCTAGCACCAACCGCTGTGTAAAGCTTCCTTTTGCCTGCAGTGTTGTTTTAACAGCTCTGCAAGGTGTGTGTGAGTGCAGGTGACGCTGCAGTTTGCTCTGCATGCAACGCTGTCTGTAGGCATCTGCACATGTCACTCACAGACTCTTTTTTTTTTCCTTCAGTGTAATTCTTGCAGCTCCATGCAATTTAACTATTAGTGTGACGCGCTTCCATCCGTATCCAATACATTGGTTGCAAACACTATAGAAGTAGACAAAGGAGTAGCCTTTCCCAGATTGTGGACAGTTGTGTTTCACTGTTCACTTCAGTCTGTGTTTTTTATTTTTTGAGTGCACATCACGCTCCAGTTACTTGTTCAAGCACTGCTGCTTGTACTCTGCTGAGCGTGTCTCAGTGGCTCATCCTTTTCATTTATCTCCAATTGGTTCTGCTCCATTCCATTTAAAATATAATCTATTAGTGTGACGCGCTTCCATCCGTATACAATACATTGGTTGCAAACACTATAGAAGTAGACAAAGGAGTAGCCTTTCACAGATTGTGAACAGTTGTGTTTCAGTGTTCACTTCAGTCTCTGCGTAATAACCACACTTAGGCCTTATAACTTTTCTGACTTTCTTTATCAATCTACCAAGATGAAGAAGTCAGTGAGTAAGGCACGTGGTCGTGGCCGTGGAGTTTCAGCAGGGAGAGGACGTGGGGATTTTGTGGCTGCTGCCGCCCTCAGTGACACAGCATCCACCAGTTTTCCCCGTGAGCGTTCCTTTATGCGCACTTTGGTAGGAGCTCGGCGTGCCCCCCTGCTGCTGGAAGAACAAATTGAAGCCGTTGTTGGTTGGATGGCAGCCAATGCATCGACTTCAATTCCTTCCACCTCCTCTCAGGAACACAACACTGTTGAGCAACCATCTGTCTGTTCACCGCCTGTCAAATTGCCCAGGCAGTCAGAGAGTTCTGTACAGGAGCCAGCTGAGTCTCTGCTTCTGTTCTCAGAATCTGTTGGCTCGCAAACACGGGCACAGGCAAGCAGCATTCTGCAATTTGAAGAAGAGGGAGTATGCAGTGATGCGCAACAGCTGTGTCTCTCTCAATCTGAAGAGGCGGGTGAGCCAGTGCCGATGGACAGCACACCGCAGAACGCATCTTATGATGATGATGAGACTCAGGTGCCAGGTTTTGTGGAGCATGGTGCTGCCCAGACCATCCAACAGCAGCAGGTGTTGGAAGAGGGTAGTGGAGATGATGAAGTCCGAGACACAACATGGCGTGAGCAACAGGAAGGTGGTGGGAGCAGCTCTGAGGAAGAGATTGTCCCAACGGTACAAAGAGGAGGGAGAGGTAGGCTGCAGACTCGCTTGCCTGTAGCCTCCAGTTTGGCACCTGTTGGGAGCAGTTCTCTTAGAACTGTCAAAATTGGCGCTCCCATGACTTGCACTGCGTGGTCCTTTTTTGACAGACTTGTAGATGATATTTGCTATGTTCAATGCAAGCTGTGTAAGCAAAAAGTTAAAAGAGGTAAAAATATCAGGAACCTGAATACCACAAATATGTGGACACATGTACGGACAAAGCACGTAGCTGAGTTCCAAAGACACACTGGAGATGTAGGCCAACCTACAGCAGCACCTACATCTTTAGGTCATGTTCGAGCCTCTACCTCCAGCTCTCACACACCTGTTTCGGCATCCTCACAGGATATCCATGGAAGAACCTCGGTCACTGTTGTCCATAGACAAACTGTTATTCCACCCACTGCAGCAAGTTCACAGTCATCGTCACACTCCCAGAACAAAAAACAGCCATCGGTAACACAGGCATGGGATAAAAGACGGCCATACTCGGCAAACCATCCACGAGCACAGGCTCTGAATGCTGGCCTTGCAAAACTCCTGTCCCTTGAAATGCTGTCATTCAGGCTGGTGGAGACTGACAGTTTCAGGAACTTTATGGCATTGGCAGTCCCACAATATAATGTGCCAAGCCGATTTTATTTCAGCAGGCAAGCTGTCCCTGCTCTGCAAAAACATGTCGAGGGAAACATTAAACATGCGCTACTAAACGCCGTCAGTAGCAGGGTCCACCTGACCACCGATGTGTGGACCAGTACCCATGGCCAGGGACGATACCTTTCCCTCACTGCCCATTGGGTCAATGTTGTGGAGCCGGGTACAGATCTTGCCAGTGGCGCTGTACGTGTTCTGCCAACTCCAAGGATTGCAGGAATCCAGTCTGTGCACATTGATTCCTCCTCCTACTCCAGTTCCTCAGAATCATCGCTGCACGAGCCGTCACGGTATACCTCCACATGGACCCGTGAACGCTTACCTGTTGCGACCGATATGAGCACAGCCGTGGCCAAACGTCAACAGGCCGTACTGAAATTAATTCCCATGGGGAATCGAAGCCACACAGCGCAGGAGCTCTGGGATGCCATCAAGCAGGAGAGCGATGTGTGGTTTTTGTCAGCTAATCTCCAGCCAGGCTTGGTAGTGTGTGACAATGGCCGAAATCTGGTGGCAGCTCTGGGCCTTGGCAACCTCACTCACATACCATGTCTGGCACATGTGCTCAACTTGGTCGTGCAGAGTTTTTTGAGGGACTATCCGGATCTTGATGCACTGCTGCACAAGGTCCGCCTAGAGTGCGCTCACTTGCGACGTTCCAGCATGGCCAGATCGCGCATTGCAGCTCTGCAAGTCAGATTTCGCCTTCCTGAACATCGCATCATATGTGACGTACCCACCAGGTGGAATTCCACGTTACATATGTTGGAGCGGTTGTGTGAGCAGCAGCCAGCAGTAATGGAGTATCAGCTGCAACAGGCGCAATCAACTCGCAATTTGCGCCGTTCACACTTCACCACTACTGAGTGGGCCTCTATGAAGGACATCTGCGACGTTTTGCGTGCGTTTGATGTCTCAACGCGGATGGCGAGTGCAGATGATACACTAGTCAGCATGACTGTCCCCCTTATCTGCCTGCTTCAGAAATCACTGAAAGCACTAAAGGAAGAGGTTTTGGAAGAGGTGGAGGATGAGGAGTCACAAATTCAATTACCTTCAGGACAGTCAGCGCAACGTGGTTCCTCACAAAGGGCTGGGCAGGGCTCACTTTGTGAGGAGGATGAGGAGGAGGAGGAGTCAATGGAGGAGGAAGAAATCCCTACAGAGGGAGGTACACAACGCTGTAGTCAGTATGTAGAGCGAGGGTGGGGTGATGCAGAGGAGACAGAGATGACGCCTCTTCCAGAGGACAGCCTTTGTTGGCCAGTTGGGAGTCTGCAGCACATGGTTGATTTCATGCTTCAGTGCCTGAGAAACGACCGCCGCATCGCCCACATTCTCAGCACGTCAGATTATTGGGTGTACACCCTCCTAGACCCTCGCTACCGGGACAACTTACAAACCCTCATCACACCGGTGAACCGGGACCGTAAAATGCAGGAGTACCAAGACACACTGGTGCAATCCATACTGTTGTACATTCCAGCCGAGAGAGCTGCTGCTGCTACTGCTTTACAAAGCAGCTCTGTGCGTCGAGGCAGTGTAGACACCTCTACAACAAGAGGGATCAGAAGCAGCGCCTCTGCACAGGGCAAGAACTGTATGTTACAAATGTGGCAAAGTTTTGTGACAGCGCCAGCAAGGTCTACACCATCCGAGACGGCTCCAGTCACCAGGAAGAAACGTTTCCGTAAGATGGTGACAGACTACTTGGCTTTCCCTCTAAGTGTACTCCCAGATGCCTCTTCCCCTTTCAAATTTTGGGTCTCTAAGTTGGATACATGGCCAGAGCTTAGCCAGTATGCATTGGAGGTGCTGGCTTGCCCTGCTGCCAGTGTATTATCTGAGCGTGTCTTTAGTGCTGCAGGTGGTGTAGTAACAGACCGTCGCATGCGACTATCCTCAGAGAATGTAGACCGGCTTACTTTTCTGAAAATGAACAAGGCATGGATCTCACCTGAATTTGCCTGTCCGTTTTCAGATTAAATAACTGTTTGGCAACGTTTTCCATGTCTCCTGTTATGTTCATCTTTCTACCACCTGAACTCTACTCCCTGGGCTACAACACCGCCATTTGTTGCTCATAAGTAATTGGCAGGGGTACTGACTCCTGGCCAGCCTGGTTACAGCACAACAGCTGTTTCCTGGCAGTGTGAACGTCAATTATCCTCCAATAAGTTGTGCTGTCGTGTTGCATTCGGGTTAGCCGACTCTATGGTGCCTGCAGTTTAGGTGATTCCTATGTGTGCTGTGGGATATGTAAATAAAGGCGGTTTCCATTGTGACAATAGGATAAGCACCCACTGTAGGACTGTGTGATTCGGTAACTGCGGACGGCTTGCCTCCTGTCAACTTACATTTTCATGGGTGAGTTCTTCTACCCGTCCGGGGTCCAGTACCGTCAAGTGGTTCTCCCCAGTGCCTTTGGCCTAGGTGCCTCCATCTCCGTATCCGAGTTCCAGCAACGTCTGCTGGTCCTTGGTAGTGCTTTGGAGCACAGGTACCTCCTGCTTAGTAACCGTGTCACAGTAACGTCAGCTGGTACTCGGTTGTGACATTGCCTATTTTCCTTCTGCTACCCGTCCGGGGTCCAGCACAGTCAGATGGTCCTCGTTACTTCCATTGTCTCTTGCTCCATCTGATACCTGTCAGGGTTCCAGTAACGTCAGCTGTTTCTCGGAAATTAGACGACATTAAAGACCACCCAGAAGAAGATGACGACAACAAGGACGACGAGCATGAAGCCAACCAGCCTGAACACCATCACAAAGAAAAAATAAAAGATTACCCAGAAGAAGATCACCAACAGGACAAAGAAGGTTAAGACAAACTACAAGATACAGAACAAGAGACAGAAGAACAATAAGCAAAAGATCAAAAAGCAGAAGAACATGAAGTATAAGACCAAAATGAAGAGCAAAATATATGCTCTAAATTCTAAGCAGAAGAAGACTAAGCAGTGTATGGGGTGAGTCCGTTCCTCCTCGTGGTGCCCCTGGAAAATGCCTGCTGCTGCTGCAGGCTAAACTGAACACGGACAAATACTGTTGTAATTTAAATCTTTTGTGAGAGCAAGAACGGAAGGATGAACAATTCATACTTTTACAGATTACAAGTACAGGAATCTCTGTCACAAATAAGAATATGATGAAGAAGATGAAGAGGAAGAAGATGAAGAATTTGAATATGAAGAAGATTAATTAGTTTAATAATAACAATATGAGTAATGTAAACAAAAACATGAATAGCAAGAAGTTTAAGAAGAAGATTAAGAAGGTGAAGATGAAGAATAATTTGATGAGAAAGATGATGCTGCTGCTGAAGATTATGAAGGAGAAAGTGTGGCACTGGCAAAAGTTAAAAAGGTGAAGAGCATGGAAGTTGTGAAACATACATATTTGCCAAAATAGAAAAAAGGTTAACAACATTGTCAATTTGTTAGTCAATCCAAACGTATTTCCAAAAAAAATATATTAATGCTATTCCAATGCATTGGGTTAAACATGTATGCCTTTATTGTCTCCTCAACCTCCCCCAATACATTCTACATTAGTCTGTGTTGTTTTCCTTCATGTACAATTAACCAACAAGGCAAGAATGGTTTTTTTTAATGTCGATATTTTGTTCCCATAGACTTACATTGGACTTCCGGAATCGGAATCGGATATCGACGATATTTAGTGATATCGGCGATAACATTTCGATACGATATTTTTAGATATCGAGCAGTATCGCTCAACACTACTAATTAGCTCAGAACGGCTTTTATCACAAGAAAGGAACGAAGCTGAGATTCTCATTTAGGCCAGATGGATAGAGCGTGTTCAACCTCCAAATCCATCTGGCCTCCTTTTGTGCAAGTTTTCTTGAAGATCCACTGCCACGAATATTAGGTATAATAATATCAATGCATCTGACCCTTAAAAGGCTAGCATCACAGCCATGATGGAGCTTAAAATGGCATGGAATAGTTTTTAGAAAGGATGGATCCTCCTGCGAAGCCGCTGCCGCTATGCCCAGGACATGTTCCCTAATACGTATTTTTAGTTGGCGTGTAGTAAGACCCACATAAATTTTCGCACATGGACAGGTCGCATAATAGATAACATTAGTGCTTGTGCAGGTAATAAACTTTCTTATTTTATATTGTGGGGTACCATCAGAATTAGTGAACATGTTGCAACAATCAATATTTGGTCATGCGACACAACAGTCGCAGGGGGCACATCCAACTCTTGAAGCCATATTGTGCAAAAAATTTGTAGGTGTAATACCTACATAGTGGCTGCGAACTAAAATTGTCATGTGTGCATTGCCACGAAGATCGTCGCGGTTGCACATTTTGACTTCTCACAGCTGAGCTGCTGTTTCTTTGTGTTTGGCAGCTAGGGAGTTAATTCTGTCTGTGCTCGGTGCTGGGACTGGGTGCAGTTTCTCCCGGCTGCAATTGATTATTTGTTGATTGGTTTCCTTTAAATTCCTGGTTGTCTGCTTGGGGAGTTGCCAGTGAAACCTTCATGCAGACCACAGATAGGAATGAATCTGTATAGACTTTAGTTGTGAGCTCCTTAGTTGTTCTAAGCTCAACTTGGTTAGAGTTTATTTCCCAGACCATTTATGTTCCTTTGGTGTTTGAGTGTGTATGCAAGCGAGTGTTATCCTGTCTGTCTTATATGTCTAATCTGTGTATTTAGCTGAGATCAGCCCATATCCCTTTGGTGGTAGTCAGGATCCTTCTTAGGACTGATTACAGGGTTCAGGGTCTGATAGGAGACAGGGTTAGGTTGGAGACTTGGACCTCTGAACCATTATCAGTACCTCCAAGGTGAGGGATTAGTTAGGACCCCAGTTTAGGGTCAGGTTAGATCCCGGTCCACCTCTTTCCTGTTTCAGCTCATCAAGTCCTCAAGATTAACCCTGAGTTCAGCAGATATCGTGTCAGGTAAATCTATTCTATACTTACATGCTGATGTTGCTATACTAGTTGTTGTATAGAGTGTTGTTCCTGTATTAATAGTTTACTGACATTGTATACATATCATTAGACAGCGTGACATTTTCACTGGCCATAAAAATTATCTCCAGTTACCATGGATCCAGTAGCCCAGCTGGCTCTGCAGTTGCAGGGATTATCCATGGAGCTGACGGACATTAAGTCCAAAGTTTTGTCTCCCCTGGAGCAAACCAGAGTTGAACCTAAAGTAGCTCTCCCGGACAGGTTCACTGGTGGGCGAGACAAATTTTTCACCTTCCAGGAGGCATGTAAATTGTATTTTCGGCTTCGGCCTCGATCATCAGGGAGTGAGGAGCAGAGAGTGGGAATTGTTATCTCACTTCTGCAAGGGGACCCTCAATCCTGGGCATTTTCCCTTCCTACGGGATCCCCGGCTGTACTGTCTGTATATCAATTTTTTACTGCCCTGGGATTGGTATATGATGACCCAGATCGGGTCTCTCTTGCTTAGACAAAATTACGTAAGATACAGCAGGGAGATCGTCCGGCAGAGGAATTTGCTTCTGAGTTTCGTAGATGGGCCACAGATACTCAGTGGAATGACCCAGCTCTTAGGAGCCAGTTTTGTCATGGGCTTTCTGATAAATTAAAAGACGTTTTGGCTCAGTATGAGTCTCCTCCTTCTCTGGTGGCTGCTATGGCCTTAGCTATCCGTACTGATAGACGGCTTCGGGAGAGGGGTGAGGTAACCCCACTCCCTGTTGTTTCTCCACCTACCACTAAAGTCCCTTATGTTGAGGTTCCCTTGTCTGTTCGGATGAGCCTATGCAGTTGGGAGGGACATCATTTCGTAGGAGGGGATTGGCGGTACGCCGCAGGACTAGAAGATGTTTTTTCTGCGGGAAAGAGGGACATTTTGTTGGAGAATGTCCATCCCGTGCCTTGTTGAGCCAAAAGTCACCGGAAAACTGTTAATCCCAGGTTGTGTGGTGGACGACAACCTGGGAGTATGTATTTCATCCGCCAGTTCTTCTCAGTTCCTTGTACCAGTGGAGATGGTAGTTGGTACGAGAGTGGAGAGATTGTCTGTTCTTCTTGATAGTGGTTCCGGGGCTAATCTGGTTGACGCTCAGTTTGCTCAGGCTCAAGGTATGCATCTGAGTGTATTGGTCAAACCGATCCCTATATTCTCCATTGACGCCAGGCCTCTCGGCCAAGGTAGCTTTGTTCATGAGGTTCATAACATTGACCTTCGGGTAGGGGCAATACATAGGGAACAATTATCTTGTTATGTGTTGGAGGGTCTACCTACTCCCATTGTGTTGGGACTTCCTTGGTTGGTTAAACATAACCCTGTGATTAATTGGCAGTCCAGAGAAATAAGCCAATGGGGTGAGTTTTGCAAAAGCAACTGCATGAACACAGTCATCAGTGCGGTCGTGCCTAGTACATTGCCTCCTTTTTTGGAGGATTTTGGGGATGTTTTCTCTGAGGAGGGGTGTCAGGAGTTGCCTCCTCATCGCGTGTATGACTGCTCTATTAATCTCCTTCCTGATGCTAAGTTGCCTAAAGCTAGGTTGTATAATCTTTCTGGTCCTGAGAGGCAGGCTATGAAAGATTATATTTCTGAAAGTCTGGCCAAAGGGCATATTAGACCTTCATCTTCCCCAGTAGCCTCGGGGTTCTTCTTTGTGAAGAAGAAAGATGGAGGCCTACGCCCTTGCTTGGATTTCCGCGAACTTAATCGGATTACTGTTCGAGATCCGTATCCACTCCCTCTTATTCCTGATCTCTTCAATCAAATTGTTGGCGCCAAATGGTTTTCTAAATTGGATCTCAGGGGGGCGTATAATCTGATTGGGATAAAAGAGGGGGATGAGTGGAAAACGGCGTTTAACACGCCGGAGGGACATTATGAGAACCTAGTCATGCCTTTTGGTCTGACTACTGCACCAGCAGTATTCCAACATTTTGTTAATGACATTTTTCGTCACCTTGTGGGGCTGTTTGTGGTTGTATATTTGGACAACATTTTAATTTACTCGCCAGATCTTGTGTCTCATCAGGAGCATGTGAGACAGGTGTTGCAGATCTTGCGAGACAATAAACTATACGCCAAACTGGAGAAGTGTGTATTTGCCGTACAGGAACTTCAGTTTTTGGGTTTTTTGGTGTCAGCCTCCGGTTTCCGTATGGACCCTGAAAAGGTGAGAGCAGTGCTTGAATGGGATCAGCCAGGGGATCTTAAGGCTCTGCAGCGTTTTTTGGGGTTTGCTAACTACTACCGGAAATTTATTTGTAATTTCTCATCTGTCGTCAAACCTCTCACTGACATGACAAGAAAAGGGACGGATTTTTCTAAATGGTCGGACAAAGCTTGCCAAGCCTTTTCCTCTTTGAAGAAATGTTTTGCTTCGGCACCCATTCTCATCCAACCAGATGCATCTCAGCCGTTCATTGTGGAGGTGGATGCGTCTGACGTAGGGGTGGGTGCTATATTGTCCCAGGGTCCGTCCCCTGGTAAATGGCATCCGTGCGCTTTCTTTTCTAAGAAATTGTCGTCCGCCGAAAGGAATTATGATATCGGCAATAGGGAACTTTTGGCCATTAAGTTAGCTTTTGAAGAATGGCGTCACTTTTTGGAGGGGGCAGTCCACCCGGTTACCGTTATTACTGATCACAAGAACCTGTTGTATTTGGAATCCGCTAAGCGTCTGAATTCCAGACAAGCTCGATGGTCGTTGTTTTTTACCAGGTTTAATTTTGTCGTCACTTATCGCCCGGGGTCTAAGAATGTAAAGGCTGATGCCTTGTCTCGCAGTTTCCCAGGGGCCGGGAAAACGGATGACCCGAGTCCTATCCTTCAGGAGGGGGTGGTAGTGTCGGCTGTATTTTCTGAGCTTGAGGAGGAGGTGTTAGAGGCTCAGGGGGACGCCCCTGCAGGACCTCCAGGGAGACTGTTTGTCCCAAATCTGTTGAGACAAAAGGTTATTGAGGCACATCATAATTCTGCTCTAGCAGGACATCCAGGGAGTAAGGCTACTTTAGATCTCCTTTCTCGCCGGTTTTGGTGGCCTAATGCTAATAAAGATGTTATAACTTTTGTCGCGTCATGTGGGGTGTGTGCTCGCTCTAAAACCCCTCATACCCGTCCGTCTGGGACCCTTTTACCCTTGAAACTTCCGGAGCGTCCATGGACTCATTTATCTATGGACTTCATTACGGACCTTCCTCCGTCGTCAGGGAATACTGTCATACTGGTGGTTGTTGACAGGTTCAGTAAGATGGCACATTTCGTTGCTCTTCCTGCACTCCCTAATGCTAAAACTCTGGCGCAGGTGTTCATTAGGGAGATCGTTAGACTTCATGGGTTGCCTTCTGATGTGGTGTCAGATAGGGGGTCTCAGTTTGTGTCCAAATTTTGGAGGGCATTTTGTTTACGTCGGGGGATGCAATTGTCATTTTCCTCGGCTTTTCATCCGCAGACCAATGGTCAGACAGAGCGTCTGAATCAGAGCTTAGAGACATATCTCCGGTGTTTTGTCTCAGAGAACCAAGAGGACTGGTCTTCTTTCTTGCCTCTGGCAGAGTTCGCTCTTAACAACAGGCGGAGCGAGTCCACTGGTAAGTCCCCGTTTTTTGGGGCATATGGTTTCCATCCCCAGTTTTGTACTTTCAATGGGGGGGGCCCTTCTGGGGTTCCTGAGGAGGAGCGTTTCTCGTCGTCACTTGCTTCTGTGTGGAGAGGTGTATTGAATAATCTGAGTGCGATGGCGAACCGTTACAAACGTATGGCTGATAGGAGGAGAGTTTCTGGTCCAGATCTGAATGTGAATGATCTGGTATGGTTGTCTACCAGGAATATAAAACTTAAAGTGCCCTCCTGGAAACTGGGTCCCAGATTCATCGGGCCGTACAGGATCAGTTCCATAATTAATCCTGTGGCATTTCGTCTGGACCTCCCTCCTACGTTTAAAATTCATAATGTGTTCCACAAGTCATTACTTAAAAGGTATGTGGCACCAGTCATACCGTCACCTCTACCTCCTCCTCCTGTGTTGGTCAATGGTAACTTGGAATTTCAAGTATCAAAGATCATTGACTCACGTCTGAATCGCCGGTCCCTTCAGTACTTGGTGCATTGGAAGGGGTATGGTCCAGAGGAGAGGACGTGGGTCCCTGCGTCTGATGTTAACGCAGATCGTTTGGTTCGGACCTTCCACAGAACTCACCCGGGCAGGCCTGGCCCTGAGGGTCCGGAGGCCCCTCGTAGAAGGGGGGGTACTGTCATGTGTGCATTGCCACGAAGATCGTCGCGGTTGCACACTTTGACTTCTCACAGCTGAGCTGCTGTTTCTTTGTGTTTGGCAGCTAGGGAGTTAATTCTGTCTGTGCTCGGTGCTGGGACTGGGTGCAGTTTCTCCCGGCTGCAATTGATTATTTGTTGATTGGTTTCCTTTAAATTCCTGGTTGTCTGCTTGGGGAGTTGCCAGTGAAACCTTCATGCAGACCACAGATAGGAATGAATCTGTATAGACTTTAGTTGTGAGCTCCTTAGTTGTTCTAAGCTCAACTTGGTTAGAGTTTATTTCCCAGACCATTTATGTTCCTTTGGTGTTTGAGTGTGTATGCAAGCGAGTGTTATCCTGTCTGTCTTATATGTCTAATCTGTGTATTTAGCTGAGATCAGCCCATATCCCTTTGGTGGTAGTCAGGATCCTTCTTAGGACTGATTACAGGGTTCAGGGTCTGATAGGAGACAGGGTTAGGTTGGAGACTTGGACCTCTGAACCATTATCAGTACCTCCAAGGTGAGGGATTAGTTAGTACCCCAGTTTAGGGTCAGGTTAGATCCCGGTCCACCTCTTTCCTGTTTCAGCTCATCAAGTCCTCAAGATTAACCCTGAGTTCAGCAGATATCGTGTCAGGTAAATCTATTCTATACTTACATGCTGATGTTGCTATACTAGTTGTTGTATAGAGTGTTGTTCCTGTATTAATAGTTTACTGACATTGTATACATATCATTAGACAGCGTGACAAAAATATCTCCCAGATTGCGTGATCTTCTTGCTCTTATAGCTGCTTTCCCAGGTAAAAATTTGGACAGAACTGGGTCGGCCTTAAGGATAGGCCATGATTTATCCAAGATCTTTCTCAAATCCTCAAATTGTGAATGATAGTTCGTTACAAAATGAACCACCTCGCTATTTGCTTTGTTTTGGGGTTTATATAACAGCTCATGTCTTAATAAGTGTTTTGCCCTATTGAAGGCTTTTTCTATATAGGAGGAAGGAAGCGCCATTGGACTTTTTGAATGTAAAATATGCTGGAATAATTAGTGGTTGCCATGTCGTGTTTGGAGAGCCCCTGATGTGCCTAAACAGTGGAAACTTCCAACAAATGACACCATTTTGGAAACTAGATCCCTTAGGGAACTTATCTAGATGTGTATTGAGCACCTTGAAACCACAGGTGCTTCACAGAAGTTTATAATGTATATCTGTGGAAATATAAAAATCACATTTTTCCCAAACAAATCTATTTAGCTCCAACATTTTGCATTTATATAAGGGTAAAAGGAGAAATTGCTCCATTTGTTGTGCAATTTATCCTGAGTACACAGATACCAAAAATGTGGAGGAAAACAACTGTTTGGGCGCATGCAAGGGCTTGGAAGGGAAAGAGCGCGATTTGACTTTTGGAATGCAAAATTTGATTAAACAATTGACGGACACCATGTTGCATTTGAAGAGCCCCTGATGTGCCTAAACAGTGGAAATCCGCCCATAAGTGAAAACATTTTGGAAACTAGACCCCTTATGGAACTTATCTAGATGTGTATTGAGCACCTTGAACTCACAGGTGCTTCATAGAAGTTTAAAGCGTAGAGCTGTGGAAATAAAAAAATCTAATTTTACTCAAATAAATCTTTTTAGCTCCATATTTTGCATTTTCATAAGGGTAAAAGGAGAAATTGATCCATACAATTTGTTGAGCAATTTCTCCTAAGTACGCCGATACCCCACATGTGGGGTAATAATACTATTTGGGTGCATGGCAGGGCTTGGAAGGGAAGGAGCGCCATTTGACATTTTGAATGCAAAATTTGATGGAATAATTAGCAGACGCCATGTCGCATTGAAGAGCCTCTGATGTGCCTAAACAGAAAAAACTCCCCACAATTGACACCATTTTGGAAACTAGACTCCTTTGGGACCTTATCTAGATGTGCATTGAGCACCTTGAACCCCCAGGTGCTTCATAGACGTTTATAATGTTAAGCCATGAAAATAAAAAAAATAAAATTTTCCCACAAAAATCTTTTTTAGCTTCAAATTTTATATTTTCACAAAGGCAAAAGGAGAAAATGGACCCCAAAGTTTGTTGTGCAATTTCTCCTGAGTTCACCGATACCCTATATGTAGTAAAAATCTACTTTTGAGGCACCGTGCAAAGCTCAGAAGGGAAGTAGCTACATATTACAGTGTATATTTTGCTGCACTTATTTGAGGTTGTCATGTTACATTGACAAAGCCCCTGAGGAACCAGAACAGCACAACTCCCCATAAGTAACCCCATTTTACCAATTAAACCTCTCAATGAATTTATCTAGGGGTGCAGTGATTATATTGACACCACATGTGTGTCACAAACTTTAATACCATTGGGCAGTGAAGAAAAAATAATTTACATTTTTACCACAAAGATTGTGTGTTAGCGCTATTTGCCTCCTGGAGCGCAGATTTTCCTAGATTAGTTTGTGGATTCTATATAAAGACCCCCTAACTGCTAGAAAAGCAGAATCCCCCCTCAACTGACCCCATTTTGGAAATTATAACCCTTTGAGAATTTATCTACAGATGTAGTGACGTTTTTGACTCCATGGGTGTTTTCTAGAAACAGGCAGAAGTGGATGTTGCTGAGTGAAAATTGCAAACTGCCGTTGTAGTGACCAGAACATTACGCCCAGATCATGCTTCTCGACAGGGCCGGCTCCAGGTTTTTGAGGGCCCCGGGCGAAAGAGTCTCAGTGGGCCCCCGCCACCCCTTTAACACATCCCAACCACGATTCATGATGCACGGATACAGCAGAGAAATATAGGTATAGTACAGGACGCGGCTGCCTGAGGATCAACTCACCTTCTCCCTTTTACTTCCAGATGTGTAGCCGTGGATCCGTGCGTCTCTCGTTCCCTGCGTGTTTTTCAGACAACACAAAACTGCAACAAGTTGCGTTTTTGTGCGTCTGATAAAATATGCAGACACGGGGATCCGTGGGAAAACGGTGACAACTGGATGCAGACGCAAGTCCCATCCGTCACCACTGAAAGTCAATGGAGACGAAAACGGATCTGTGTGCAAAATATGCAAGTGTGAACCCAGCTTAACTCTAGAATGACTGGAGCTGGACTGAGATCTCTCCACAGGTTCTGCCTAAAATCACTTTATATTACTTCCCCTAAGTTATGAGGGGGGTCTCATATGGTATGTTATGTACTCTTTAAGACCACCTCATAACATACCATATAGGAGACCCCCCTCATAACATACCATATGAGACCCCCCTCATAACATATAAGAGACCCCCCTCATAACATACCGTATGAGACCCCCCTCATAACATAACCTATAAGAGACAGACCCCCCATAACATACCATATGAGACCCCCCTCATAACATAACATATAAGAGACGGACCCCCCATAACATACCATATGAGACCCCCATAACATACCATATGAGACCCCCCCATAACATACCATATGAGACCCCCATAACATACCATATGAGACCCCCATAACATACCATATGAGACCCCCCATAATAACATACCATATGAGACCCCCCTCATAACATAACATATAAGAGACTCTATAAAGGAGATAATCTGTCATGTAAACTGATGACCCAGTGATGAAGCATGACATATTTACATTTCTAATTGTGCACACTGCACCCTATAAACGGATCAGGTTTCCACTGTTAATTCCATGCCATAAACACATCATATGTGGTCAGCACAGCACTTAGAGGAGCAGGCAGCGTTTAGTAGATTTTACAGCACTTATCAGATTTCATCCTGCACAGTGACAGACCAGATCGACAGCTTGTGACCACCCCCAGCACTGCAGCTAATATTCTGTGTAGTGTACGTAACCTTTCCCCTGGAATAACACAGGAGCCAGGAGGAAAGCATTAATCAGCTCTTTCAGGACATGTCTGTACTCACTATCACTGCCGCAGCACGCAGGACTCATGATTCACCTCAGCGAGCGCCGGGAATCTGTGCAGTGACTGTGCCAGGAGTTGGGACCATTTCTCTTTCTTCTCAACGCTGCCTGCACACAGCCTGCACACAAACTTGCTTCCGTCCTCTCCTCTGCCGCTCGCCTCTTCCTTTCTCAGCCTCTTCACTTCCTCCATGGCTGCAGCACCAGTGAGAAGAGACAGGGGGCGGAGCTATACTACACTCCACCAATCCTGAACGTCTGGAACTTGGAGGTGTGTCTGCTGCCATGAGTGAGCGTGAGTGGGCCCCCCGTCGCGCCAAGGCCCCGGCTTCTGGAGACACGCACCTGTAAATTAGGTGGGCTCTCATCACTACAGAAATGCCAAATGTCTGGGCACTAAATGTTGTTTAGGCACACTGGTGTTCAGAAGTGAGGGGGGCATTTGGATTTGGGAGCAGAGAATTTGCTGAATTTCTTTTGGCGGGTGAGGAGCTATTTCGCTTTTCCAGATCCTTTGTGCTACCAGTAACGTGGAAGCCTCCTCTATTTCCTTTTACAGATGACAGATGTGAACAGGGACTTGCTTTTTTGTGAATTGAGTTGAAGTTTTTATTGAGAGCATTTTACTATCGTTTGGGATCACAGTTATCCGGCGCGCTATGCTGACCACTTTAGAGTCTCCATCTAAATCTCTGAGTAATGTGATTCAGATGAAACCCCTGGATAGATCCATTCACTATAGTGAGGCAGCAGAGTTACTCTGGACTCCATATGGCCTCTGTTCCACGGTGTTCTTCTTTCCAGAAGTGCACAAAACTGTGGCCGACAGCACCTTTATGCAATCCTAAAAAGACAGACATCGCCGGATCACAGGTCAAGTGGAGTCCACAGTGCCTCTATCTGCCTCATTATAGGGAATTTTCCACCGGGGGTTCTGTCTGAGTCATGTATTTCAGAGATTACATGGAAACCCAGTGTTAGTGCAGTGCAGAGGACAGGATACATGTGCACCAAGCCTTACTGCAATCTTTGCGAGGCAGAATGAAAATATCAACGGCAGGTGAAGAATAGGTTTTATTTACTTTGTTATGCCGTTCCTCATGCGGTATAAGTGATTTGGCAACTTTATTGTTCGGGTCGGTGCGATTACAGCGATGCCAGATTATATCTGGTTTTCATGTTTGGCTGCTGTCACATACTAAAAGACGCTTTTTATTGCAAAAACTAGTTTTTGCATTACCAAATTTTGAGAGCTATAATTTTTTCATATTTCGGCCAACAGAGTCATGTGAGAGCTTGTATTTTACAGGACGAGCTGACATTTCTATTGGTACCATTTTTGGGTACATGACATTTTTTGATCGCTTTCTGTTCCGATTTTTGGCAGACAGACAAAATGAACAAAAACCAACAATTCAGGAATTGCTTTTTTTTATATAACGTTTCGTGTGTAGTAGAATTGGTAAGGCTGCTTTATTCTTCCGATCCGTACGATTACAGCGATACCTCATCTATACTTTTTTCATGTTTTGGTGCTTTTACACAATAAAAACTATTTTATAGAAAAAATAATTATTATTGCATCACTTTATTCTGAGAGCTATAACTTTTTATTTTTCTGCTGATGGAGCTGTATCGTAGCTTGTTTTTTGCAGGACAAGATGACGTTTTCAGCAGTACCCTTTATATTTACATCCGTCTTTTTGATCACGTATTATTGCACTTTTTGTCCGGCGGTATGATGATAAAGCATTGTTTTTTGCCTCATTTTTTATTTTTTTTACAATGTTCACTGAAGGGATTAACTAGTGGGAAAGTTTTACAGAGCGGGTCATTATGGACGCAGCGATACCAAATATGTGTACTTTTATTTTTTTGTTATATTTACATAAATAAATGTATTTATTGGAAAAACATTTATTTTTTTTTCTTCTTTAGGGAGTTTTTAAAAATATTTTTACACTTTGTAACTTTTTTTAAAATTTTTTTACATTGTCCCAGGATGGAACATTACTATAATATATCAGATCGCCAATCTGACACTCTGCACTGCAGAGTTTCAGATCATGATCTGACAAGTAGGGAAGGAGGCATGCCAGCGCCTGCTCTCAGCAGGCACTCACAAGCCACCTTAACTGCAGGACTCCAAAGGACCCTGTGGCCATCTTAAAGCCAAGGGTCTCCATGGAGATCATCAGAACAATTACGTTGTTCTGATGGAAGTGCATGATGCTTCTCTATGCCACGGTCATAGTTAATTGCCCATGATCGGTGCTACCCCGTCATGCTCTTTGCGCGAAGTGTTGCTGTCCATACAGCTGACCCCTGCCCCTGACCCAATTGCCTTTGGCACTTAGCGTGAGGCTGCACGTGGGGGGGCGATGTGCTAGTACTTCTTTGCGCAAAGCCCCTCCCCACGCAGTACAGTAACCCAGTCCGATTTAAACTGGTTTGATTCTTCACCTTTCGTGAACAGCTACCATTTCAGGTTTGGAATCCCCTCGGAAAAAAGAAATTTTCCAAAATTTTTAGGAAATCCAAAAATGCCAAAACTCCCCAAAATCCATGGCAATGGTCAAAAATTTGGGAAAGCCTCCCTTTTTGTAACTGTCCACAACCAAAAGGAAGAAATTTAGGAAAAATTTTCCCCGTCAGAAACCTTAAAACAGGCCCGTTTAGTAGCAAAACAATTTAACAGAAAATAAAATTGCACTTGGAGCCAAACCCGGTTCCACGATTGGCTTTTAAATGGTTGGTGAGAAAACGAGTTCCCCAAAAAGATTGGTTTTTTTGGACTCAGAAACAAAGCCCGGGGGGAAAGAAAGAATTGAAAAATTGTCTCTGCAGAGCTCCCACACAAAGAATCACCGAGGCTTTATGAAAATGTTAAAAACTTGCATATGTACGGTCCTGTGATCCCCTGAATTCAAAATGCACCAGAATGGATAATTGAACTGCACCAAAGGCTTTTTCCCAAGGATTTCTGCAAAAAACAAGTAAATGGATACCCCAAAAAATAATGACGGACAATGACAACTTTTGTTGAACTTGGTGGCAGGGTCGTAACAGATGGTTTGTACCTTACAAATCTTATCTTTCTTTAAAAACAATCCCCAAAAATGGAGTTTGCAGTTCCATACAAAGGTTAATATTTGTTCAATATCTCTGAACAAAATTTTCCTCCTTCATATTTCCCTGTGCCACCCCTCATC
>JARQOD010000004.1:268988790-269134553 GCA_033576555.1 Oophaga sylvatica | reverse complement strand
ATTCAGGCATGTCTCGATCAAAATCTGATCCTAGGTCTCTTCTACACTTTCCCTTAGTTAGTGCAGACTGTGGGGACATATCCAGCACCTCCAAGAGAAGGGAGAAATGCATCAGAACTATGCTAGAGCTATTAATTGTTTTTCTTCTAGGCCATTTTTTTGTGCCACAGGAGCCTTGGTCTGCATTGCAAATTGATCAATGATTGTTTATGTTATTCACCTGTTGGTATAATTGATACTCTGTTTACTTCTTTCTTTGCAAACATTGTACATTTATTAGCCAAATACTTACCTTTCTGTACTAGTGTCACTGTGCATCATCACTAATGCAAGAACAAATGTATGTTTTTTTTTCATAGGCTGGTTTCACACTTGCAGATGGAGGTGCTGCGGAGGGCTGCATACTTCCTCCGTGAAGCTCCGCTCACTGCCGCACCTCCTCCGGTCAGATCCGCCTATGTCTGCATGCGTTCTGCATGCAGCCTGAGTACCTCTATTTAACATGGGTACGCAGGTTCTGCAGGTGCGGCGGTGGGCGGAGCTTCACAGAGGGAGTACGCAGCCCTCTGCAGCACCTCCATCCGCAAGTGTGAAACCAGCCTATGTCAGATATACTATGACTAGCTATGAACCTGTTCTACGCCCGGGTGGCAATCATTTTTATAGGTATATGGTCTCCCATGGTATGTGCTGCCCCCCTCCTATCCTGGTATGCATGGCACCCCTCATCCCTATCCTGGTATGCATGGTACCCCTCATCCCTATCCTGGTATGTATGGTCCCCTCACCCCATTCCTCATCCTGGTATGCATGGACCCCTCATCCGCCAATCCTGTTATGCATGGTACCCCCTCATCCCTATCCTGGTATGCATGGTACCTGCTCAGCCATATGCTGATATTCATGGTTCCCTCACCCCCCAATACTGGTATGCATGGTCCCCTAACCCCCCAATTCTGGTATCAATGGTCCCCTCACACCCAATTCTGGAAGGCATGGTCCCCCCTCATTCCTATCATAAGATGTATGGTACCCTTCACCCCCAATCCTGGTATGCATGGTCCCCTCATCCCCAATCCTGGTATACATGGCACCCCTTACCTGCCATTTCGGATAGGCATGGTCCCCTCACCCCCCAATCCTGGTGTGCATGTTACCCCTCATCCCCCAACCCTGATGTGCATGGTCCCCTCACCCCCCAATCCTGATGTGCATGGTCCCCTCACCCCCCAATCCTGGTATGCATGGTCCCCTCACCCCCCAATCCTGATGTGCATGGTCCCCTCACCCCCAATCCTGATGTGCATGGTCCCCTCACCCCCCAATCCTGATGTGCATGGTCCCCTCACCCCCCAATCCTGATGTGCATGGTCCCCTCACCCCCCAATCCTAATATGCATGGTCCCCTACCCCCCAATCCTGATATGCAATTTTGCCCTCACTCCCAATCCTGATGTGCATGGTCCCCTCACCCCCCAACCCTGATGTGCATGGTCCCTCACCCCCCAATCCTGATGGGCATGGTCCCCTCACCCCCCAATCCTGGTATGCATGGTCCCCTCACCCCCAGTCCTGATGTGCATGGTCTTCTCACCCCCATCCTGGTATGCATGGTCTCCTCACCCCTTTCCTGATATGCATGGTCCCCTCACTCCCAATCCTGATATGCAAGGTCCCCTCACCCCCCTATCCTGGTATGCATGGTTCTCTCACCCCCATCTTGGAATGTATGGTCCCCTCCCTCCCCAATCCAGGAATGCATGGTCCCCTCACCCCCAATCCTGGTATGCATGGTCACCTCACCCCCCAATGCTGGTATGCATGGTCCCCCCTCATCCATATCGTAGGATGTATGGTACCCCCTCACACCCAATCGTGGTATGCATGGTCCCCTCATCCCCAATCCTGGTATACATGGCACCCCTTACCTCCCAATTCTGGTATGAATGGTCCCCTCACCCCCAATCCTGGTATGCATGGTACCCCTCAACCACCTATCCTGGTATGCATGTTACCCCTAATCCCCCATTCCTGGTATGCATGGCCCCCTCACCCCCAATACTGGTATGCATGGTCCCCTCACCCCCCTATGCTGGTATGCATGGTCTCCTCACCCCCAATCCTGATATGCATGGTCCCCTCACCCCCCTATCCTGGCATGCATGGTCCCCGGTCCCCTCTCCCCCTTATCCTGGCATGCATGGTTCTATCACCCCCTATCCTGGTATGCATGGTCCCTCACCCTTCAATCCTAGAATGCATGGTCACCTCACCCCCCAATCCTGATATGATCTAATTCCTATCATCTCCACCCCAACCCTGATGTGCATGGTCCCTCACCCCCCAAGTTCTGATGTGCATGGTCCCCTCACCCACAATCCTGGTATGCATGGTCCCCTCACCCCCCAATCCTGATGTGCATGGTCCCATCACCCCAATCCTGATGTGCATGGTCCCCTCACCCCCCAATCCTGATGTGCATGGTCACCTCACCCCCAATCCTGATGTGCATGGTTCCCTCACCCCCCAATCCTGATGTGCATGGTCCCCTCACCCACCAATCCTGATATGCATGGTCCCCTTACCCCCCAATCCTGATATGTATAGTCCCCTCACCCCCCAATCCTGATGTGCATGCCCCTCACCCCCCTATCCTAATATGCATGGTCCCCTCACACCAAAATCCTGATGTGCATGGTCCCCTCACCCCCAACCCTGATGTGCATGGTCCCCTCACCCCCAATCCTGATGGGCATGGTCCCCTCACCCCCAATCCTGGTATGCATGGTCCCCTCACCCCCCAATCTTGATGTGCATGGTCCTCTCACCCCCCAATCCTGATGTGCATGGTCCTCTCACCCCCCAATCATAATGGGCATGGTCCCCTCACCCCCAATCCTGGTATGCATGGTCCCCTCACCCCCCAATCTTGATGTGCATGGTCCTCTCACCCCTCAATCCTGATATGAATTGTCCCCTCACCCCCCAATCCTGATGTGCATGGCCCCTCACCCCCTATCCTAATATGCATGGTCCCCTCACACCAAAATCCTGATGTGCATGGTCCCTCACCCCCAACCCTGATGTGCATGGTCCCCTCACCCCCCCAATCCTGATGGGCATGGTCCCCTCACCCCCAATCCTGGTATGCATGGTCCCTCACCCCCAGTCCTGATGTGCATGGTCTTCTCACCCCATCCTGGTATGCATGGTCTCCTCACCCCCAATCCTGATGTGCATGGTCCCCTCACCCCCCAATCCTGGTATGCATTGTTCCCTCACCCCCCAATCCTGATGTGCATGGTCCCCTCACCCCCAATCCTGATGTGCATGGTCCCCTCACCCCCATCCTGATGTGCATGGTCCCCTCACCCCCCAATCCTGATGTGCATGGTCCCCTCACCCCCCAATCCTAATATGCATGGTCCCCTCACCCCCCAATCCTGATATGCAATTTTGCCCTCACTCCCAATCCTGATGTGCATGGTCCCCTCACCCCCCAACCTGATGTGCATGGTCCCCTCACCCCCCAATCCTGATGGGCATGGTCCCCTCACCCCCAATCCTGGTATGCATGGTCCCCTCACCCCCAGTCCTGATGTGCATGGTCTTCTCACCCCCATCCTGGTATGCATGGTCTCCTCACCCCTTTCCTGATATGCATGGTCCCCTCACTCCCAATCCTGATATGCAAGGTCCCCTCACCCCCTATCCTGGTATGCATGGTTCTCTCACCCCCATCTTGGAATGTATGGTCCCCTCCCTCCCCAATCCAGGAATGCATGGTCCCCTCACCCCCCAATCCTGGTATGCATGGTCACCTCACCCCCCAATGCTGGTATGCATGGTCCCCCATCCATATCGTAGGATGCATGGTACCCCCTCACTCCCAATCGTGGTATGCATGGTCCCCTCATCCCCAATCCTGGTATACATGGCCCCTTACCTCCCAATTCTTGTATGATGGTCCCTCACCCCCAATCCTGTGTTGCATGGTCCCTCAACCACCTATCCGGTATGCATGTACCCTCAACCCCCATTCCTGGTATGCATGGCCCCTCACCCCCAATACTGGTATGCATGGTCCTCTCACCCCTATGCTGGTATGCATGGGCTCCTCACCCCCAATCCTGATATGCATGGTCCCCTCACCCCCCTATCCTGCATGCATGGTCCCCGTCCCTCTCCCCTAATCTTGGGATGCATGGTTCTATCACCCCCCTATCCTGGTATGCATGGTCCCCTCACCCTTCAATCCTAGAATGCATGGTCACCTCACCCCCAATCCTGATATGAATTGTCCTATCACCACCCCAATCCTGATATGCATGGTCTCTCATCCCCAACCCTGATGTGCATGGTCCCCTCACCCCCAAATTCTGATGTGCATGGTCCCCTCACCCAACAATCCTGGTATGCATGGGCCCCTCACCCCCCAATCCTGATGTGCATGGTCCCATCACCCCCCAATCCTGATGTGCATGGTCCCTCACCCCCAATCCTGATGTGCATGGTTCCCTCACCCCCCAATCCTGATGTGCATGGTCCCCTCACCCACCAATCCTGATATGCATGGTCCCCTTACCCCCCAATCCTGATATGTATTTGTCCCTCACCCCCCAATCCTGATGTGCATGGCCCCCTCACCCCCCTATCCTAATATGCATGGTCCCCTCACACCAAATCCTGATGTGCATGGTCCCCTCACCCCCCAACCTGATGTGCATGGTCCCCTCACCCCCATCCTGATGGCATGGTCCTCTCACCCCCAATCCTGGTATGCATGGTCCCCTCACCCCAATCTTGATGTGCATGGTCCTCTCACCCCCAATCCTGATGTGCATGGTCCTCTCACCTCCAATCATGATGGCATGGTCCCTCACCCCATCCTGGTATGCATGGTCCCTCACCCCCAATCTTGATGTGCATGGTCCTCTCACCCCTCAATCCTGATATGATTGTCCCTCACCCCCCAATCCTGATGTGCATGGCCCCCTCACCCCCCTATCCTAATATGCATGGTCCCCTCAACCAAATCCTGATGTGCATGGTCCCCTCACCCCCAACCCTGATGTGCATGGTCCCCTCACCCCAATCCTGATGGGCATGGTCCCCTCACCTCCTCAATCCTGGTATGCATGGTCCCCTCACCCCCCAATCTTGTGTGCATGGTCCCCTCACCCCTCAATCCTGATATGATTGTCCCCTCACCACCCCAATCCTGATATGCATGGCCACTCACCCCCAACCCTGATGTGCATGGTCCCCTCATATCCCCCATCCTGGTATGCATGGTCCTCTCCCCCCAATCCTGATGTGCATGGTCCCCTCACCCCCCATACTGATTGCATGGTCCCCTCACCCCCCTATCTATGTGCATGGTCCCTTCACCCCCCAATCCTGTATGTGCATGGTCCCCTCACCCCCAATCCTGATATGCATGGTCCCTCACCCCCAATCCTGATATGTATTGGTCCCCTCACCCCAATCCTGATATGTATGGTCCCTCATCCTCCAATCCTGATGTGCATGGCCCCTCACCCCCAATTCTGATATGCATGGTCCCCTCACCCACAGTCCTGTGTGCATGGTCCCCTCACCCCCCAACCCTGATGTATGGTCCCCTCACCCTCCAATCCTGATGTGCATGGTCCCCTCACCCCCATATCCTGATATGCATGGTCCCCTCACCCACAGTCCTGATGTGCATGGTCCCCTCACCCCCAACCCTGATGTGCATGGTCCCCTCACCCCCCAATCCTGATGGGCATGGTCCCCTCACCCCCAATCCTGATGTGCATGGTCCCCTCACCCCCCAATCCTAATATGCATGGTTCCCTCAACCCCCAATCCTGATATGTATGGTCCCCTCAACCCCCAATCCTGATATGCATGGCCCCCTCACCCCTATCCTGATATGAATGGTCCCTCACCCCCAATCTTGATGTGCATGGTCCCCTCACCCCCCAACCCTGATGTGCATGGTTCCCTCACCCCCCAATCCTGATGGGCATGGTCCCCTCACCCCCCAATCCTGGTATGCATGGTCCCCTCACCCCCCAATCCTTATGTGTATGGTCCTCTCACCCCTCAGTCCTGATGTGCATGGTCCCCTCACCCCTCAATCCTGATGTGCATGGTCCCCTCACCCCCCAATCCTATTGTGCATGGCCCCTCACCCCCCAATCCTGATATGCATGGTCCCCTCACTGCTATTAAACTGCACACATACAGCAAAAAACAAACATTTATACTCACCTTTCTTCCCTGTGCTTCAACACTGTTCCGTTCTGCTGGACGCCGGGGAGGAGAGCGATACCGGAGTACGCGCATGCCCATACCGCGCGGTCGGGTGCCATACTGCTGAAGACACACTGTAAACGTGTCTTCAGCAAAATGGAGCCGGATAGCGCTATTGTGCAAGCGCGATTCCGACGTGCATTCCTGGTCTCCTGCCCCGGGAAAAGAGAAGTGCCGCAGCAACGCTCCTCCCGGTCAGGTAAGTATGTGAGTATGGCGCCGGAGATCGCGGTATGCATCTAGTACGCATACCGCGATCTCCGGCACCATACAGAGTACTCACCGCTGGATGCCTCAATCTGTCTGGAGCCAGACTGCGCAGGCGTGTCGCACTTGCGCCGTTTATAAAGGCTTCGGACAGAGTGACGCTCCCAGCGTTATATTATAGATGTCTGCAGACCTGTGCAAGACTCCTCTGAGGGTCTCGGTCCCATGTGTGTCTATATTGAGTTCACCTGTTTAGCACTGTTTTGGCGTACTTTTATGTCACCATACGGCAAGAGTAGTCAAAGGTAAGGGTCATTCAGGGTCTCTCTATGTTGAGGAAGGGTGCCATATTGTTATCTTAGGGTGTTAACCTCTATGGGGAGGACAGTATCTCTGGCTAGTCTACTCCCCAATCTCCCGCTCCTTATATTGTCTCACTTCCCTGACTTTTTTTTTTACCTTATTTTGGCCTTTTAGCGACTTTTATATTTGTGGTGAAACCAAAATTTTCAAAAAATTCAACTCAAACTTGATTCTCTATGAATGGATCTGCTTATCTCTAATATATTTACACATTTGTTTTGTCAATAAAATATTTCCCACACTGCGCCACTGCATAGAAACATGCGCCACACCATTAATGCATAATAAATAATTGTGTAACCTTGTATTCAAAATGTAAATTGTTAAGTCAACACTATGCCCCAACTAACTATAATTAGGGCCCCATCTCACATAGCGACACACCAGCGATCCCGAAAACGGTCAGGATCGCTGGTTTGTCGCTACATGATTGCTGCTGAGCTGCCAAACAGGCAGCTCAGACAGCGATCAGGACAGCGACACTGCGGGTAACGTCGCCTAGATACCCGCAGTGTACGTTGGATACCAGCCCTGTTGCAGGGAGCTAGTAATCAAGGTACACTTCGGGTTTCCAGGCGCTGCGCAGTGCCTGGAAACCCGATGAGTACCTTGGTTACCAGCTCCCCTGCAGCAGCACGCTGGTATCCAACGTACACATCGGGTTTCCAGGCACAGCCCCGCGCCTGGAAACCCGAAGTGTACCTTGGTTACCAGCTGATCGCTGGTCTCCTGCCTGTCACACGCAGCGATGCGTGCAGGCGAGCGGGAGACCAGCGATCAAAAAAGAGTCCTGGCATTTCTGACACGACCATCGATTCACAGCAGGGGCCTGATCGC
This sequence comes from Oophaga sylvatica, assembly GCA_033576555.1. Taxonomy (NCBI): domain Eukaryota; kingdom Metazoa; phylum Chordata; class Amphibia; order Anura; family Dendrobatidae; genus Oophaga; species Oophaga sylvatica. The sequence goes on along the minus strand of JARQOD010000004.1, from coordinate 269,126,846 downwards.
TGGTACGTGTCAGACATAGCGAGATCGCTGCTGAGATCGCTGTTTAGCAGCGATCTCGCTAGTGATCTCTCTATGTGAGACGAGGCCTTTAGATACTTCTCACCCAATAAAACTATAAGTTTATAAGTTAATTACCTACTGTACTTTCACCCAATTCATTACCAGACACTCTCCTGTATCCACAACATCCCACCATTTTACTCCTCCCGCTATTACAATTCATTTTAATATATATCCTTTCCCCTAATTCGCTTTAATCACATTTCTCGACCTAATTCATTATAATTACATGTCCTCCCCAATTCATTATAATTACATGTACTCTCTCCCAATGCATTATAATTACATGTTCTCTGCACCAATTCATCAAAATTACATGTCCTCCCCAATTAATTAAAATTACGTGTATTCTACCCTAATTCATTATAATTACATGTTCTCTGCATCAATTTATCACAATTACATAACCTCCCCAATTCATTAAAATTACATGGTCTATCCCCGTTTCATTATAATTACATGTTCTCTACACCACTGCATCAAAACCACATGTCCTCCCCAATTCGTTATGAGTATATGTATTGTACCCTAATTCATTATAACTACATGTTCTACCTCCAATTCATTATAATTACATGTTCTCTGTATCAATTCATCACAATTACATGTTCTCCTTAATTTATTATAATTACGTGTACTGTTGGGCGTCGAGATCCTGCCGCTGCACAGGAGGAATCTCAAGCCATATCCTCTGTGGTCTCCCATTCTTTTTCAGCCGCAGAGGATGCTGCTCAGTGGAGACGTCAGTCCCAGCGTCTTGCTCAGGATAATGCTATGCGTTTGGGTGCTGCTGCCACCCCAGGTTCAACTATAGCAACCAGCATTAGTCAGCGGTGAAGAGATGTTCCTGGGACTAAGTCCTGCTTTTCTCCATCGAGCATGCCCGTGAGACGACTGCTCATTTGTGGTCGGAGGTCACATGCTCAGGTCCTCAAGCAGTTCGGATTGGGCCATAAGCAAGGTCCTGGGAGTCTGCGTTTATTAAAGGATTGCACGGCCTCATGGCCATGCACTAGTATAAACCATTTGGTGTGTGAGCGAGTGGATACGCTACCACTCTGTGTATGCATGGTTGTTTGGGCCGAGAACCTGCCGCACTGTTGGGATGCATGACCGTCTAGTGTTCCTTAGCTTGACCTAGCACCTGTCTCGGCCACGTGTGCTGCTTAGCACGGGCTGTTTACAGGCCACAGTCAATCCACATGCTCTGGCACGCACCTTTTGGTACTGCTCTGCGGTCAGTTGAGCTTTTTTCTCTTGGTTTTTAGTTAGCTGTGTTTGCTACCACTGAGCGCCAAGTAGTGGCATCACTAATGTGACGCCGTGCACATTGTGGGTCTGGTGAGACTCAAGTCCCCGTGTTCTAGAGACTTCACTCGCACCATATCAGCTGTGTCCTGTGACGTGGGTGGCAGACTGGGCAGTGGAGGCACGTGACATATGGGACCGCACACAGGATGCCATCTGTGCCTCCAAGGGGAGAATGAGGGCTTCGCCGAAGCACATCTGTGTCCCTCTCCGACTTTTGCCCATGGCGATTTAGTGTGGCTCTCCACCGTAACATCAGGCTTCGAGCTGTAGCTCCTCGCTACATAGCTCCCTTCAAGGTCCTGGAACAGGTCAACCGTGTGGTCTATCGTCTGGCTCTTCCTTCACGCCTAGGTATCACCGACACCTTTCATGTGTCCCTCCTTAAACCCGTCACCTGTCCCGGTTTTCTGAGTCATCTACCAGGACATCAGGATCGTCCACGGATGAGTATGAGGTGAACGCCAATGTTGAGTTTAAGGTGGTACGTGGCAAAAAGTTCTATCTGGAGGACTGGAAGGGTCATGGCCCAGAGGACAGGACCTGGGAACCTGTTATGTTTCGGTAACTGAGGAGAAATGGCAAAAAATAGCAAAAGCGGTAATACACCAGAGAGGCTGGAACCTATTGGATTGCAGTAACCTGAACTAACCACACAACTAGAGGTAGCCATGGAGCGTTCCTACGTTGATCCAAGACGCCTCGTCACAGCCTGAGAGATAACTACACCTAAAAGCAGAAAGATGAAAGCTATCTGCCCCAGAGCAGATCCCCAAAGAAAATAGGAAGCCCCCAAACATGTAATGGCGGTTAGACAAGAAGAAAGCACGGACACAGACAGAAAATAGAATGAGCAAACACTGGGGCCCAATCTGTCTTGACAGAAAAGTACAGGAAAGAATTCTGACTGCAATCCAACAAAAACCCTAACAAAATACCAACACTTCTGATTGCCAAAAAACCTGAGATCACACGACCTCTTCCACCTAAATCAGATCTCTGGTGTAACAAAACGCTATTCAGCAAATTAAAAGTAACAAAAGAGCAAAGCAAAAGTGCAGACACAAACGGAGCACAATTGCAGCACCAAACCCCCAAAAGGGGACAGGCTGCAGTCCACTGCAAGCAGCAAACCAGCAGAGAAAATCAAACAGAGAAAAAAAAACAGCAAACACTTATCTGAAGGAGAGTAGGAAACTAGCAGTGCTTCAAACAAGACCAGAAGAACAATTGATAACTGGCAAGGCTGCTGGGAAATCAGGCCACTTATATCCTACCATTCAGCGCCAGCTGAAGGCCATTCATTAATCAGTTCATTACCCTCAGCAACAACCGGAGGGAGCCCCAACTCAGAAGCCGCCTCAAGCATATTCACAACAGGAATCTATTGAGCACATTCAGGCTGTTCAGCTCATTGCGGTATTTGAGCATAGCGAGGCCCAAAGGGGGGCTCTAGGAGGGGGGTTAATGTTAGAAATTGAGATCCCACAGCTGCACAGGGGTAATTCTTCAGCCGCATAGGATCCTGCTCAGCAGGGTCCCAGCATTTTGCTCAGGCTAATGCTATGCATTTGGTTGCTGCTGCCACCTCAGGTTCAGCTATAGCAACCTGCATTAGTCTGAAGCGAGCAGACATTCCTGGGGCTAAGTCCTGCTTTTCACCATCTCAGCATGCCCATGAGACGACCGCTCATTGGTGGTTAGAGGTCACATGCTCACGTCCTCAAGCAGTTCGGATTGGGCCATCAGCAAGGTCCTGGAAGGCTGCAGTTATAAAAAGAATTGCACAGCGCTAGTATAAACCATGTGGTGTGTGAGTGAGTGGATTCGCTACCACTGTTCCTTAGTCAAGCAGGTTTTACTCGGCTTGACCTAGCGCCTGTCTTGGCCACGTGTGCTGCTTAGCATGGGCTGTTTACAGGGCTCAGTCAATCCACATGCACTGGCACACAACTTTTGGTACCATTCTGTGTTCAGTTGAGCTTTTTGCTCTTGTTTTTAGTTAGCTGTGTTTGCTACCACTGAGCGCCAAGTAGTGGCATCGCTAGTGCGACGCCGTGCGCATTGTGGGTCTGGTGAGACTCAAGACCCCGTGATCTAGGGGTTGAGCTTAGAGACTTCACTTGGACCATATCAGCTGTGTCCTGTGACGTGTAACAGGGACCAGCACTCTATTACATTGTTGCTGCAGCTCTGTGAGGTAACAGAGTTTGCCGCTGTTCATACCGAGTGACATCTAAGCCGCGTGCTGTCAGCGTTCAACCGCCGCCTTGTTCTGCCATTTGCTTAGCAGTAGGTTACATCTCTGAACGGTGGACCCCAGGTTGCGAACTCACCTTATTATTATTATTATTATTATTATATACACTGCTCAAAAAATAAAGGGAACATTTAAACAACAGAATATAACTCCAAGTAAATCAAACTTCTGTGAAATCAAACTAACAAACGGTTAGAAATCGACTCCATGAAGATGGTCTGAGTGCCAAATGTCCACAGATGGGGGTTGTGCTCACAGCACAACACCGTGCAGAACGCTTTGTATTTGCCACAGAACACCAGGATTGTCAAATTTGCCATTAGCGCCCTGTGCTCTTCACAGATGAAAGCAGGTTCACACTGACCACATGTGACAGACAAGACAGAGTCTGGAGATGCCGTAGAGAGCGATCTGCTTCCTGCAACATCCTTCAGCATGACCGGTTTGGCAGTGGGTCAGTAATAGTGTAGGGTGGCATTTCTTTGGAGGGCCGCACAGCCCTCCATGTGCTTGTCAAAGGTAGCCTGACTGCCATTAGGCACCGAGATGAGAACCTCATACCCCTTGTGAGACCATATGCTGGTGCGGTTGGCCCTGGGTTCCTCCTAATGCAGGACAATGCCAGACCTTATGTGGCTGTAGTGTGTCAGCAGTTCCTGCAAGATGAAGGCATTGAAGCTATGGACTGGCCCGCCCGTTCCCCAGACCTGAATCCGATTGAGCACATCTGGGACATCATGTCTCGCTCCATTCACCAACGTCAAGTTGCACCACAGACTGTTCAGGAGTTGGCGGATGCTTTAGTCCAGGTAAGGGAGGAGATCCCTCAGAGACCATCGGCCTCCTCATCAGGAGCATGCTCAGGCATTTTAGGGAGGTCATACAGACACAGGGAGGCCATACAGGCACGTGGAGGCCACACATACTACTGAGCATCATTTTGACTTGTTTTAAGGACATTACATTCCACTTTAATTTTGTGGGTAACTCCAAATCCAGGCCTCCATTGGTTAATAAATTTGATTTCCATTGATGATTTTTGTGTGATTTTGTTTCCAGCACATTCAGCTTTGTACAGAACAAAGTATTCAATGAGAATATTTCATTCATTCAGATCTAGGATGTGTTATTTGAGTGTTCCCTTTATTTTTTGAGCAGCGTAATATTTCATTTGTTGCGTTCCGCCAACCCTAACATGTACTTTCCCCCAATTCATCATAATTACATTTCCTCCCCCAAATCCTTATGATTACATGTCCTTCCTCTTAATTCATCATAATGATAAGTACTCCCCATAATTCATTATAATTCCATCTTTTCCACCCCTACCTCAATTCATTATATATTATATTTAGAGTGCACCACATGAAACTAAGTGCAATGCGCAACAGTAACTGTAATGATATAGGACATTATATTTAGTTGACAGATTCACTTTGAAGAAAAGAAAGACTTGTTGCATTCATCTGCAAAATGCAGTTATAATCAAGTGCAGTAAAGCATTAATGAAGCATTAATACTGCACTAACAAAGGTCTATGGCCTTGATAATGTGTCACCACTACAAGAAGATTTTTTTCACATGGAAAACTCACTTGATGCTTGCTGACAGTTCCATAGCAATATTAAAAAATTAAATAAACAACTTCAAAAAAGTGAAATGAATAAGGAAATTACAAGGAAGTAAATAATTATTTAAAAGTGCATATAGAACATTATAGCTTTAAGGCTACATCCATACACCCATATGATATGTTTTAGTGATGCTTTTATTCTCAAACAGCATAATCAGCCATAGAGTTTCATTGAGTTGTGAGCAGGTTGCAAGATGCAATGACACGCAGGAGACAGAGCAAGGGTTAATTGGGTTTTAATCAACATTGGAATACTCCACACAGGGAGGTAAGGAGTTAAACAGGGAAGAAAACAGTTCAATGGTGAAATTGTGAGTAGTGTTACAGGACAGTGAAGATAGTAGGGACAGTTCTTGTGGGGTTAACTTATCCTATACGCTGATCCTCAGGCCGTGGGTGTTGTGAAGCTGTGATGGCGCCAACAACATCTGACTTGTTGCTGATCTGATGAAGTCCTATGGGTAATGAGTATCCGTCTTCTGGCGGCAGCGGTTTCCTTCCAGTACCTTCCGCTGAGCCTTTAGTCCATTTACTGATGCAGCCAAGGGGGTATAGGTCTCGACACTCTCCGGTTTCAACGTAGACCGGTAGACATATATGGGGGTAATCAGGGCACAGCTTACGGTCCCACACTGAGTCTCTTTGAGGTGAAGCGTGCGCGGTATTCATGAGCCCAGTGTGTTTGGCACCTCGCCTCAGAGTGATTAACAGCGTCCTGCATGTCTCCCTTGACGAACTCTGCTAGACACCGTGGGGATCTGCGGGTGTGGGTCTGCTCTGTGACAGGGTTCGAGGGCCAGAGCACTCATTTCTAACTGCCACACGCTGTCTGTTGCCGCCACAACTAAGTACTTCCGCTTGCGCTGTGACTGCAGCCACTTAGCCATGCCCCCTACTCCCAGATGTGTAGGTTTGTCCGGTCTCAATAGCTTTACCCTGGACAACAGAGGAGACAGCCCCGACAGGACCAGACCCAGCACAGGACAGATACCCGTGGTCCGGTCCTTCTTCTTACAGAGTCATAAACAAATTAGTTTTAAAACTGAAAATATGTTACATGTCCTTTCTATGAGACTCAAAGTATGTTCTATTCTCATCAATTTTCCAGATGAGTCTTGGCCATAAAAGTCTTTGGGGATCTGTGTAAAATGTATGACACAAGGAAGCCATACGTCTGTATTTCAGAGTTCCATACGCATTTTATCCATTTTTAACTGATCCATTGTTAGGAGTCAATAGACAAAAAAGGTCAGACTATCAGCAAGAAAAGGATAGAAAAAAATGGAAGCAACTAGGATGACACACGAGAAAATATAAATTGGTCCCTTTCTTTAGATGCTAACACTCACATGGATGTGTGTATGTAGCTTGAGGCCTATATGGGCATCTGAGAAAATATGTCAGGGGCCTCCTGTTTCTTTTTAGAAGTTGTGAATGTTACTGCCATAGCATTGCCCAATATCAGTGTAATAAAGTTTCAAAAATGCAAAACATCGCATCACTCTAAATAACAATCACTATAATCACAAAACACAACCTGGATTTTAACCCTAGGGGCATGATAAAATGCAACAAGTACTCCTTGACTCCTTGTACACAAATTAACTATAGCAGCTGGAATACTCCAATACAAGCATCAACATCAACCTGCAATGTAACACCAGTGCAGTGAAGTTATCAGCCACCAATTCATATACTATACTGTATATTTTATAAAATAAAATACATTTTGTTGAATTTTTCATAAAAATACAATGAAATACAATTAGAAAAATCGATAAAAGAGGTGTTAGGGTTCGATGTCCCGCTGCTGCACAAGGGGAGTCTCGAACCCGTCCCGCTGCGGTCTCCATTCATCTCCGCCGCAGTGGAGCCTGCTCAGCAGAGACGTCGGTCCAAGCGTCTTGCCCACTCCACTACTGTGCAGTGACTTGCTGCTGCCTTTCCTGGATCTGCTATTATAGCCAGTGCTGGAGCAGACGTCTTTGGGACAAAGTCCTGCGTTTTCCCTTCTGAGCATGCCCAGAGTGAGATCTCTCATTGGAATCAGGGGTCACATGTTCAGGTGCTGCAGTGGCTCCTATTGGTCCGCCAGGAAGGTCATGTAGCTACATGTGTTTGTAACAGTTTCTCATTGGTCCTTGTTCCTGGAAGGTCCTGTAGCTGTTGCTATAAAAGGGTAGCATGGCTGGGCCGCCATGCGCTAATATCAACCATTGTATGCTATGCGCCAGTGTGGTCATGTGTATGTGTGGATAGGGACCCGGCTGAAATAAGCCACTAGAATACCGACTTAATCGGTGAGGAGTTTGGTATGGTAGCTGGTCAGGGTCGGTGTCCTAGATGCCCTAGATTACCGGCATAACCAGTGAGGAGTTTTGATTGCCGTATTCAGGGTCTGGCGTTCAGACGCCATAGATTGCGGGTGACTCCCGCGAGGACATTAGCACATGATCACGCTTTATGTACACTTAGCACTTAACTGTGTACCTGAGAGCCTTACAGGACACAGTGCTTTTTCTCAGCAGCCCTGTGACGTAACAGGGTTCGCTTTCAACGCTAGTCAGCGCCCTAGCGTGTTTTCTTTGCCACTCAGTTGTGTCTAGTGAGTGCGCACACATCGCCATATAGCGCTGCGGCTCTCCTTCTAGCGGCTCTGTGGAGTAACAGAGTTCGCACTCATTGCCACAGCGCATTACGGCGTTTATGTTGGCGACTCTGCGGGATAACAGAGTTTGCTTCTCACGCCATTTTTACTAGCAGCAGGCTCCGCTTGCACGGTGGACCCCAGGCTGCGAACGCACCTTTCTACATTATATATTTGGTGTGTTCCGCAGACCCATAACAAGAGGATTTTAAGATACTAGAATTCAGGTACAAAAGTAAGCATTATCTCATGTGCCCTTATATATATAATATTATTCATATGGGGACACATAGTTGAATTCATAAACATACGACAGTGCATATCAGTGCTACTAGTGAATTTTCCCTGGGAAAAAACAATATAGTAGTAATGTGCTTACTGATATAGTACTTACCATGCATGGATAAGAATGCTGGACTGTCCTTACTGACTAACATGCGTTTTATTAATAGCTAAAACTCTTTTTCATAATGATACCCTAAATAAATGATTTTCAAGCTTTGTATTTCCCTTCTGAGTGATACCTTTTGGGATAATTTTAGTGTAATACATTAGCCTGATGCAATGCACAACAGCGAGACATTCTTATTGCTAATTGAACAGATGCCAACATAATGGGTTATAGATAAATTAGTGACAAAGAATTTATAGTTTGTGGAAACAGGTTGAATTTTGGTTTTTTCCAACCTATGTGACTATGCAACATCTGTCTTACTTCTGGATTCAAACCCCTGATTCTGTGTTCGGTTGTCAGTGTCTCTTCTGCTGAGCCACAACTGATACACCTTTTTTGGAGTGTGTTTAAGTTATGATATCTTTGTTTCTTTCAGTTTTGGGTAACAGGTGTTTTCTATTTACTCTGTTTGTCTGTCCTATCACCTTTTGGGTGCAGCATTAAATACCTTCCCCTTCTGGTGTTTCCTGCTGGTGATAGACTTTGTAGGATTCATTCACTGTGCTGTAGTTTGTGTTGGTTGCAGTTGCTTTTTGTGTGATTCCTTTAATTCTTATTTCTGCCACCGTAGCGATCCTAAGAGCTGCTAAGGACATTCAGGGTTAGCCGCTATCAAGTGGGGGCCCCATTGCGTTCCCTTAGGGTGACAACCTCCGCTGTGAGGTAGGGACAGATGAGAGTCAGAGCAGGGCCTTTCCTAGTCTGAACAGGGACCCATCTGGTTCAGGGTCTTGTCTTCTTGGTTTGTATGTTACCCGTATGAATATGCTTTATCAGTCATTACAATATCTTTGTAAATTGAGATCTACTTTGGAGAATCTCAGAATTTCTTGCTTTCATGGTCACATATAGACTTTTTAATTAAAGAGTTTTGAGATGTTTTACTTATTAGTTTAGTTTTCCAAAAGACAGAGTATGAAATGCTAGACTGCAGAGTGATTTCAGGAAGTGTACATGCAATCAGCAATGGCAGTATCGCTCAACCCTGTCACATTTAATACAAAATTGACAAAGAGAAGGCATCTTGATAAAACTCATGGAGCAGATTTGATACAAAATTGGAACAGCTAAGGCAATGTGTTTATTTGAAGTGCCAAGACATCATTAACATCAAGACAATGTGTCACTTGTTTAATCTGACAAGTGGAAATAAACTCCTACTATATAGGAAAGGTTTGATGTGTTCTTTATGAGTACATATTGAGAGACTATGTACTCCTTATTAAGTTTTTAAACAAGTGAATTGATTGGCATATGTCAAGTTTCTGGATATTTCCTGTCAGTAGAGACCATGAATTGAAAAAATGTACCAATATAACAGTTGTAAGAAAATGAAATCATGGTAAAAATCAACAGTTCTAAGGATTATGTGAGATATTTACAGATTACAAATAAACAAAAACAACTTTTCCAAAGAAAATATTTCAGCCTAACATATTTTCAAGTCATATTACAATTAATATTAACCTTGAAATCAATATCCTCAAAATGGAACTGAACTGTGGTTTATTAACGTGGCTGCTTACCTGATAACATTGCTCCGTGGCATAGCTTTAGAGTACATACTCACTGGCGACGAAAATGTCCGACGCTCGCATGTAAAATCCCTGCTCTGGCGCCGGCACTTGGGAGTGGAGTGCGCCGCTGCATTTATTTATATGCAACCGCTCGATCCACTCCCGAGTGCCGGCGCCAGAGCTGGGATTTTACATGCGAGCGTTGGACGTTTTCGTCGCCAGTGAGTATGTACCCTTAAAAGTTTTGCATTTCAACATTTTTTCTTAAAAATATTGATAGCCAAATTCTAATAGATTAAACTGCTTCAATATGCTTTGTATAACACTGCAAATTACAATATAGTATGATCTAAGGACATAAATGTATTAACAGGTAGGCGGATGCAATAGCGCAGGCAATTAGGAGGTGGTACTTAAAATAACAACTATTTATTCGATTAACATAATTAATGGAGTGCCTCTATCACAATATCAAGAGGCAATGTAAACGGTGAAATGGAAACAAATTATGGTACAAAAATAGTACAGCAATTCGGATAAACACGACATTGTTACAATGCTATTTACACTCTATCGTTCTATTACTACAATTACACAACTGCTATCATCAGTGAAGTCTTAGTCCTAATACCCTAGCCAAAAGGGAGCCACAATCGCAGCTGGGCTTGTCACTGTTGTCACTCTCTAGGAAACACAAAAGGTCACACATTGTGACGTCCGTCCACTGCAGGTCTGAACTGCAGGTAAGACAGCACACCGAGAAACCCCGAGACCCTTTACCCCTATACAGGGATCTGGAATTATAGCGAAGTCCAGGGGTAGCTGCCTATGAGAGCAGTGGAACGGAGTAGGAAGGACGCTAGGAAGGGAATAAAAAGTGAGACCAAATGCGAAGTCAGAAGTCCAAGGGTCAAAACCAGGAGGGAGCAAAGGTACAAAATCGGCAGGCTAAAGAAGGGTCAAAATCCAGGCAAAAGTCAGAGTCAAAACCAGGCGGGCAACAAAGGTACAAAATCGGCAGGCAGTTGAAGGGTCAGAAATTCAGGCTAAATTTAAAGTCAAAACCAGGAGGGAGCAAAGGTACAAAATCAGCAGGCAGTAGAACAGTCAGAAATCCAGGCGAAGGTCAGAAATACAATAGCAAAACAAACTAGCACACTGGGGAAACCAAGACTATATCTGGCGGCCTACAAGCCAGGCTACAAGGCATTTGGATGGCATGGCTACCTCTCACAGGCTCACAGTCTGATGACCTCATCTGGACCGCCCCAGAACCAGGCCAGATGGTGATGCATGACTGACACCAACCACTTCACCTCTGACAGAAGAGCAAAGCCTATGCCCACCAGATGCCTGCGCAGGGACCCCCTCTCTGTCACCAACATTGCCCACAGGTGGAACATGGCGATGCGCAGCGACAGAGGCCGGCATCAAAGGAGCGGAACCATATGAGGATACCGCTCTCCTATCACCGGCACCACCAGCCGAAGGAGTCCGGCGCCTCTCAGCGGCTGAGGCAGGAACACCAGCCACTGAATCCAACGGCGACGTGACACACAGGCCTTAACAGGGTCAATGATGCTACCTGCTAGGCCCCAAGTCCCAGATTGGTGATTCACTCAGAACACTCATTGCGCTGACCAACTTCGTTCTCTGAAGCATGGCCCCAGTCCCCACTTTGTACCGTATATCAGCCCTGGGAGTGACATATCACATGACCGTCCCTCCAGTGCGGCCTAGTCATGTCTCTCTCAGTCCTGGCTCTGCTCACTTTTCTCAGCTCTCTCAGCTCTGGTTTCTGTTGTTTCCTTTACTCGGATCTAGTCTCTCATTTCCTTTACTGGTCTGGTCTCTCGGTTTCTTAACTTGGGTCTGATCTCTGGGTTCCTTTGCTTCTGTCTGGTGTCTTGGGTTTTCACTCGGGTCTAGTCTCTTGGTTCCTTTAATAGGGTCTGGTCTCTCCTAATAGCATACAAATTATACCGCACACTAGTAGGAATTCCATGCAAATTATAACTTTATTTGTGGCGACAGGGAGCAAAATGTATATAGCGACAAAGAAAATCTGACGTTTCGACTCTTCCCGAGTCGTACTCATAGAGTCGCTTAATTAAATGGTCAAATAAATTGGTTTCCTATAGAAAATGAGAATTCTTATGAAGAGGTAATGAAAGCTTTAGAATCCACCATAGGATATCCAATATATATTCAATAAGCACAGTGTACCTGACTTGCAATGATTGTAGAGCGGCGCTCCCGCGCCCTGCTGGTATTGCTGCTGGTGACATTATGTCGGGAAGAGTCGAAACGTCAGATTTTCTTTGTCGCTATATACATTTTGCTCCCTGTCGCCACAAATAAAGTTATAATTTGCATGGAATTCCTACTAGTGTGCGGTATAATTTGTATGCTATATGTTAGGGACTATTAGTCCACTATACCAGCACCTCATCCCCCATCTAATACCGTGTGCACACCTTTAACTCCTTTGGTCTCTCCTAATGGCAGCTAAAAGCCAACTCTGCTTCTCAAATAACCATTCTGCCACTGGTCCAGGCGCTGACTCCTCACCTTTTTGGCCGTCCCAGGCCTTTTAGATTTATTAACTTTGCCACAGCTGACACCTAACCTAACGTTCTTACAAATCTCTTCCCTCATGTGGACGTGTATTTCACTTTTCAGTTTCTACTAATGTAATTTTCTCTGCCTTCTCCTTGCTTATCATCTTTGGTCAGCAGATGGTAATGTTCACTTGCAGACACTTGGTTTAGGCATTATTGTATGTGTCTTCTCACTCATCCATCTCCTTCCCCTGATGGTATATTCCCATGGTCAGTAAAAGCTGCGGGTTTGATGCTGAGTACATCCGCAGCGTCAAACCCGCAGCAGCCAAATGTTACAGCATAATGGATGGGATTTCATGAAATCCCATCTCCACTATGCGTGCATGGCCATCTACAGCAGCCCTTTGTAGACGCACATGGGGCGCATCTTTCCAGACTGCAGCATGTCTATTTATCTTGTGAAGATGCTCAGTCTCCGCAAGATAAAGTCACCCATCTATAATATAACGGTAGGAGCGTCACTCTGTCTGAAGCCTTTATAGACTGCGCAAGCGCAACACGCCTGCGCAGTCTGGCTCCAGACAGAGTGAGGCATCCAGAGCGGTGAGTACTCTGTATGGCGCCGGAGATCGCGGTATGCGTACTGGATGCATACCACGATCTCCGGCGCCATACTCACATACTTACCTGACCGGGAGGAGCGTTGCCGCGGCGCTTCTCTTCTCCCGGGGCAGGATACCAGGAGTGCGCGTCGGATCGCGCATGCGCAGTAGTGCTATCCGGCGCCATTTTGCTGAAGACACATTTACAGTGTGTCTTCAGCAATATGGTGCCGGACCGCGCGGTATGGGCATGCACGTACTCCGGCGCCGCTCTTTTCCCCGGCGTCCAGCAGAACGGAGCACAGGGATGAAAGGTGAGTATAAAGTTTTTTTTTTGGGGTATCTGTGCAGTTTAATAGCGGTGAGGGGGCCATGCACATCAGGGTTAGGGGGAGAGGGGACCATGCACATCAGGGTTGGGGGTGAGGGGACCATGCACATCAGGATTGGGGGGTGAGCGGACCATGCATATCAGGATAGGGGGGTGAGGGGACCATGCACATCAGCGTTGGGGGGTGAGGGGACCATGCACATCAGGATTGGGGGGTGAGGGGACCATGCACATCAGGATTGGGGGGTGAGGGGACCATGCATATCAAGATAGGGGGGTGAGGGGACCATGCACATCAGGATTGGGGGGTGAGGGGACCATGCACATCAGGATTGGGGGGTGAGCGGACCATGCATATCAGGATAGGGGGGAGAGGGGACATGCACATCAGGATTGGGGGGTGAGCGGACCATGCACATCAGGGTTGGGGTGTGAGGGGACCGTGCACATCAGGGTTGGGGGGTAAGGAGACCATGCACATCAGGATTGGGGGTGAGCGGACCATGCACAACAGGATAAGGGTGGAGGGGACCATGCACATCAGGGTTGGGGGGTAAGGGGACCATGCACATCAGGATTGGGGGGTGAGGGGACCATGCACATCAGGATAGGGGGGTGAGGGGACCATGCACATCAGGATAGGGGGGGTGAGGGGACCATGCACATCAGGATAGGGGGGGTGAGGGGACCATGCACATCAGGATAGGGGGGTGAGGGGACCATGCACATCAGGATTGGGGTGAGGGGACCATGCACATCAGGATAGGGGGGTGAGCGGACCATGCACATCAGGATTGGGGGTGAGCGGACCATGCACATCAGGGTTTGGGGGGTGAGGGGACCATGCATATCAGGATAGGGGGGTGAGGGGACCATGCAAATCAGGATTGGGGGTGAGCGGACCATGCACATCAGGATTGGGGGTGAGCGGACCATGCACATCAGGATTGGGGGTGAGGGGACCATGCACATCAGGATTGTGGGGTGAGGGGACCATGCACATCAGGATTGGGGGGGTGAGGGGACCATGCACAACAGGGTTGGGGAGGTGAGGGGACATGCCATCAGTGGGGTGGGATTCACATCAGGGTTGGGGGGGTGAGGGGACCATGCACATCAGGTTGGGGGGGTGAGGGGACCATGCACATCAGGTTGGGGGGTGGGGGCCATGCACATCAGGGTTGGGGGTGAGGGGCCATGCACATCAGGGTTGAAGGGTGAGGGGACCATGCACATCAGGTTGGGGGTGAGGGGGCCATGCACATCAGGATTGGGGGTGAGGGGACCATGAACATCAGGATTTGGGGGTGAGTGGGACCCTGCACATCAGGATAGGGGGGGAGGGGATCATGCATCATCAGGATTGGGCGGTGAGGGGACCATGCATATCAGGATTGGGCAGGAGGGACCATGCATACCAGGATTGGGGGTGAGGGACCATGACATACCAGGTTGGAGGTGAGGAACTGAATACCAGATATGGATGAGCAGGTAACATGCATACCAGGATAGGGATGAGGGGGTACCATGCATACCAGGATTGGGGGATGAGGGGACCATGCATACCAGGATGAGGAATGGGGTGCCATGCATAGTAGATTTGGGTGGGGATGAGGGGTGCCATGCATACTAGGATAGGAGGGGGGCAGCACATACCAGAATGGGAGACCATGTACCTATAAAAATGCTTGCCACCCGGGCGTAGAACGGGTTAATCACTAGTACACTATAATGGGATGCGGTGATTCTGCATGGTTCAAGAAAAACATGCGGAATCACCTGCGTTTAAAAGCCGGCAGCACTTTGGATGAAGGGGACATGTGCTGCGTCTAAAGTGCTGCCTGTTTCTGCCCGTGGGAACATACCCTTACAAGTGAATAATAGCAAAGCAAAATATGTCATCTTTTTTGGGCTAGGGGAGAATTTCCCTCTGTTTTTGTCATGAAGAATGCAGAATTTTTACAGTCCAGGAAAAGTGAATGAGATTTCTGAAATCTCATTCACATGTTGCTTATTTTTTCCTTGAAGATTTGAAGCAGTTTCGATTCTACAGCATGTTAATTCTTACAATGTTTTAGCAGCTTTATTTACCCATTCTAATGAATTGAGGAAAAAACATGAAAAATGCACTCAAAAGCGCACATATTTATGCATCTTTCTTTCTGCCAAGTTACACATTTTTGATGCAGAAACATCTGCAGTAAATATTTAACCTGTGCTCATACCCTTACTTGTACTAACAAAGTCAGTATAACTAGACAGGCTTTGTATTCCTAATTGCATGGTAAACTTCAGCAGGATAATTCATGGACATCTACGGTATTTCTTAAGGTGGAGAAGTCACAAGATTCTGATTGCATTGTTTTTGTGATGTTAAGGGAGTTTAGTTCACATTTTTCTAAGCTCTTATATGCCATGATTATCCTCAGAGCCAAAAAATACACTACTATGCATTTGTAAGCTGGTCAGAAGATTAACCACTTCACGACATGTGCCGTACATGTATTATTATTATTATTATTATTATAGATTTTTATAGCGCCAATTATTCCATGGCGCTTTACATGTGAAGAGGGGCAAATATAGACAAGTACAGTAAACATGAGCAATACAAGGCACACACAAGTATAGAAGGAGAGAGGACCCTGCCCGCGAGGGCTCACAATCTACAGGGATGGGTGAGGATACACTAGGAGAGGGAAGAGCTGATCGTGCGGTGGTTCAGTAGACTGATGATCACTGCAGGTTGTAGGCTTGTCGGAAGAGGTGGGTCTTCAGGTTCTTTTTGAAGGTTTCCATGGTAGGCGCGAGTCTGATGTGTTGGGGTAGAGAGTTCCAGAGTATGGGAGAGGCTCGGGAGAAGCTTTGTATGCGGTTGTGGGAAGAAGAGATAAGAGGGGAGTAGAGGAGGAGATCTTGAGAGGATCGAAGGTTGCGTGTGGGTATGTACTGGGAGACCATGTCACAGATGTATGGAGGAGACAGATTGTGGATGGCTTTGTAGGTCATGGTTAGGGTTTTGAACTGGAGCCTCTGAACGATAGGAAGCCAATGAAGGGCTTGGCAGAGAGGAGAGGCTGGGGAATAGCGGGGAGACAAGTGTATTAGTCGTGCAGCAGAGTGCAGGATGGATTGGAGTGGTGCCAGAGTGCTAGAGGGAAGGCCAGAGAGTAGGAGGTTGCAGTAGTCGAGGCGGGAGATGATGAGGGCATGCACTAGTGTTTTTGTACTTTCATGGTCAAGGAATGCACGGATCCGGGAAATATTTTTGAGTTTGAGACGGCAGGAGGAGGCTAGGGTTTGGACATGTGGCTTGAAAGAGAGGGCAGAGTCAAGGATCACTCCGAGGCACCGAGCGTGCGGGACTGGGGAAAGTGAGCAGCCATTGATGTTAATGGACAGGTCTGGTGGGGGGGTAGAGTGAGATGGGGGAGAGATGATGAATTCTGTTTTGTCCATGTTCAGTTTTAGAAAGCGAGCAGAGAAGAAAGCAGAAATAGCAGACAGACATTGTGGGATTTTGGTCAGTAAGGAGGTGAGGTCAGGTCCAGATAGGTAGATCTGCGTGTCGTCGGCGTAGAGATGATACTGAAGACCATAGGATTCTATGAGCTGTCCCAGGCCGAGGGTGTAGATGGAGAAGAGTAGGGGTCCAAGAACTGAGCCTTGGGGAACACCGACAGACAGGGGGCGAGGTGAGGAGGTGGTGTGGGAGAGGGAGACACTGAATGTTCGGTTTGTTAGATATGATGAGATCCAGGATAGGGCCAAGCCTGTGATGCCAAGAGATGAGAGAATCTGTAACAGGAGGGAATGGTCCACACTGTCGAAGGCAGAAGACAGGTCCAGGGGAAGGAGGACAGAGTAGTGACGCTTGCTCTTGGCGGTTAGTAGGTCATTGGTGACTTTAGTTAGGGCAGTTTCAGTTGAGTGATGCAGTCGGAAGCCTGATTGTAAGCGGTCAAAGAGGGAGCAGGATGAGAGGTGGGAGGACAGTTCAAGATGGACATGCTGTTCCAGTAGTTTTGAGGCATAAGGGAGAAGAGATATCGGGCGATAGCTAGACACAGAGGATGGATCAAGGGAGGTCTTTTTGAGAATGGGTGTGATCGAGGCATGTTTGAAGGATGAGGGGAAGACACCATTTGTAAGTGAGAGGTTGAAGAGGTGTGTTAGAGTAGGGGTGAAGACGGTGGCGAGGCTAGGGATGAGGTGGGATGGCAGCGGGTCAAGCATGCAAGTGGTGAGGCATGATCTTGATAGGAGGGTGGAAAGCTGATCTTCTGTCATGGTGGAGAAGTTGGCTTTGGAGGAAGAGGGTTGAGCAGCTAAGAGGGGCAATGGGGGCTGTGGGCCAAAGCTTTCTCTGATCGTATCGATCTTCTGCTTAAAGAAAGAGGCAAAGTCTTCAGCAGAAATGAGAGGAGAAGGGGGAGGTGCTGGGGGACAGAGTAGAGAATTGAAAGTGTTGAAGAGCTGTTTAGGGTTGTGAGACAGGGAGGATATGAGAGATGAGAAGTAAGTTTGCTTTGCAGCAGTGAGTGTGGACTTGAAGCTGGTGAGGGACTGCTTGTATGCGGTTAGGTGCTCGGCAGAGCGGGATTTTTTCCATCTCCGCTCAGCAACCCTGGAAGCCCGTCTCAGTTCTTTGGTGAGGCTGGTCAGCCAGGGCTGCCTGTTGATTGTACAAGTTTTGCTATGTGTGAGGGGGGCAGCCGAGTCAAGTGCTGCTGTTATTGCAGTGTTATAAAAGGTGGCAGCAGAATCTGTGTCATGAAGTGAAGATATGTCTGTAAGAGGGAGGAGGGACTCAGAGAGCATTGGTAAATTGAGGTGTTTGAGATTTCTGCGAGGGTGAGTGAGTTTGTGGAGTGGGGGTTGTGCACTAGAAGAGGAGAGAGAAGAGAACGTCAGTAGGTTGTGGTCAGACAGGGGAAGGGGTGAGTTAGTGAGATTAGTAAGGGAACAGAGGCGGGTGAAGATAAGGTCGAGCGTGTGACCATCTTTGTGAGTGGCCGCAGAGGACCATTGAGTGAGGCCAAAGGAGGCAGTGAGCGATAAGAGTTTAGAGGCCGCTGGGGTGGAAGCATCAATGGGGATGTTGAAGTCACCCATGATGATAGTGGGGATGTCAGTAGAGAGGAAATGAAGCAGCCAGGTGGTGAAGTGGTCGAGAAAGGTGGAGATGGCAAGTTCTGGGGGGCGGTAGATGACAGCCAGCTGGAGGTTGGAGGGGGAGTAGATGCGGACGGAGTGCACCTCAAATGAGGGAGTAGTAGCGGAGGGGGGTAGTGGAATTGGGGCAAAGGAGCAGGTATCAGATAGGAGCAAACCAACTCCTCCACCACGTTTGTTGTTGGGGCGGGGGGTGTGAGATAGGTGGAATCCACTGTATGAGAGTGCAGCTGGTGAGGCTGAGTCCGAGGGGGTGAGCCAGGTTTCGGTGATGCCAAGGAAGGAGAGTTTATTGGTGATGAAGAGGTCGTGGATAAATGACAGTTTATTGCAGACAGAGCGTGCTTTCCATAGTGCTCCAGGTAGGGGGACCGGGGGAGTGGGGGCTGGGTGAATGGGTATGAGGTTATCATGGTTGCGAGGACGTGTAGAGGATCGTGGCAGGGTGATAGAAGTGAGTGTGGGGATGTGTTGAGGAGGGCCAGGATTTGGGGATATATCACCAGCAGTGAGGAGTAACAGACAGAGCGTTAGAAGGTGGGAACAGGATAAGACATGGTGTGGCCGTGTGTTTCTGGAGAAAAAGGATTGTACGTGGAGGAACAGTTCTGAGGAGAAGGTGAGATGTCTGGGGAGAATGGAGGGGAAAATGACTACTTCCTTACTAGGTGGGTGGATTACATGGAATAGGAAAAAAGTAAGTAGTATGGGGGTGAAAGTGAAAAGAAAAGGAAACATGGTAGTGGTTATATATTCGGTCAACTTACAGTCAAATTCCAGTCCAATTCTAGTCTAATTCATAGTGTAGTAATTAGAAATCTGTAATTTGAAATATGGGATTTGAAATAGTAAGCCTGTGCAGACTACGTCTGTGCAGACGCATGGCTCTGAATATATCTGGGACTGAGGTGGATCAGCTGTGAGGGGGGATGTGGGCGTGATTACCCAGACCACATGGTCACAGTTAAGCAAAGCTAATAAAAGAGGGGGAAGGGACTGGCAGCTCAGGTATGCATGGAAGACACAAGGGGAATGAATGCATTGTGAGTACAGGAAGATGGGTAAGTGAAATGCCAGGGATACTATATGCACTTCATAAACAGTCAAAAACAGAGAAAAAGCTGCATCGATGATTGCATACCATGCAAAATTAATGCAGTTCACAAAACACAGTCACAGGAATTTGGCAAAGCTGAGGAAATGTGGTGCATACCATGCAAAATTAATGCAGTTCACACAACACAGTCACAGGAATTTGGCAAAGCTGAGGAAATTTGGTGCATACCATGCAAAATTAATGCAGTTCACACAACACAGTCACAGGAATTTGGCAAAGCTGAGGAAATTTGGTGCATACCATGCAAAATTAATGCAGTTCACACAACACAGTCACAGGAATTTGGCAAAGCTGAGGAAATTTGGTGCATACCATGCAAAATTAATGCAGTTCACACAACACAGTCACAGGAATTTGGCAAAGCTGAGGAAATTTGGTGCATACCATGCAAAATTAATGCAGTTCACACAACACAGTCACAGGAATTTGGCAAAGCTGAGGAAATTTGACATGTACTGCGAATGTCATGTCTCTCCCTTTAAAGTAGGCTTTGGCGCTGAGCTAACATCTTTCCCATCACATCCCATGTTTTGAACAACTGAAATGTGCACCTAACAGCCTCAGATGGAATTGTGATCCACCTGTGGCTGTTAACCTGGTAAATGCAGATGTCAATCTCTGACAACAGCATTTAAAGTGATTGCGTCACTAATCCCGCCCATTGGTGCCCATGTCACATGACGCTGGTCGCCGATGGGTGGCATGAGAACCCGGGGTCTGTAGCAGACCCTGTGGTTTTCATTAACGAATTGCTATGAGCGCCGCTCAGAGTTTGGCGCTCATAGCAAGTGAGCATTTCTGCTACACACAGGCGATCTGATCATTGCCTGTGTGTAGTAGAGGCGATCGGATTATCGCAGCTTCTAGTCTCCCATGGAGACTAGACTATTGAAGCAAGTGAAAAGTAAAAAAAAGTTTTTAAAAATATTACAATGTAAAAAATATAAAAGTTCAAATCATCTCCCAAAAGAAAAGAATAAAAAAAAATTAAAAATGCACATATTTGGTATCGCTGCTTTCACAATCACCCTATCTAGTAAGATATAAAGATAATTAATCTGATTGGTAAATGGCATAGCGGAAAACAAAGTAAAACGGCTGAATTACATTGTTTGGTCATCGTAACATTGCATTAAAATGCAATAACAGGCGATCAAAAGATTATATTCACATCAAAATGGCATCATTAAAAATGTCAACTTGGCACGCAAAAAATAAGCCCTCACCCGACCCCAGATCACACAAAATGGAGATGCTACGGGTGTCGGAAAATTACACAATTTTTTTTTAGCAAACTTTGGATTTTTTTTCACCACTTGAATAAAAAATAACCTATTCATGGTTGGTATCTTCGAACTCATAATGACTTGGATAATTATAATGGCAGGTCAGTTTTAGCATTTGGTAAACATGGTAAAAATAAAAGACTGTTGTGGAATTGCACTTTTTTTGCAATTTCACCGCACTTGGAATATTTTTCCTGTTTTCCAGTACAAAATATGGTAAAACCAATGGTGTTTTTCAAAAGTACAACTCGTCCCGCAAAAATCAAGCCCTCAAATGGCCATATTGACGGAAAAATAAAAAACTTATGGCTCTGGGAAGAAGGGGAGCGAAAAACAGAAACGCAAATATGAAATAGGGCTGCGGCGTGAAGGGGTTAATGTCGCCCTTGACCACAAACAAGCCTTATAGACTAAAGACTGAGAGACTGTTGTATGTTAATTGTCTTGTGTCTCATTTCTTAAAAATACAGTGTCTTTAATGGGCTATAACACCTGAAAAAGATAAAACACCACATGACAAAACATGACTTATGCTGACTATTGTTTCAATGGAACAACTCAAAAAAAAAAGTTGAAGGTTATAATTAGTGTTGAGCGATACTGCTCGATATCTAAAAATATCGGATCGGAATGGTATCGCCGATATCACTAAATATCGGCGATATCCGATTCTGATACGGAAGTCCCATGTAAGTCTATGGGAACAAAATATCGCAACTAAAAAAAACACTATCTTTCCTTGTAAAACACAAAATATACACACTTAGAATACATATATATATATATATATATATATATACATGTCATTGTGACATATATATATACATATATTTATAGTTTATTCACTACTACATAGTAAAATAGCCTCTGATTCAATTGCCGGGTAAAGCCGGCATTTGTGAAAAGACAGAAGCACCCGAGGGTCCAGTCGCCACAGAGATGTTGCATCGCACCCAGCGGTGTGACAACTTACTCTCAGGTAAGGAGGAAGCACCCCATTGACTCCAACCACTGCATTCAACAGTACACTATGCCAGCTGAGTGTAGGCGGACCCAATGGGATGGTCTAGCTCAGGCTGGTTAGAACAGGGTGTAGCTAGTTGGATGGGAGGGGTTGAGGCAGCCTTATGCTGCATGTCTTTTTAGTAAGAATTGTTTCCTTTCCTGCTTTCTTACTACGTCGCATACTCCACTCTGCTAGATCACTCTGCACCATTGCTCTATCTCACATCTATCTGCCCTGGAAGGATACCGTCTTACCTGTAAAAGACTTATCACCTAGCTGCACTACATCATCCCTGCCAGAGGACCTGCACAGCAGCGCTGGTCACCCTGACCAGGTACTACAGGTGGCGTCACGACAAACTACACAAACATTCTATCATCCCCTGGAAATATCCCACATTCCAGTGAGCGACCAGGGCACGGACATAGCTGTGCTACCCGTCACATCCCCCATAGAAGTCGACGGGCTTGGTGCCGAGTACCCCAAAACCTGTGGCTCTGTGCGACTCAACTTTGGCGTCACGAACAGGATTCAGAAGCTCGCTATAAGCGAGTCCTGTGTGCCTTAATTGAACTGTTTTTTTGCTTGAGAATTGCAAAAATCATCATAGACTGTATTTGCCATTTTTCCGTCATATCTGCGCCACGAGGCACAGGTGAAGAATAAGGGCGTGCTCTCGTGGGCGTACACTCACTCCGTGGCGCGAAAACGATGTCCGCACACTCTAAATGTTACTGCAATGTAAGATCGTGCCCCACAGCTCTGGAGTTCCGCCTCCTCATCCTCCTCAGTGGGCGGAAACGAACGCGAAGGTCCCGCCTCCCTACAAAAGATGGCGCCTCTCCTGATGCTAATGACACATGTGACTTGGCAGAGATGGCGAACGGACATGAGCAGAAGTGGGAAGGGATGGAGGAGTCAGAGCCTCCCCCCACGGAAGCGACCCGATCGCCACGGAGCCACCGTTTGGCACCCGGCCTGGAAACCCTCCTACGCTGGAAGAAGCGGAGGATACCCTGAGAGACCTGGCCCGGCACTGGGAGGAGGTCGCCAGGATGGAAGCGAGCTGGCGGGCCCTAAAACTACAATTGGAGCGGCGCCAATCCCTCTTACCCCTGAAGTGTCTGTACCGGAAGGTGAGGCACCCGTTCCAGTAGAGGAGGCCGTGCGGGCATCCCAGCCCTTGCAATCTGAACCGGTTGACAGCATCTCAGTGGAGGCACCCGTTCCAGTACAGGAGGCCGTGCGGGCATCCCAGCCCTTGCAATCTGAACCGGTTGCCAGTATCACAGTGGAGGCACCCGTTCCTGCAGAAAACGCCGCACCAGCACCCAGATCCCGCTGTCTGCCCCCGTCGCTGAGGCAGAAGAAGCGACACCCGTCCTCATGGAGGAGGCCGCGCAGGCACCAGAGCTCTACCTGCCTGTACCGGAGCCCCGACCGTCATCTGTTCCAGAGCCGGCTGCTTCCGCCACAGGTGAGCTCCGCCAGGACTGGCGGGCGCCAGGAGAGCTGCCGCAAACCGGACATCGTAAGCTGGCGTTTGATGGTGGAGACATGGAGCTGTTGGTGGAGGAGAATTACAACCGGCGTCAGGAGGAACAGTGGAGACGTCGGGAGCGGGAAGCAGAGCGACAAAGGGAGCAGAGAGAATCCCAAAAGCTTCGGCAACGTCACCTGGACAAGGACCTGGCAGAGAAGGCACGTATGAGAAAGGATAAAAGTACGGTGAGGGAGCCGCGGCGTAAGGGTGCAGTACGGAACTTTAAGTTAAAAGGTGGTTGGGGCTTCATCCAGGAGCCTGGACTTTATTTAGAAGTTTTTGTAACCCGGCGGGACGTGGAGGCTCACCTCCCAGAAGGACACCCGGGGAGGGACCTGTTGCCAGGAGACTTGGTGACTTACACCCGACACTGGGGTTACAATGGATGGTACACCCTAAATGTTACCAGGTGCGACCCCTACTCCCCAGAGTGTCAGGAAACTGACAGACCCTACGAGACTTAAGCCTCCCCCAACCAGGCCTCTGCACAAGTGCCCACCCCACGCCGTAAATCTCCCCAGCCTCCCTCAGTGGTCTCCTCAGCAGCCCCAGCTATGGACATGATAATGATAGCTGGCCCGTACCCGGCGCCTGTTAGGCCCCCTGGGGTTCGTTCAGTCCGGGACATAGGGGTCCAGACCCGGAGGGAGACGAAAGAGGTGGCCACACAGACCCAGATAGCGGGTCACAACGTCACTGTACAGGCCACACAACGTCATCAGGTCTGGGTGGACCCTCCTGTCACGGATGTTTGGCAAGCTCCAGAAGAGTACCAGGTGGTACCTGTAGGAGGCCAGCCAAAGAAGTCTAAATAACCCGGACAGGGTCTCTGTATGTAAATAGTTAAATTATTGATGTACCCGGATGGGTGAATGTTCATAAAAAGAAGTTTATTGTTGCCATAATATACCCAGGTTGGGTAATGGTTTGATGTACCCGGACGGGTGAATGTTCAGAAGAACAAGTTTATTGTTGCCTTAATATACCCAGGTTGGGTAATGGTGTTTCACTGTAATCAAAATGTTGAACTTTGAAGCCATGAAATGTACTGGCTCACAAACTTTTCTGTAAATAGTTGGCACTTCGGTGCTCCATCTTGGTTTTACAAAAAACTTAACTGTGCACTATTTTCAACTACCTCAGAAACTAAAAACCCGTTTGGTGTGGCCGAAAGTGAGGTCTGCTCAAGGAAAGTCTTGCAGACCACCCAAGACCACAGTTGGAGGTTTGGAGCGGGTCCTCCACAAGCACAAGTAAAGGACACTGTGAAGTTACCCCGGTGGGGGTAGTCCTAAGAAGTCTCCACGAACTTCGGCACTAATGCTATTTGCACTTTTGTAATGTTATTATTAAAAATTTTATTATGCAACGTTTAACTTGAAGTGTTTCCTGCTTTCTTACTACGTCGCATAGTCCACTCTGCTACATCACTTTGCACCATTGCTCTATCTCACATCTATCTGCCCTGGAAGGATAGCGTGTTACCTGTAGAAGACTTTTCACCTACCTGCACTACACCATCCCTTCCAGAGGACCTGCACAGCAGCGCTGGACACCCTGACCAGGTACTACAGGTGGCGTCACGACAAACTACACGAACATTCTATCATCCCCTGGAAATATCCCACATTCCAGTGATCGCCCAGGTCACGGACCGAGCTGTGCTACTCGTGACATCCCCCATATAAGTCGACGTGATCGGTGCCGAGTACCCCCAAAACCCCTGTCTCTGTGCGACTCAACTTCCCTCACTGTGCTGGCACTTTACATTTACAATGCCTCTGGTTTTTTTTTTGGGGGGGTGGGGAACATTCAGACTTTTGCTATGGGGCCCCATGATTTATATGTACGCCCCTGCTGCTGAGGCATGGTATTTAAGGCTGTTAAGGAGCCAACATACATGGACCTTGCCAGCAGCGTCGGACTGGAGTACCTTGGGCCCACCAGAGAAAATATATTCTTGCGGCCCAACATCATACTTCCCAACCTTTGAATAAGGGAAAGAGGGACAAAGACTGTGGCACGCTGTGCATGCTGCAGAAAATTTTAGGCCATGCCACGTTGCACCACAGACTGTCCAGGAGTTGGTGGATGCTTTAGTCCAGGTGTGGGAGGAGATCCCTCACGAGACCATCCGTCGCGCTCATCAGGAGCATGGCCAGAAGTTGTAGGGAGGTCATACAGCATACCTCCCAAATTTGGAAGACAGGAAAGAGGATTAAAGGCTGCGGCGCGTGTTGCGCGCCGCTGAAAATTTTAGGCCACGCCCCGACAACACCCATTTCACAGCTAATCACACCCATATCCTCGCCCCAAGCGTAACCATTTAGCACTGCTGATCACACTGACTGGTAATGAGGGCACAGTGGCTGGTACTGAGGAAAAGAAAGAAAGAGCAGCGAGAGAGAAAGAACAAACAGAGAAAGAAGGAGAGGAAAGAAAGAAAAGAGAGAAAGAAAGAACAGAGAGAAAAAAGAACAGAGAGCGAGAAGGAAAGAACAGAGAGCGAGAAAGAAAGACTAGAGAGAGAGCCATAGGCGTAGCTAGGGTTTTGGTTTAGTGGGGGCAAAACTTCTGAGTGGGCCCATCATCAGAGAACCTCAGCAAATGACCGCGCTGTTGGCCAAAATAATCTATATATTGTCACGCTGTCTAATGATATGTGTACGATGTCAGTTAACTATTCTTACGGAAACAACACTCTATACAACATATAGTTTAGCAACATCAGCATGTAAATATAGAATAGATTTACCTGACACGATATCCGTTGAACTCAGGGTTAATCTTGAGGACTTGATACTCTGTCACAGGAAAGAGGAGGACCGGTGTCTAACCTGATCCTAAAACTGGGGTCCTAACTAATCCCTCACCTTGGAGGTACTGATAATGGTTCAGAGGTCCAAGTCTCCAGCCTAACCCTGTCTCCTATCAGTCTCTGAACCCTGAAATCAGTCCTAAGAAGGACCCTGATTACCACCAAAGGGATATGGGCTGATCTCTGCTAAATACACAGATTAGACATATAAGACAGACTGGAGAAAACACAGACTCGCATACACACTCAAACACAGAAGGAACATAAATGGTCTGGGATATAAAACTCTAAGCAAGTTGAGCTTAAAACAACTAAGGAGCTCTTTAACTTAAGTCTATCCAGATTCAATCCTATCTGTGGTCTGCATGAAGAATTTCACTGGCAACTCCCCAAGCAGACAACCAGGGATTTAAAGGAAACCAATCAACAAATAATCAATTGCAGCCGGGAGAAACTGCACCCAGTCCCAGAACCGAGCACAGACAGAATTAACTCCCTCACTGCCAAACACAAAGAAACAGCAACTCAGCTGTGAGAAGTCAGAATGTGCAACCGCGACGATCTTCGTGGCGATGCACACATGACAGTACCCCCCTTCTACGAGGGGCCTCCGGACCCTCAGGGCCAGGTCTGCCCGGGTGAGTTCTGTGGAAGGTCCGAACCAAACGATCTGCGTTAATGTCAGACGCAGGAACCCACGTCCTCTCCTCTGGACCATACCCCTTCCAATGCACCAAGTACTGAAGGGACCGGCGATTCAGACGTGAGTCAATGATCTTTGACACTTGAAACTCCAAGTTACCATTGACCACCACTAGAGGAGGAGGTAGAGGTGACGGTATGACTGGTGCCACGTACCTCTTAAGTAATGACTTGTGGAACACATTGTGGATTTTAAACGTAGGAGGGAGGTCCAGACGAAATGCCACAGGATTAATTATGGAACTGATCCTGTACGGCCCGATGAATCTGGGACCCAGTTTCCAGGAGGGAATTTTAAGTTTTATATTCCTGGTAGACAACCATACCAGATCGTTCACATTCAGATCTGGACCAGAAACTCTCCTCCTATCAGCCATACGTTTATAACGGTTCCCCATAGCACTCAGATTATTCAATACACCTCTCCACACTGAAGCAAGTGACGACGAGAAACGCTCCTCCTCAGGAACCCCAGAAGGGCCCCCCCATTGAAAGTACAAAACTGGGGATGAAAACCATATGCCCCAAAAAACGGGGATTTACCAGTGGACTCGCTCCGCCTGTTGTTAAGAGCGAACTCTGCCAGAGGCAAGAAAGAAGACCAGTCCTCCTGGTTCTCTGAGACAAAACACCGAAGATAAGTCTCAAGGCTTTGATTCAGACGCTCTGTCTGACCATTGGTCTGCGGATGAAAAGCCGAGGAAAATGACAATTGCATCCCCCGACGTAAACAAAATGCCCTCCAAAATTTAGACACAAACTGAGACCCCCTATCTGACACCACATCAGAAGGCAACCCATGAAGTCTCACAATCTCCCCAATGAACACCTGCGCCAGAGTTTTAGCATTAGGGAGGGCAGGAAGAGCAATGAAATGTGCCATCTTACTGAACCTGTCAACAACCACCAGAATGACAGTTTTCCCTGACGACGGAGGAAGATCCGTAATGAAGTCCATAGACAAATGAGTCCATGGACGCTCCGGAAGTTTCAAGGGTAAGAGGGTCCCAGACGGACGGGTATGCGGGGTCTTAGAGCGAGCACAAACCCCACAGGACGCGACAAAAGTTATAACATCTTTATTAACGTTAGGCCACCAAAACCGGCGAGAAAGGAGATCTAAAGTAGCCTTACTCCCTGGATGTCCTGCTAAAGCAGAATTATGATGTGCCTCAATAACCTTTTGTCTCAACTGATTTGGGACAAACAGTCTCCCTGAAGGTCCTGCAGGGGCGTCCCCCTGAGCCTCTAATACCTCCTCCTCAAGCTCAGAACATACAGTCGACACTACCACCCCCTCCTGAAGGATAGGAATCGGGTCATCCGTTTTCCCGGCCCCTGGGAAACTGCGAGACAAGGCATCAGCCTTAACATTCTTAGACCCAGGGTGATATGTGACGACAAAATTAAACCTGGTAAAAAACAACGACCATCGAGCTTGTCTGGAATTCAGACGCTTAGCAGATTCCAAATACAGCAGGTTTTTGTGATCAGTAATGACGGTGACCGGGTGGACTGCCCCCTCCAAAAAGTGACGCCATTCTTCAAAAGCTAACTTAATGGCCAAAAGTTCCCTATTGCCGATATCATAATTCCTTTCGGCGGACGACAACTTCTTAGAAAAGAAAGCGCACGGATGCCATTTACCAGTGGACGGACCCTGGGACAATATTGCACCCACCCCTACGTCAGATGCGTCCACCTCCACAATGAACGGCTGTGATGCATCTGGTTGGATGAGAACGGGTGCCGAAGCAAAACATTTTTTCAAAGAGGAAAAAGCTTGGCAAGCTTTGTCCGACCATTTAGAAAAATCCGTCCCTTTTCTTGTCATGTCAGTGAGAGGTTTGACAACAGATGAGAAATTACAAATAAATTTCCGGTAGTAGTTAGCAAACCCCAGAAAACGCTGCAGAGCCTTAAGATCCTCTGGCTGATCCCATTCAAGCACTGCTCTCACTTTTTCAGGGTCCATACGGAAACCGGAGGCTGACACCAAGAAACCCAAAAACTGAAGTTCCTGTACGGCAAATACACACTTTTCCAGTTTGGCGTATAGTTTATTGTCTCGCAAGATCTGCAACACCTGTCTCACATGCTCCTGGTGAGACACAAGATCTGGCGAGTAAATTAAAATGTCATCCAAATATACGACCACAAACAGCCCCACAAGGTGACGAAAAATGTCATTAACAAAATGTTGGAATACTGCTGGTGCAGTAGTCAGACCAAAAGGCATGACAAGGTTCTCATAATGTCCCTCCGGCGTGTTAAACGCCGTTTTCCACTCATCCCCCTCTTTTATCCTAATCAAATTATACGCCCCCCTGAGATCCAATTTAGAGAACCATTTGGCGCCAACAATTTGATTGAAGAGATCAGGAATAAGAGGGAGAGGATACGGATCTCGAACAGTAATCCGATTAAGTTCGCGGAAATCCAAGCAAGGGCGTAGGCCTCCATCTTTTTTCTTCACAAAGAAGAACCCCGCGGCCACTGGGGAAGATGAAGGTCTAATATGCCCTTTGGCCAGACTTTCCGAAATATAGTCTTTCATAGCCTGCCTCTCAGGACCAGAAAGGTTATATAACCTAGCTTTAGGTAACTTAGCATCAGGAAGTAAATTAATAGAGCAGTCATACACGCGATGAGGAGGCAACTCCTGACACCCCTCCTCAGAGAACACATCCCCAAAGTCCTCCAAAAAAGGAGGCAATGTACTAGGCACGACCGCACTGATGACTGTGTTCATGCAGTTACTTTTGCAAAACTCACCCCATTGGCTTATCTCTCTGGACTGCCAATTAATCACAGGGTTATGTTTAACCAACCAAGGAAGTCCCAACACAATAGGAGTAGGTAGACCCTCCAACACATAACAAGATAATTGCTCCCTATGTATCGCCCCTACCCGAATGTCAATGTTATGGACCTCATGAACAAAGCTACCTTGGCCGAGAGGCCTGGCGTCAATGGAGAATATAGGGATCGGTTTGGCCAATACACTCAGAGGCATACCTTGAGCCTGAGCAAACTGAGCGTCAACCAGATTAGCCCCGGACCCACTATCAAGAAGAACAGAAAATCTCTCCACTCTCATACCAACCACCATCTCCACTGGTACAAGGAACTGAGAAGAACTAGCGGACGAAATACATACTCCCAGGTTGTCGTCCACCACACAACCTGGGATTAACAGTTTTCCGGCAACTTTTTGCTCAACAAGGCACGGGATGGACATCCCCCAACAAAATGTCCCTCTTTCCCGCAGAAGAAACACCTTCTAGTCCTGCTGCGTACCGCCAATCCCCTCCTACGAAATGATGTCCCTCCCAACTGCATAGGCTCCTCCGAACAGACAAGGGGAACCTCAACATAAGGGACTTTTGTAGTAGGTGGAGCAACAACCGGGGGCGGAGTTACCTCACCCCTCTCCCGAAGCCGTCTATCAGTACGGATAGCTAGAGCCATAGCAGCCTCCAGTGATGGAGGAGAATCATACTGAGCCAAAACGTCCTTTAATTTGTCAGAAAGCCCATGACAAAACTGACTCCTAAGAGCTGGGTCATTCCACTGAGTATCTGTGGCCCATCTACGGAACTCAGAAGCAAATTCCTCCGCCGGACGATCTCCCTGCTGTATCTTACGTAATTTTGTCTCAGCAAGAGAGACCCGATCTGGGTCATCATATACCAAACCCAGGGCAGTAAAAAATCAATCTACAGACTGTAGAGCCGGGGATCCCGGAGGAAGGGAGAATGCCCAGGATTGAGGGTCCCCTTGTAGGAGCGAGATAACAATTCCCACTCTCTGCTCTTCACTCCCTGATGATCGAGGCCGAAGCCGAAAATACAATTTACATGCTTCCCGGAAGGTGAAAAATTTGTCTCGCCCACCAGTGAACCTGTCCGGGAGAGCTACTTTAGGTTCAAATCTGGTTTGCTCCGAGGGAGACAAAACTTTGGACTTAATGTCCGTCAGCTCCATGGATAATCCCTGCAACTGCAGAGCCAGCTGGGCTACTGGATCCATGGCAACTGGGGATAATTTTAAAGGCCAGTGAAAATGTCACGCTGTCTAATGATATGTGTACGATGTCAGTTAACTATTCTTACAGAAACAACACTCTATACAACATATAGTTTAGCAACATCAGCATGTAAATATAGAATAGATTTACCTGACACGATATCCGTTGAACTCAGGGTTAATCTTGAGGACTTGATACGCTGTCACAGGAAAGAGGAGGACCGGGGTCTAACCTGATCCTAAAACTGGGGTCCTAACTAATCCCTCACCTTGGAGGTACTGATAATGGTTCAGAGGTCCAAGTCTCCAGCCTAACCCTGTCTCCTATCAGTCTCTGAACCCTGAAATCAGTCCTAAGAAGGACCCTGATTACCACCAAAGGGATATGGGCTGATCTCTGCTAAATACACAGATTAGACATATAAGACAGACTGGAGAAAACACAGACTCGCATACACACTCAAACACAGAAGGAACATAAATGGTCTGGGATATAAAACTTAAGCAAGTTGAGCTTAAAACAACTAAGGAGCTCTTTAACTTAAGTCTATCCAGATTCAATCCTATCTGTGGTATGCATGAAGAATTTCACTGGCAACTCCCCAAGCAGACAACCAGGGATTTAAAGGAAACCAATCAACAAATAATCAATTGCAGCCGGAGAAAACTGCACCCAGTCCCAGAACCGAGCACAGACAGAATTAACTCCCTCACTGCCAAACACAAAGAAACAGCAACTCAGCTGTGAGAAGTCAGAATGTGCAACCGCGACGATCTTCGTGGCGATGCACACATGACATATATAAAATGACCAATATTGATATTACCGCCATATGGTCTGTGTTAAATAATACCAGTCCTACAGAACATATAGATTACAGCACAGGTACAGATAATGACTTACCGCTGATGTTCTTTCTAATGGAATTGTTCACTTTTCAGTCTTTTCCATCTGGCCCACACTGACATGACGACTTCTCCAGCCAGGACTCGACTGCACCCCCATTAAAAAAAAAATCAAAAAAAAACTCACCTCCCGGCTCCTGTGCTGCTCACTGTTCTCCCTCTCAGCGTCTGACAGCGGGCGCCGGCAGGTGATGTTATTGCGCCCGCTGTCATACGCTGAGAGGGGGATTATGGGAGAGAAGGAGCGCTCGCTCCTTCTCTCTCTATGCGGTCAGCTTTATCGGCTGGATGCCGATACAGCTGACCCTCCGATGACGGGTGGGGGGCCCACTGCTGGCACCGGGCCCCCCCAATGCCTGTTCAGGCCCCATAGCTTCCGGGCGGCAGAGCAGGGAGAGCGATTCTCCCTGCTCTGCCGCAGAATGTAACTGTATCGTAGCTCCGGGTGGGCCCCCTCAGAGCGCGGGCCCCGGGGCCACAGCCCCCTCTGCCCCCGACCTATCCTTTCAAATCAGGGCCCACCACGCAGGAGCTGGGGCCCACCGTAGGTTTCTCCGGTGTCCCGGTGCCTCAGTCCGACCCTGCTTGCCAGCCTGATAATACCAGGCCACAGCAGTCTGCATATCTTGGCTGGTTAACAAAAATAGGGGATCCCCTCGAAAAAAATTTGGCGTGGGGTCCCCCCTATTTTTGTTAACCAGCCAGATGAAGCAGACTGCTGAGGCCTGGTTTTTCAGGCTGCTAAGGATCCAAT
Source organism: Oophaga sylvatica (assembly GCA_033576555.1). Taxonomy (NCBI): domain Eukaryota; kingdom Metazoa; phylum Chordata; class Amphibia; order Anura; family Dendrobatidae; genus Oophaga; species Oophaga sylvatica. Next base: position 269,094,134 of record JARQOD010000004.1, on the reverse strand, counting down.
ATCCATGGACCTTGCCAGCCTGATAATACCAGGCCACGCAGTCTGCTTAGCTTGGCTGGTTAACAAAAATAGGGGATCCCCTCGAAAAAAAAACGGCGTAGGGGTCCCCCTATTTTTGTTAACCAGCCAAGTAAAATGCAGACTGCTGCGGCCTGGTATTAAAAGACTGTCAAGGCCCATGGATTTTGGCCCTCAACAGCCTGATAATACCAGGCTACAGCAGCCCCACATTTGGCGCATCAAAAGATGTGCCAATTGTGGCACTTTACCCGGCTCTTCCCACTGCCCTGTAGCTGGTGGCAAGTGGGGGTAATAAGGGGTTAATGTCACCGTTGATTGCACGGTGACAATAATCCCGGTTAATAATGGAGAGGTGTCAATAAGACACCGATCCATTATTAATCCCAAAGTTTTAAAATGTATAAAAAAAAAGACACAGCAAGAAAAAAGTATTTTAATGAAATAAAAGAGACAACACAGTTTTCATTTCTTTTATTATACTCTCATTCCTGCGACGCCATTCGATCTCCTGTAAAAAAAGGAAAAAAAAAAAACAACAGTATACCACCTGTCCGACGCAGTCCATAGTAACGACTGTCCCACGGCGATCCAGCTCTGCTACATCGGAATGACAGGCAGAGGCTGTCATCCCGGCGCAGCACAGCTGATTACCTGCTTCCCCGGCGGTGACGTCATCGGACTGACTGCTTTACGGCCGGGATTACCCAGCAGTCACTGCAGTTATCGCGAGAAACTGCATGTGACCGCCCGGGGAAAGATGATGGCGGCCATCAACCAGTCCAGGCCATGACCACCGGAGATCTTCTGCCAGGTAAGTGCCGCTGACTCCTGACAGACCCGACCGACGGACACTCACAGTGACAGTGACAAATCCGATTCCGGTATTCGATATATGGAAAATATCAAAACTAAGTATCGAAAGTCCGATACAGCTAATATCGGCCGATACCCGATACTTGCGGTATCGTATCGCTCAACACTAGTTAATAAATTAAAAAACTCAAGTTCTTCACACACTCGCCCCTGTCCAAGTACCAGGAGTAAAGCTGTGCTTCATAGATTTGATGGTCTAGGTCTATTGGTGTGTACAGTATTATATAGTCTAAAGACATTTTTTTCCAAGTGTTCCATGACTTCAGTGGATCACAATATTTTTAGATACATTCAATGTTACCAGCAATAAAATGGTGCTAATATTAATTCCAACAAGAAGGTTGTGACATAGAGTGTGTGCATGCACAAAGACATATTCATGATATTTACATGTAAGATATTGAAGCTTGGCTTTTTTCCCCTTTAAATATGAAACTGAATGATGACTCTAAGAACTTTACTGACAAATAAGTTGGTTTATGCTTGAAAGATTTCTCAATCGAGAATATGAATGAACTGAAATTGTCTCAATGAGGCAGTTAGATTCTTTCATTACTTGACCTTCAAATACTCTCTTCTTTTATTTTTTTGTTCAAAACTAGGAACTTATCTGTTTTTAAGCATTTTATGCAGCGCTTTTATCCCATCCATCTGAGCTTTTATTCAGTTTTTCATGCACTATTAACATTGTATTTATGCTTAAGCTGTAATTGAAAGGTCCAATAGCAAATAAAGTCAAGCATTTTACCTTCAAGATAACCCACTTTGGATGGGATTATTAACACACGGTCATTATAGCAACAATTACTTCTGAATGAGTTCTGAGAAGAATTATAAAGTACAGAATTGCAAAACATATTTCAGACATTGAGCATTGTAATGGAGAAATTAAATACTTTACATATAAATATACTAATTGTATAAACGTGTCACTTCAATGATAAATTACTCATCCTAAATTGCAGTCCAGGAATTGCTATATTCAAGTTGGAGGCTTTCAAGATGTTGGAGAGATAGAATTAGTACAGACTCACTAATTGGTCCTTATATAATAATTAGCAAGTCTGGGTCACTAATTGATCTTATAATAGTAATTTAGTAAGTCTGCCTCTCCTCCACAAGAGATGAGCAGTTGTAGCCAAAGGAAGCTTCATGTGGTCATTGTTGGATTGCAGGAGAAATAATATTTCATTGTATCTATGGCATAGTTGTGTCAAGTTTTCCAAGGAAGAAGCTGCTCTGTGCTCTGGCTATTATACAAGGTCCTGAATAAGTGACATCCATAAGATTCATTACCTTAAAGGGAATCTGTCACCCTAAATTGGCGGGATATTTAAATGATGGCAGTCAGGTCAGATGGGAGGTGTTTTGGGTACTTGCCTTAACATGTTGTTCACCGCTGTCTCCATTATTTCTGGGAATTGTAGTCGTTGCCCTCCATATAACGCGCCTGCGCATTGCAATCTGCGGGCAAAGTATACTGCACGTGCGCAATTCAAGATTGCAATGTGCAGGCGCGTTATATGGAGGGCAACGACTACAATTCCCAGAAATAATGGAGACAGCGGCGAACAACATGTTAAGGCAAGTATCCAAAACACCGCCCATCTGACCTGACTGCTATCATTTAAATATCCCGCCAATTTAGGGTGACAGATTCCCTTTAAAGGGAACCTAATAGGTCAGATAATTCTATTAATTTGCAGTTATAAGGTTAAAGATTAAAGTTTAAAGTTAAAGGTGATTGATTATTTCAGTTATGAAAGTGTTGCAGTACTGAAAGAAAATTATCTTTCTACCTTTCAGAGGCCGCTGGCTATTAGTCATGCTGGAGTGTTGGCACAGCTTCAGTCACTGGCAGACACAGTCAGAAAAGGGTCCCTGTGCAAGAACAATACATGGGCCCTTTGCTGCCCGAGATCTTCTAAAAATGTAAAATTGCACCTGCTTTGGAGGTATAAATGGGCCCCATCTCCTCTTGGGCACCTGTGCGGCTGCACAGGTTGCACCAATGATATGTCCGCCCCTGGCTTCAGTCATTACTCTTTAAACTGTGACTGGTAACTGTATCATTTCCTCTTACTTTGACTTACAGTTCACTCATCCATTTACTGCACATGCCACCAGCTGCGCAAATCTCATGGTTGGTTGTGACATGTGTCACCGTTGCATCCCTGGGCATGCGCAATGCGCCAATAAAGCTGAGGTGCAAAAACCAGGCTTACTGCACATTGTCAGGTAGGGAGAGATTTTCAAAGAGCCTATGGAGGTGACAATGGACTAGTAAATAAGTTTAGTCACACACACAGGGCATGATAATATTATTAGTGGATAGACTGAAGGTTGAGGCAGTTAAAGGTGCTTTTTGATGTTGATGCTTGTGATCAGTATGCTCTATAAAATTATGTCCATTCTAAATTATTAAACTACTTTTAATAAATATTGCTTTGTGGGGGCATGGCCTGATTGCAGATGGTGCCAGTCGCTTGGACTTAGAGCTCCAGTTGGTCTCCTGCTCCTGAAGTGGCTCACATCAGCGGTAAAAGCTTAATTTGCTACCTGAACATCCGGTAAGGACAATGTTGTGGGGTTGGTAGCAAAAACAGAGGTCTCCTACCAAGCTGATGGACTTTTTGTGCCCAGGAAGCAGGCCTGCCTCAGACAGGCAAGATGGCGTCATCCTCTTCCTCTACATCCTTGCAGTCACTGCGCAGAGAGCTAGACTCTGCATTGGTGGGGGAGCTGACAGAGGATGCAGATATTCCTCTAACAAAAAAAACTATGTAGAATCTCCCTCAGTTCTCTTAGGGCCTCGCTACAAGAGGATCTCAGAAGTATGCTGGCTATAATAAAAGTAGATATTGACTTGTGTGAATGCACAGAGCATATTTTAAATCTAAAAGGGCAGAATATGCCAGTTCTCACAACAATCTAGTTGAACCCAATACAGCTTTGGAAGATGAGTTGTACCTTTTTAAAGCTAAAGTATATTATGACCTAGAGGACAGATCTAGCGAAATAATGTGAGGAAAAGGGGCATTCCTGAGTCAGTAAAAGATCGTGACCTGCAAAGGTATTTTCATGATCTACTAAGGGAGGTGATTTCTGGTGCTGATCCTAGAGACCTCATGGTGGACAGAATTCATAGAGTCCCTAAGCCTAAAAACTTAGCCCTTCAGTTTTTCGTGACATTTTGGCCCGCATGCACTTCTGTTAGATGAAGGAGATCGATCTTCAAAACTGGAGGGGGAAACCCACTCTTTCAGTTGCTTTCCAAAATCTAGCAATAGTCCCAGATCTATCTGCTGTTACTCTGGCTAAAAGTAGAGAAGCTGCAGGAGTGGCCAAAACCTTAAGAGACAATAACATCTCATACCGACGGGGATTCCCAGTGAAAATTATTATTCATCACTCAGGAACTGCTCATGTCTGCCTCTCAGTTCCCCAAGTGGAAAAATTACTTGGCAACTGTGATCTACAGCCACTTCCACCAAAACGCCATTTTTCAGAAGCCAGAGAACAGAAGAAATTAAACTTGGAATGGTCTAAAGCTTGACTGTTTCTCTCATGTTGTGTTTCTTCCTTTTTTTACCTATGTTCCGGTTAATATGAATCTCATCTTAAAGACGGCTTGCTTTATTAAAAGATGAGCAAGAGACTTCCGTGACCTCAGTTCTACAAACTATTGTACTCTCTGCTCACATAGGTGGAGAGCATTTTTTATTTTTTCACCTTTGTTGCCTTGTCAGGCAGTGGTTCTGCCTATTTGTTCAGATACTTTTGTATGTTTTGTGCATTTGTTCTCTGTCTTCCCCTTCCCTGGGCTCTTACTAGCATGATTCTAAATCAGTCTCTGTTCTCGTTTAATAATAAGCATTCAAATACTATCACTGAATGTTAAGGGATTGAACTCTCCAGTTCAAAGGTTTATGTTGTGGAGGGAACTCATTAAAAGCCATTGCGATGTTACCTGCATTCAAGAAACCTATCTTTGTATGGAAGACAATCACCGTCTTCACCATAAAAAATTTCCAATCTCTTTTTTTGCCAATGGTGATGGAAAGAAATTGCAGGTTTATATCCTTGTGAGAGATTCGGTGGCCTTTAAGCTAATTAACACTTTTATTGACCCTGATGGGAGATATATACAGTAATTCTTATTTGTACTTTAAATGGGACGATTTTCACCATTGGTTCAATTTATTCTCCAAATCCTTCTCAGATAATATTTGCTACGAAGTTTTTTCAGGAAATTATGGAGGTCTCCCAAGGTTTCCAAATACTGTGTGGAGATTTCAATGCTCCCATCTTTATGCTACCTGATTGCTCATCTTCCAGCACAGTTAGGAAAATGATGGGGCCTTTGACTGACAAATTTCACCTTCATGATATATGGCATTATTTACATGTGGGTGAAAGGGACTATACCTTCTTCTCTAACTGTATTGATGCTTGTATAAGTCTGATTTCATAGTCTGACCATGCCCCATCTCCCTGAAGATAGGGGTCTCTTCAGTTAATAGAAACCCCCCCTACTTGGCATCTGAACTCCAACCTGCTTGCTGAAACGAACGTTGTTGATGCGCTATCTGGGGAACTGGTAGACTTATTCAAATATATCGATAATGGTGACGTTTCAGATGAAAATTTGTGTTGGCTCATAAGGCCTACATCAGGGTATATTTATTAAAATAGCTTCTTTTTAAAAAAGCAAATAGGTAAAGTATTAAAAGATCAACTGTGGCAGATCAAACATTTGGAAGTTTTAAATAAGGCTTACCCATTGATTACTACTAGTGTTGAGCGATAATGCTCGATATCTAAAAATATCGTATCGAAATTGTATCGCCGATAGCACTAAATATTGTCGATATCCGATTTCGATACCGGAAGTCCCATGTAAGTCTATGGGAACAAAATATCGCAACAAAAAAAACCCTTTCTTTCGTTGTAAACACAAAATATACACACATAGAATACATATATATATATATATATATACATGTCATTGTGACATATATATATATACATATATTTATAGTTTATACACTTCTACATAGTAAAATAGACTCTGATTCAATTGCCGGGTAAAGCCGTGACATACCCCATAGAAGTCGACGGGCTCGGTGCCGAGTACCCCCAAAACCTCTGGCTCTGTGCGACTCAACTTGGGCGTCACGAACAGGATTCTGTAGCTCGCTATAAGCGAGTCCTGTGTGCCTGAATTGCACTGGTTTTGTGCTTGAGAATTGCTAAAATCATCAGAGAATGTATTTGCCATTTTTCCGCCATATCTGCGTCACGACGAGGCACTGGTGAAGAAGAAGGGCGTGCTCTTCATGGGTGTACACTCACTCAGTGACGCGAAAACGATGGCTCTAAATGGTACTGCAATGTAAGATCGTGCCCCACAGCTCTTGAGTTCCGCCTCCTCATCCTCCTCAGTGTGTGGAAACTAACACGAAGGTCCCGCCTCCCTACAAAAGAGAGGCCCTCTCCAGATGCTAATGACACATGTGACTTGGCAGAGATGGCTAATGGACACAAGCAGAAGTGTGAAGGGATGGAGCAGTCAGAGCTCTCCCCCCACGGAAGCGACCGATCGCCACGGAACCACTGTTGGGCACCCGGCCTGGAAACCCTCCTACGCTGCAAGAAGTGGAGGATACCCTAAGAGGCCTGGCCCGGCACCGGGAGGAGGTCGCCAGGATGGAAGCGAGCTGGCGTGCCCTAAAACTAAACTTGGAGCGGCGCCAATCCCTCTTACCTGAAGTGTCTGTACCGGAAGGTGAGGCACCCGTTCTAGTAGAGGAGTCCTTGCAATGTGATCCGGTTGACGTTGTCGCAGTGGAGGCACCCGTTCGTGCAAAAAACGCTGCAACGGCAGCACCCCAGATCCTGCTGTCTGCCCCCATCGCTGAGACAGAAGAAGCGACACCCGTCCTCATGGAGGAGGCTGCGCAGGCACCAGAGGTCTACCTGTCTGTACCGGAGCCCCGACGTCATCTGTTCCAGAGCCGGCTGCTTCCTCCGCAGGTGAGCGCCGCCAGGACTGGGGGCGCCAGGAGAGCTGCCGCAAACCGGACACTGTAAGCTGCAGTTTGATGGTGGAGACATGGAGCAGCTGGTGGAGGAGAATTACAACCGGCGTCAGGAGGAAGAGTGGAGACGTTGGAGCGGGAAGCAGAGCGACAAAGGGAGCAGCGAGAATCCCAAAAACTTCGCCAACGTCAGCTGGAGAAGGACCGGGCAGATAAGGACCGGATGAGAAAGGATAAAGGAACCTTGTGGGAGCCGCGGCGTAAGGGTGCAGTACGGAGCTTTAAATTGAAAGGTGGTTGGGGCTTCATCCAGGAGCCTGGACTTTATTTAGAAGTCTTTGTGAACCGGCGGGACGTGGAGGCTCACCTCCCAGAAGGACACCCGGGGAGGGACCTGTTGCCAGGAGACTTGGTGACTTACACCCGACACTGGGGTTACAATGGATGGTACGCCCTAAATGTTACCAGGTGCGACCCCTACTCCCCAGAGTGTCAGGAACATGTGAGACCCTCGGAGCCTTCAGCCTCCCACATCCAGGCCTCTGCAAAAGTGCCCACCCCACGCCGTAAATCTCCCAAGCCTCCCTCAGTGGTCTCCTCAGCAGCCCCAGCTATGGACATGATAAGTATAGCTGGCCCGTATCTGGTGCCTGTTAGGCCCCCTGGGGTTCGTTCAGTCCAGTATATAGGGGTCCAGACCCGGAGGGAGACGAAAGAGGTGGCCACACAGACCCAGATAGCGGGTCACGACGTCACTGTACAGGCCACACGACGTCATCAGGTCCTGGTGGTCCTTGGTGCCTCGGATGTTTGGCAAGCATCAGAAGAGTACCAGGTGGTACCTGGAACACCCCTGCCAAAGAATTATAAATAACCCGGACAGGGTCCCTGTATGTAAATAGTTAAATTGTTTATGTACCCGGACGGGTGAATGTTCATAAAAAAGTTTTTTAATTTAATAAAAAAAAAAACACAGTTTTCATTACTTTTATTACAGTCTCATCCTGCGACGCCATCGATCTCCTGTAAAAAAATGAAAAAAAAAAAGTATACCACCTGACCGACGCAGTCCATAGTAACGAGTGTCCCACGACGATCCAGCTCTGCTACATCAGAATGACAGGCAGAGCCTGTCATCCCGGCGCAGCACAGCTGATTACCTGCTTCCCCGGCGGTGACGTCATCAGACTGCTTTACGGCCGGGATTACCCTGCAGTCACTGCAGTTATCGCGAAAAACTGCATGTGACCGCCAGGGAGAAGATAATGGCGGCCATCAAGCAGTCCAGGACGTGACCGCCGGAGATCTTCTGCCAGGTAAGTGTCGCTGACTCCTGACAGACCCGACCGACGGACACTCACAGTGACAGTGACAAATCCGATTCCGGTATTCGATAAGACGAAAATATCGAAACGAATTATCGAAAGGCCGATAGAGCTAATATCGGCCGATAGCCGATATTTGCAGTATCGTATCGCTCAACACTAATTACTACATATCAGAAAATTTTAAATTGTAGACTCCAACTCCATTCACATCTCTTGACTTCCTACGAGAATAACTTGACGAAGACTAAATCCGAATTTTATGCTATGGGTGGCAGAGCAAGGAAAATCCTAGCAAGTAGAGTTAAAAAAGAAGAATTAATAAAAAAATAGATTATCTAGAAGGCCCCTATGATACAAAAAATCGTAATCTGATATATATTGTTGAAGAATTCGCTAAGTATTATTCTCAATTATATAACTGAAAGCATGACTCATGTGACTCAACTAAACTCAGCTTCCATTTAGAATTGCCTGGATAAATTAAATCTCACAAAAATTTCTGAAGAGCAGCTCATTTCACTTAACCATCCCTTTAATTTACAGGAAATTCAAAATATCATTAAGATTTCTAAATCTAACTAAGCTCCAGGGCAGTCTCCCGAAAGAGTATTATCATCTCTTCTTTGATAACCTAGCTCCCTATTTGCTTAGGACCTTTAATTTTTGTCAAAGTTCAGAAACCATAGCTCCTTCTGGGTTGGAAGTCACAATCACCACTATTCCGAAATCAGGGAAGTCACTTACTAACCCAGCCAATTTTAGGCCCATTTCTTTACGGAACTGTGATGTCAAGATCTTTTCTAAACTTCTTGCTTACAGAATTCATAAAATTCAGCCCTCTTTGGTTCCTCCGACCAGGTAGGTTTTGCGGCAGGATGGCAGGCTTAGAACGGCACAAGGAGATTGATTTGATTGGAGTTGCGGAACTGTCTTGGGGCCCTAGTGTTCTCCTGTATTTAGATGCTGAGAAGGCCTTTGACTGGGTAGACTGGGGCTATCTGGACAAAATTTTGTCCAGATTTGGTTTTGTGGGTCCAATCAAGTCTGCTATTATGTCCTTTTACTCCAACCCTAATGCATTGGTTGTGGCTTCAGGTTTTAGTTCTCGAAACTTTTCTATTATTAATGGTACTCTTCAGGGTTGTCCGCTTTCTCCAATTATTTTTGCTTTAGTTATGGAGCCCATGGCAGAGTCTATTCGCACAAATAGTAATATATCTTTACTTCAAGACGGAGACGTTAATCATGTCATTAGCTTATATGCTGAAGACATAATTATAATATGTACAGATATTGAGATATCCCTGAGTGCAGTTATGGGTGAGCTAAAATAATTTGCTAATATTTCTTATTACAAACTGAATGCCTTCAAATCCATGATCCTTACCATTTTGGTCCCCCTTCTATTAAAAATAGCTTGGAGAATTTGTTCCCCTTTAAATGGATGGAAGAAGGTATTCCCTACCTACCAATTTTGCTGACTTCCTCTGACCTCAACTTAAAAAAAATTTTGAGTCTTTATACAGTTCTCATTTTGACTTGTTTTTGAGGACATTACATTCCACTTTAATTTTGTGGGTGACTCCAAATCCAGGCCTCCATTGGTTAATAAATTTGATTTCCATTGATGATTTTAGTGAGATTTGTTGTCAGCACATTCAACTTTGTACAGAACAAAGTATTCAATGAGAATATTTCATTCATTCAGATATAGGATGTGTTATTTGAGTGTTCCCTTTATTGTTTTGAGCAGTGTATATGCCATTGACACAAATATATACAGTACAGACCAAAAGTTTGGACACACCTTCTCATTCAAAGATTCTTCTGTATTTTCATGACTGTGAAAATTGTAGAATCACACTGAAGGCATCAAAACTATGAATTAACACATGTGGAATTATACATTACACTTTACAAAAAAAATGTGAAACAATTGAAAATATGTCTTATATCGTAGGTTCTTCAAAGTAGCCACCTTTGGCTTTGATTACTGCTTTGCACGCAGAAAAGGTGAACGGATGGACTCTACATGCCTAGTTCCCACCGTGAAGCATGGAGGAGGTGGTGTGATGATGTGGGGGTGCTTTACTGGTGACACTGTTGGGGATTATTCAAAATTGAAGCGGTGAGCAGTCCAGCTCACCCCAAACCATCTCGATTGGGTTCAGGTCTGGTGACTGTGGAGGCCAGGTCATCTGGCATAGCACCCCAACACTCTCCTTCTTGGTCAAATAGCCCTTGCACAGCCTGGAGGTGTGTTTGGGGTCATTGCCCTGTTGAAAAATAAATGATGGTCCAACTAAACGCAAACCGGATGGAATAGCATGCTGCTGCAAGATGCTGTGGTAGCCATGCTGGTTCAGAATGCCTTCAATTTTGAATAAATCCTCAACAGTGTCACCAGCAAAGCACCCCCACATCATCACACCACCTCCTCCATGCTTCACGGTGGGAACCAGGCATGTAGAGTCCATCAGTTCACCTTTTCTGCATGCAAAGCAGTAATCAAAGCAAAAGGTGGCTACCTTGAAGAACCTAGAATATAAGACATATTTTCAGTTGTTTTACACTTTTTTGTAAAGTGTAATGTATAATTCCACATGTGTTAATTCATAGTTTTGATGCCTTCAGTGTGATTCTACAATTTTCACAGTCATGAAAATACAGAAAAATCATTGAAAGAGAAGGTGTGTCCAAACTTTTGGTCTGTACTGTATGTATAAAATATACATATATATATATATATATATATATATATATATATATATACATACATACAGAGGCTTGCAAAAGTATTTGGCTCACTGGAACTTTTCAACCTTTTCCCACATATCATGCTTCAAACATAAAGATACCAAATGTAATTTTTTGATGAAGAATCAACAAGTGGGACACAATTGTGAAGTTGAACAAAATTTATTGGTTATTTAAAATTTTTGTGGAAATACAAAAACTGAAAAGTGGGGCGTCCAATATAATTCGGCCCCTTTAACTTAATACTTTGTTGCGCCACCTTTTGCTACGATTACAGCTGCGAGTCGCTTGTGGTTTGTCTCTATCAGTTCTGTACATTGACAGACTGAAATTCTTGCCCATTCTTCCTTGGCAAACAGCTCAAGCTCAGTGAGGTTGGATGGAGATCGTTTGTGAACAGCAGTTTTCAGCTCTTTCAACAGATTCTCGATTGGATTCAGGTCTGGACTTTGACTTAGCCATTCTAACACCTGGAAGCGTCTATTTGTGAACCATTCCATTGTAGATTTTGCTTTATGTTTGGGATCATTGTCTTCATGGAAGACAAATCTCCGTCCCAGTCACAGGTTTTTGCAGACTCCAACAGGTTTTCTTCAAGAATGGTCCTGTATTTGGCTCCATCCATCTTCCCATCAATTTTAACCATCTTCCCTATCCTGTTGAAGAAAAGCAGGCCCAAACCATGATGATGCCACCATCATGTTTGACAGTGGGGATGGTGTGTTCAGGGTGATGAGCTATGTTGCCTTTATGCCAAACATATCATTTGTCATTGTTGCCAAAAAGCTCGATTTTAGTTTCATCTGACCATAGCACCTTCTTCCACATGCTTGGTGTGTCTCCCAGGTGGCTTGTTGCAAACTTTAAATGACACTTTTTATGGATATCTTTGATCAATGACTTTCTTTTGCCACTCTTCCATAAAGGCCAGATTTGTGCAGTGTACGACTGATGTTGTCCTATGGACAGACTGTCCTACCTCAGCTGTAGATCTCTGCAGTTCATCCAGAGTGATCATGGGCCTCTTGGCTGCATCTCTTATCAGTCTTTTCCTTGTTTGAGATGAAAGTTTAGAGGGATGGCCAGGTCTTTGCAGATTTGCAGTGGTATGATACTCCTTCCATTTCAATATGATTGCTTGCACAGTGCTCCTTGGGATGTTTAAAGTTTTGGAACTCATTTTGTGTTGTGAATGTGTTAGAAATGAATTCTGAGCAGAAGCTCCCTCTTGTGGTTACAAACAGTACTGAACCATTCAATGAAGATTGTGAAGATTGGCAATCAGGAGTTACAGACTTGTCTTATATAAGGGAGGTTCCCTCCCATCATATTTGCAGGTGATCAATTGTTTTTGTCTCAACTGTGGTTCCTGGTTCACTTGGAAGCTTGCTGAGTCTTGCCTCTTCTCCTGCTCTCAGATAAGATATTTTCTGTTTTTTTTTTGTGCTTGCTTTTTGCATTGCTCCCTGCACTTCTGTGGAGATCAGCCAGGTCCCCTCCGGGGGCTTGTGCTCCTCTCAGTTTATCTGAGCCACTGTTACTTGTTCATTTGCCTTTTCCAGTTTTTTTCAGAGGCTGCGGCTTAGTTTTGTTACACCAGAGAACTAATTTAGGTGGTAGAGGTTGTGTGATCTCAGGTGTTTTTGCAATTAGTCGAGTTGGTATTTTTTAGGGTTTTTTGGATTGCAGTAAGTGTCCTTCCTATCCTTTTCTTTCTAGGAAGATTGGGCCCCAACGTTTGCTCATACTATTTTCTGTCTGTGTCTGTATTTCCTCTTGTCTAACCGCCATTACATGTTTGGGGGCTTCCTATGTTCTTTGGGGATCTGCTCCGGGGCAGATAGCTTTCCTCTTTCTATCTTTAGGTGTAGTTAACCTCTCAGGCTGTGACGAGGCGTCTAGGACCAACTTAGGAATGCTCCACGGCTGCCTTTAGTTGTGGTGGTTAGTCAGGGTACTGCAATCCAGTAGATTCCAACCTCTCTGGTGTATTGCCGTTTTTGCCTGTTCTCCTCAGCTACCAAATCATAACAGTATCACCGGCCAAAACTGAAAATTATATGGTACTCACAGAAGGGAAAAATAGTGTTAAAAAAAAAAAAAGGTTGTCAGAGTTGTCAGAGATTTTTTTTTTTTTTCTGTTTGTTGCATTTTTTTTTCCCTCTTTTTCTCTGGGTGCTGAGGATTTTTTTTTCTCTCAATGGAGTTTGCACAGTTGTCTGGCCGTGTGCATCAGCTTTCCACTGAAGTTCGAAGTATTGCTACCTATCTTGCAGGGTTGCCGGTTGTGGAACCTAGGATCCCCATGCCAGATTTGTTTTTAGGGGATCGAGCTAAATTTCTGAATTTCAAAAATAACTGTAAGTTGTTTTTTTGCCTTAAAACCTAAGTCCTCAGGGAACGCAGCACAGCAGGTTCAAATTGTCATCTCTCTCCTGCGCGGCGATCCTCAAGATTGGGCTTTTTCCCTGACACCTGGGGACCCTGTTTTGAGTAATGTTGATGCATTTTTTCTGGCTCTGTGTTTATTGTACGATGAACCTAATGTCACTGATCAAGCTGAAAAAACCTTGTTGGCATTAAATCAGGGGCTTGAGGACGCTGAGTTATACTGTCAGAAATTCCAAAAGTGGGCAGTCCTGACCAAATGGAATGATGATGCTTTGGCAGCCCTTTTTTGGAAGGGTCTGTCAGAGAATGTAAAAGATGTTATGGTGGGTTTCCCTGCTCCCTCTGGTCTCAATGATTCTATGTCATTAGCGATTCAAATTGACAGACGTTTGCGTGAGCGTAGAGGTATGCGTGGAATAGTGTTGCCTTGTGAACCAGCTTCTGAACCCATGCAGTGTGATAGAGTGGCTTCTGGGGCACAGCGTCATGAGTTTTGAAAATGCAATGGGTTATGTTTCTACTGTGGTGACGCCTCTCATGCTATTTCAGTCTGCCCTAAGCGGGGAAGACGTTTTGCATGCTCAGTTGTCTTGGGTAGTGTTCAGACTAAATTTCTGTTGACTGTTACCCTGATTTGCTCCTTGTCCACATTTTCTGCTCAGGCTTTTGTTGATTCGGGAGCAGCTATTAACCTGATGGATTTTGATTTTGCTAAACGTTGTAGGTTAACCTTGATACCCCTACAAAAGTCAATTCCCCTACTGGGGATTGATTCTACCCCTTTGGCTGAGAATAAACCCCAGTTCTCTACTCAGGTGATAATGAGGGTTGAACCTGATCATCAGGAGAGTTGCAAATTTTTGGTGCTGTATAATCTGCATGACATTATTGTACTAGGTTTCCCTTGGTTACAGTCTCATAATCCTGTTTTGGATTGGAAATCTGTGTCTGTAACCAGTTGGGGCTGCCAATGTGTTAATGCCAACACTCCTGTTTTTTCTGCCTCTCCCCAGGCTCAGGATGTTCATGACTTTTTGACTGATTTTTCTGATGTGTTTAGCGAAAGTAAATCTGCATCCTTGCCCCCCAAAAGAGCTATGACTGCGCTATTGAATTAGTGCCTGATAGTAAATTCCCTAAAGGTCGCCTTTTTAACTTGTCTGTACCTGAACATGACGCTATGCGGTCTTATATCAAGGAGTCATTGGAGAAGGGTCATTTTAGATCATCCTCTTCACCCTTGGGTGCCGGTTTTTTCTTTGTGGCCAAAAGGATGGTTCATTAAGGCCTTATATTGATTATCGTCTCTTGAACAATATCACTGTGAAATATCAATATCCGTTACCCTTGATTTCTGACCTGTTTTACAGGGTGAAAAGTGCTACTTGGTTTACCAAGCTTGACCTCAGGGGGGCGTATAACTTTATTCGCATTAAGCACGGGGATGAATGGAAGACGGCATTTAATACCCCAGAGGGGCATTTTGAGTACCTAGTGATGCCCTTGGGCTCACTTAATGCTCCTTCCGTCTTCCAGTCCTTCATGAATGACATTTTCAGGGATTTTGTGGATAAATTTCTGATTGTTTATTTGGATGATATCTTGATTTTTTCCAATGACTGGGACTCTCATGTGAAACATGTTCAGACTGTGTTCCAGATTTTGAGAGAGAATGCTCTGTATGTGAAGGGATCGAAGTGTCTTTTTGGCATACAGAGGATCTCATTTCTGGGATTCATTTTGTCCCCATCTGTTATTGAAATGGACCCGGTCAAGGTTCAGGCCATCTGTGATTGGGTCCAACCTACTTCATTAAAGGCTCTTCAGAGATTTTTGGGTTTTGCCAATTTTTATCGTAAATTTATTGGTAATTTCTCTGTTATTGTTAAACCATTGACTGATTTGACCAAAAAGGGTTCTGATGTGGTGAATTGGCCTCCTGAGGCAGTCTCTGCGTTTCAGGAACTTAAGCAGAGATTCACTTCTGCTCCTGTTCTACGGCAGCCTGATGTTTCTCTGCCATTTCAGGTGGAGGTTGATGCCTCTGAAATTGGGGCAGGTGCCGTTTTGTCCCAAAGAGATCCAGAGACCTCTAAAAGTAACCCTTGTGCCTTTTTCTCTCGAAAATTTTCTCCAACTGAACGTAATTATGACGTGGATAATCGGGAGTTATTGGCCATGAAGTGGGCTTTTGAAGAGTGGAGACATTGGCTGGAGGGTGTCAAACATCAGGTGGTGGTCCTCACGGACCATAAGAATCTGGTTTATCTGGAATCAGCCAAGCGACTTAATCCTAGACAGGCCAGGTGGGCCTTGTTTTTCACACGTTTTAATTTTGTGGTTTCCTTTCTTCCTTGCACTAAGAATGTTAAGGCGGATGCCCTCTCGAGGAGTTTCCTTGCGGACTCTCCTGAGTTATCTGATCCTGCTGTTATTTTGAAAGAGGGTGTAGTTCTTTCCGCCATCTCGCCCAATTTGAGATTGGCTCTGGAAGGGTGTCAGGAGGATAAACCCGAGCGCTGCCCTATTGGGAAATTGTTTGTCCCAGACCGGTGGAAAAAGAGTGTGATGTCTGAGATTCATTGTTCCGCGTTGGCCGATCATCCCGGAATTTTTGGTACCAGAGACTTGGTTAGTCGGTCCTTTTGGTGGCCTACTTTGTCTCGTAACGTCAGGGAGTTTGTGCAGTCCTGCGGGCCTTGCTCTCGCTCCAAGCCTTGCTCTCGCTCTAGTGGTTTGTTGATGCCATTGCCTGTGCCCAAGAGACCATGGACCCATATCTCTATGGATTTCATTTCCGACCTCCCTGTTTCACAGAGAATGACCGTTATCTGGGTGATTTGTGATAGATTTTCCAAAATGATACATCTTATGCCATTACCTAAGTTGCCTTCCTCCTCCGAATTGGTGCCTTTGTTCCTTCAGCACGTGGTTCGGTTACACGGCATTCCTGAGAACATTGTGTCTGACAGAGGAGACCAGTTTGTTTCCAGATTTTGGAGGACTTTTTGTTCTAAACTTGGTGTTCAATTGTCTTTCTCCTCGGCTTTTCATCCTCAGACCAATGGACAAACTGAGAGAACAAACCAGACATTGGAGACTTATCTGAGATGCTTTGTGTCTGCTGATCAAGATGACTGGGTCTCTTTTTTGCCTTTGGCTGAGTTTGCCATTAATAATAGGGCTAGCTCTGCCACTTTGATGTCTCCATTTTTCTGCAGTTTTGGGTTTCACCCTCGATTTTCTTCGGGACAGACTGAGGCTTCTATCTGTCCGGGTGTTGACTCTGTTGTGGAGTGTATGCAGCAGATTTGGGACCAGGTAGTGGAGAGGTTGTCCCTCTCTCAGGAGAGGGCCCAGCGGTTTGCCAACCGGCATAGGACTGATGGTCCTCGGTTTGAAGTGGGGGACTTGGTCTGGTTGTCCTCGAGAAATATCCCTATGAGAGTTGCATCTCCTAAGTTTAAGCGTAGGTTCATTGGACCTTATAAGATCATGGAGATTCTTAATCCTGTTTCCTTTCGTTTACTTCTTCCAGGGACATTTAAGATCCATAACGTGTTCCACAAACCTTATTGAAGAGGTTTGTCGAGCCAGTGGTTCCTATGGCTGCGCCTCCTGACCCTGTTTTGGTTGAGGGCAATCTGGAGTATGTGGTTGAGAAAATATTGGATTCTCGTTTTTCTAGACGGAAACTCCAGTATTTGGTTAAGTGGAGAGGTTATGGTCAGGAGGACAATTCTTGGGTGTTTGCTTCGGACATCCATGCTAGGAGACTGATCCATGCGTATACAGAGCTCATCCTGACCGACCTGGTTGCCCAAATGAGGGTTCGGTGACCCCTCCTCAAGGGGGGGTACTGTTGTGAATGTGTTAGAAATGAATTCTGAGCAGAAGCTTTCTCTTGTGGTTACAAACAGTACTGAACCATTCAATGAAGATTGTGAAGATTGGCAATCAGGAGTTACAGACTGGTCTTATATAAGGAGGTTCCCTCCCATCATGTTTGCCGGTGATCAATTGTTCTTGTCTCAACTGTTGTTCCTGGTTCACTTGGAAGCTTGCTGAGTCTTGCCTCTTCTCCTGCTCTCAGATAAGATATTTTCTGTTTTTATTTTTGTGCTTGCTTTTTGCATTGTTCCCTGCACTTCTGTGGAGGTCAGCCAGGTCCCCTCCGGGGGCTTGTGCTCCTCTCAGTTTATCTGAGCCACTGTTATTTGTTCATTTGCCTTTTCCAGTTTTTTCAGTGGCTGCGGCTTAGTTTTGTTACACCAGAGAACTAATTTAGGTGGTAGAGGTCGTGTGATCTCCGGTGTTTTTGTAATTAGTAGAGTTGGTATTTTTTAGGGTTTTTTGGATTGCAGTAAGTGTCCTTTCTATCCTTTTCTTTCTAGGAAGATTGGGCCCCAACGTTTGCTCATACTATTTTCTGTCTGTGTCTGTATTTCCTCTTGTCTAACCGCCATTACATCGTTTGGGGGCTTCCTATGTTCTTTGGGGATCTGCTCCGGGGCAGAAAGCTTTCCTCTTTCTATCTTTAGGTGTAGTTAACCTCTCAGGCTGTGACGAGGTGTCTAGGACCAACTTAGGAACGCTCCACGGCTGCCTTTAGTTGTGGTGGTTAGTCAGGGTACTGCAATCCAGTAGATTCCAACCTCTCTGGTGTATTGCCGTTTTTGCCTGCTCTCCTCAGCTACCAAATCATAACAATTTTGTATCCAAATCCAGCTTTAAACTTCTCCACAACAGTATCACGGACCTGCCTGTTGTGTTCCATTGTCTTCATGATGCTCTCTGTGCTTCCAACAGAACCCTGAGACTATCACAGACTAGGCGCATTTATACGGAGACTTAATTACACACAGGTGGATTATATTTATCGTCATTAGTCATTTAGGACAACATTGGATCATTCAGAGATCCACAATGAACTTCTGGAGTGAGGTTGCTGCACTGAAAGTAAAGAGGCCGAATAATATTGCACGGCCCACTTTTCAGTTTTTGTATTTCCATAAAAATTTAAAATAATAATAAATTTGGTTCAACTTCACAATTGTGTCCCACTTGTTGGTTGTTCACCAAAAAATTACATTTGGTATCTGTATGTTTGAAGCATGATATGAGGGAAAAAGTTGAAAAGTTCCAGGGTGCCGAATACTTTCACAAGGCATTGTATTTATATTTCATAGAGATATAGATAGCAGAATAGCCGATAATTCAATTGTCGGCATCTGTAAATCATTAGAGAGCACGACAGGATATGAGACATTTTTTACATATAGTAAACCATTGCATATCCGTTATTTTTTATATGTCCCTCACTAATAATGTTAGTAGTGTGTCTGTGTAAAATCTTGGAGCTGTAATTGTTAAATTAAAGGATTAATTCAAGTAAAAAATGGTATGGCCTCCCGTGCAATTTTATCCACTAGAAAGGGCAAGCCAGTGACTGAGGGCAGAAATTAATAGCCTAGAGATGGACCATTGTTTTTGGGCTCCGTATGGATAAAAAAAATCTGCTCCCAGCTACTCCAGAAAAGGTGCATCTGTATGATGCGCCAATTCTGGCACTTACTCTCTGTCTTGCAATTGCCCTGTAGTGGTGGCATATGGGGTAATAAGGGGTTAATGACACCTTGCTATTGCAAGGTGACATTAAGCCTGGATAATAATGGAGAACTGTCAATAAGACAACTATTATTAATCCACTAGTCTCAAAGGGTTTAAAAAACACAGAATAAGAATGAAGATTTTTAAAGAAATAAATAAGCACTAGTGTTGAGCATTCCGATACCGCAAGTATCGGGTATCGGCCGATATTCGCTTTATCGGAATTCCGATACTTAGTTCCGATATTTTTCCTATATCGTATACCGGAATCGGAAGTTCCCATAATTCTTTGAGAGGCAATGTGATTTTAGTCAGCCAATGAGGAATCTTATGAAGTGTGGGCACATCCTGTAATGCTGCGGTCATCTTAACTAATGGCATGGCTGTGATTGGCTGCTGAAATGATGTCAGAATGCACTATAAAAGGCGCCGCCTCCATTTTAGCGTCACTGTGCTGTGAACTCAGTTAGGGACAGAACGCTGCTCTGCTGACTCTGAGGGACAGTTAGATATTGCGATTTTGTGTACTGGGCTTTAGGCAGGCTAGTGTTTCCAACGCTGTGTAAAGCTTCCTTTTGCCAGTGTTGTTTTAACAGCTTGTGCAAGGTGTGTGTGAGAGTGCAATGACGCTGCAGTTTGTCTCATGCACGCTGTCTGTAGGCATCTGCACGTGTCACTCACAGACTCTATTTTTTTTTTCGTGAATTCTGCTGCTCCATGCAATTTAACTATTAGTGTGACGCGCTTCCATCCGTATCCAATACATTGGTTGCAAACACTATAGAAGTAGACAAAGGAGTAGCCTTTCCCAGATTGTGGACACTTGTGTTTCAGTGTTCACTTCAGTCTGTGTTTTTTATTTTTTTGAGTGCATATCACGCTCCAGTTACTTGTTCAAGCACTGCTGCTTGTACTCTGCTGAGCGTGTCTCAGTGCCTCATCCTTTTCATTTTTCTCCAATTGGTGCTTCTCCATTATATTTGAAAAAAATCTAATCTATTAGTGTGACCGCTTCCATCCGTATACAATACATTGGTTGCAAACACTATAGAAGTACAGAAAGGAGTAGCCTTTCCCAGATTGTGAACAGTTGTGTTTCAGTGTTCACTTCATTTTTTTTTTTTTTTTTTTGAGTGCATATCACGCTCCAGTTACTTGTTCAAGCACTGCTGCTTGTACTCTGCTGAGCGTGTCTCAGTGCCTCATCCTTTTCATTTTTCTCCAATTGGTGCTTCTCCATTATATTTGAAAAAAATCTAATCTATTAGTGTGACGCGCTTCCATCCGTATACAATACATTGGTTGCAAACACTATAGAAGTACAGAAAGGAGTAGCCTTTCCCAGATTGTGAACAGTTGTGTTTCAGTGTTCACTTCATTTTTTTTTTTTTTTTTGAGTGCATATCACGCTCCAGTTACTTGTTCAAGCACTGCTGCTTGTACTCTGCTGAGCGTGTCTCAGTGCCTCATCCTTTTCATTTTTCTCCAATTGGTGCTTCTCCATTATATTTGAAAAAAATCTAATCTATTAGTGTGACGCGCTTCCATCGTATACAATACATTGGTTGCAAACACTATAGAAGTACAGAAAGGAGTAGCCTTTCCCAGATTGTGAACAGTTGTGTTTCAGTGTTCACTGCAGTCTCTGAGGAATAACCACACTTAGGCCTTATAACTTTTCTGACTTTCTTTATCAATCTACCAAGATGAAGAAGGCAGGGAGTAAGGCACGTGGTCGTGGCCGTGGAGTTTCATCAGGGAGAGGACGTGGGGATTCTGTGGCTGCTGCCGCACCCAGTGACACAGCATCCACCAGTTTTCCCCGTGAGCGTTCCTTTATGCGCACTTTTGTAGGAGCTCAGCGTGCCCCCCTGCTGCGGGAAGAACAAATTGAAGCTGTTGTTGGTTGGATGGCAGCCAATGCATCGACTTCAATTCCTTCCACCTCCTCTCAGGACCACAGCACTGTTGAACAACCATCTGTCTCTTCACCACCTGCCAAATTGCCCAGGCAGTCAGAGAGTTCTGAACTGGAGCCAGCTGAGTCTCTGCTTCTGTTCTCAGAATCTGTTGGCTTGCAAACAGGGGCCCAGCCAAGCAGCATTCTGGAATGTGAAGAAGAGGCAGTATGCAGTGATGCGCAACAGCTGTGTCTCTCTGAATGTGAAGAGGCGGGTGAGCCAGTGCCGATGGTCAGCACACCGCAGAACGCATCTGATGATGATGAGACTCAGGTGCCATTTTCTGTTGAGCATGGTGCTGGCCAGACCACCCAACAGCAGCAGGTGTTGGAAGAGGGTAGTGGAGATGATGAGGTCCAAGACCCAACATGGCGTGAGGAACAGGAAGGTGGTGGTAGCAGCTCTGAGGAAGAGATTGCCCCAACGGTCCAAACAGTAGGGAGAGTTAGGCTGCAGACTCGGTTGCCTGTAGCCTCCAGTTTGGCACCCGTTTGTAGCAGTTCTCTTCCAACAGCCAAAACGGGCGCTCCCAGGACTTGCACTGCGTGGTCCTTTTTTGACACACTTGCAGATGATATTTGCTATGTCAAATGCAAGCTGTGTAATCAAAAAGTAAAAAGAGGTAAAAATGTCAGTAACCTTAATACCACAAATATGTGGAAACATGTGCGGTCAAAGCACGTGGTTGAGTTCCAAAGACACACTGGAGATGTAGGCCAACCTACAGCAGCACCTACATCTTCAGCTCGTGTTGGAGCCTCTTCCTCCAGCTCACACACAGCTGGTTCTGCTTCCTCACAGGATCGCCATGGAAGAACCTCTGTCACTGTTGTCCAGAGACCCAGTGTTATTCCACCCACAGCTGCAAGTTCCCTGTCATCCTCACACTCCCAGGCCACAAAACAGCCATCGGTAGCACAGGCATGGGATAAAAGACGGCCATACTCGGCAAACCATCCACGAGCACAGGCTCTGAATGCTGGCATTGCAAAACTCCTGTCCCTTGAAATGCTGTCATTCAGGCTGGTGGAGACTGACAGTTTCCGTAACTTAATGGCATTGGCAGTCCCACAATACAATGTGCCCAGCCGATTTTATTTCAGCAGGCAAGCCGTCCCTGCTCTGCAAAAGCATGTTGAGGGAAAAATTAAACATGCGCTACTAAACGCCGTCAGTAGCAAGGTCCACCTGACCACCGATGCGTGGACCAGTACCCATGGCCAGGGACGATACCTTTCCCTCACTGCCCATTGGGTCAATGTTGTGGAGCCGGGTACAGATCTTGCCAGTGGCGCTGTACGTGTTCTGCCAACTCCAAGGATTGCAGGAATCAAGTCTGTCCACATTGACTCCTCCTCCTACTCCAGTTCCTCAGAATCATCGCTGCAGGAGCCGTCACGGTCTACCTCCACATGGACCCGTGAACGCTTACCTGATGCGACCGATATGAGCACAGCCGTGGCCAAACGTCAACAGGCCGTCCTGAAATTAATTTCCATGGGGAATCGAAGCCACACAGCGCAGGAGCTCTGGAATGCCATCAAGCAGGAGAGCGACGTGTGGTTTTTGCCAGCGAATCTCCAGCCAGGCTTGGTAGTGTGTGACAATGGCCGAAATCTGGTGGCAGCTCTGGGCCTTGGCAACCTCACTCACATACCATGTCTGGCACATGTGCTCAACTTGGTCGTGCAGAGTTTTTTGAGGGACTATCCGGATCTTGATGCACTGCTGCACAAGGTCCGCCTAGAGTGCGCTCACTTGCGACGTTCCAGCATGGCCAGATCGCGCATTGCAGCTCTGCAACGCAGATTTCGCCTTCCTGAACATCGCATCATATGTGACGTACCCACCAGGTGGAATTCCACGTTACATATGTTGGAGCGGTTGTGTGAGCAGCAGCCAGCAGTAATGGAGTATCAGCTGCATCAGGCGCAATCAACTCGCAATTTGCGCCGTTCACACTTCACCACTACTGAGTGGGCCTCTATGAAGGACATCTGCCACGTTTTGCGTCCGTTTGATGAGTCAACGCGGATGGCGAGTGCAGATGATGCACTAGTCAGCCTGACTGTCCCCCTTATCTGCCTGCTTCAAAAAAAAATTCAACACTAAGGGATGAGGTTTTGGAAGAGGTGGAGGATGAGGAGTCACTAATTCCATCACCTTCTGGACAGTCAGCGCAACGTGGTTCCTCACAAAGGGCTGGGCAGGGCTCACTTTGTGAGGAGGATGAGGAGGAGTCAATGGAGGAGGAAGACATCGCTCCAGAGGGAGGTACACAACGCTCTAGTCAGTATGTAGAGCGAGGGTGGGGTGATGCAGAGCAGGCAGAGATGACGCCTCTTGCAGGGGACAGCGTTTGTTGGCCAGTTGGGAGTCTGCAGCACATGGTTGATTTCATGCTGCAGTGCCTGAGAAACGACCGCCGCATCGCCCACATTCTCACCACGTCTGATTATTGGGTGTACACCCTCCTAGACCCTCGCTACCGGGACAACTTACAAAGCCTCATCACACCGTTGAACCGGGAGCGTAAAATGCGGGAGTACCAAGACACACTGGTGCAATCCATAATGTTCTCCATTCCAGCCGAGAGCACTGCTGCTACTGCTTTACAAAGCAGCTCTGTGCGTCGAGGCAGTGGAGACAGCTCTGCAACAAGAGGAGCACAAGCAGCGCCTCTGCACAGGGCAAGACCAGTATGTTCCAAATGTTGCGAAGTTTTGTGGCAGCGCCACAAATGTCTACACCATCCGAGACGGCTCCAGTCAGCAGGAGGCAACGTTTCCGTAAGATGGTGACAGACTACATGTCTTTCCCTCTCAGTGTACTCCCAGATGGCTCTTCCCCATTCAAGTTTTGGGTCTCTAAGCTGGATACATGGCCAGAGCTTAGCCAGTATGCATTGGAGGTGCTGGCTTGCCCTGCTGCCAGTGTATTATCGGAGCTCGTCTTTAGTGCTGCAGGTGGTGTACTAACAGACCGTCGCATGCGACTATCCTCCGATAATGTAGACCGGCTTACTTTTCTGAAAATGAACAAGGCATGGATCTCGCCAGAATTTGTCTGTCCGTTTTCAGATTAAATAACTGGTTCGCAACGTTATCCATGTCTCCTGTTATGTTCATCTTTCTACCACCTGAACTCTACTCCCTGGGCTACAACACTGGCAGTTGCTGCTCAGAAGTGTCGTGTCCACACACCAATACACAAGCTATAGTGTTACTGGCGTTCAGTAATGTCAGCTGTTCCCCTGCTGTGTGAACGGCAAAAAGTCATGCTGCCTCCACCCTGTTGTCTTCTCATCCCTGGGCTTCAACACCGCCAGTTGTTGCTCGGAAGTGTCATTGGCACGGGTACTCACTCCTGCCCAGACTGGTTACAGCACGCCATCTGTTTCCTGTCAGTGTAAACGTCACTTAGCCTCCAATAAGTTGTCCTGTCGTGTTGCGGTCGGGTTATCGACTCTATGGTGCTTGGAGTTTAGGTGCTTTCTATGTGTGCTGCGGGATATGCAAATAAAGGCTGTTTCCGTTGTGACAATAGGACAATCACCCACTGTAGTACTGTGGGATTCGGTAACTGCGGCCGGCTCGCGGCCTGTCAACTTAAATTTCCATGGGTACCTTCTGCTACCCGTCCGGGTTCCAGTACCGTCAGCTGGTTCTCCGCAGTGCCTTTGCCCTAGGTGCCTCCATCTCGGTATCCGAGTTCCAGCAACGTCTGCTGGTCCTTGGTAGTGCTTTGGAGCACAGGTACCTCCTGCTTAGTAACCGTGTCCCAGTAACGTCAGCTTGTCCTCGGTTGTGCCATTGGCTCTTTTCCTTCTGCTGCCCCTCCGGGTTCCAGCACAGTCAGCTGGTCCTCGTTACTTGCATTGGCTCTTGTACCTTCTGCTACCCGTCCGGGTTCCAGTACCGTCAACTGGTTCTCCGCAGTGCCTTTGGCATAGGTGCCTCCATCTCGGTATCCGAGTTCCTGCAACGTCTGCTGGTCTTTGGTAGTGCTTTGGAGCACAGGTACCTCCTGCTTAGTAACCGTATCCCAGTAACATCAGCTGGTACAAGGTTGTGCTACAAATACAAGATACAGAACAAGAGACACAAGAACAATAAGCAGAAGATCTAAAAGCAGAAGAACATGAAGTATAAGACCAAAATGAAGAGCAAAATATATGCTCTAAATTATAAGCAGAAGAAGACTAAGCAGTGTATGGGGGTGAGTCCGTTCCTCCTCGTGGTGCCCCTGGAAAATGCCTGTTGCTGCTGCAGGCTAAACTGAACACGGACAAATACTGTTGTAATTTAAATCTTTTGTGACAGCAAGAACGGAAGAATGAAAAATTCATACTTTGACAGATTACAAGTACAGGATTCTCTGTCACAAATAAGAATATGATGAAGAAGATGAAGTACAATATGAATTAGAATAATAGTTTAATAAGAAAAATATGAGTAATGTTAACAAAAAGATGAATAGCAAGAAGTTTAAGAAGAAGATAAAGAAGGTGAAGATGAAGAATAATTTGATGAAAAAGATGATGCTGCTGAAGATTATGAAGGAGAAAGTGTGTCAAAAGTTAAAAAGGTGAAGAGCATGGAAGTTGTGAAATATACATATTTGCCAAAATAGAAAAAACGTGAACAACATTGTCAATTTCTTCGTCAATCCGAACATCTTTAAAAAAAAAATATTTATGCTATTCCATTTGATTGGGTTAAACATCTATGCCTTTAATGTCTCCTCAACCTTCCCCAATACATTCTACATTACTCTTTGTTGTTTTCCTTCATGTACAATTAACCAACAAGGCAAGAATGGGGTTTTTTAATTCCGATATTTTGTTCCCATAGACTTACATTGGATTTCCGGTATCGGTATCGGGTATCGCCATATTTTTTGGGTATCGGCGATACCATTCCGATTCCGATACTTTTGGATATCGGAAAGTATCGCTCAACTCTAATAAGCACACATTTTTGACATCTTTATTATCGAAGCCATTGATCTCCTAGGAAAAATCCAAAATAAAAAAGCAACACTATAATCATACCTGTCCGCCGTACAGTCAAGACCCACACCACAATCCATCTTTAGGGTTAAATAATTTACAACTGGGAGCGGTGCTAATGCGACCGGCCCGGCTGTAAACCATGGAGGAATGAAGGAAAAGCTGCCTGCGCATCTTCCTCACCTGACCGCAGATTAACTGATTAGCGTGGGAAAGTTTCTGGACATTTTCCTATGCCGTCAGTTCACCGCGGGTCAGGCGGGGAGTATGCGCAGCCTCAGTGACTACCATCGACGTCACTTAGGCTGCACAGGCTCCCCGCACCTGACCTGAGGAGAACTCACCAGTTGTAAACTATTTAACCCCTTCAGATGGATTGTGGCATGGGACTTGACTGTACGGCGGACAGGTATGGGTATAGTGTTGCTTTATTTTTTGGATTTTTTTCTAGGTGATTGATGGCTTCAGTATGGAATGGGAGTGTAATAAAGATGTAAAAATGTGTGTATTTATTTCATTAAAAATCTTCATTCTTAATGTGTGTGTGTGTGTTTTTTTAACCCTTTCAGACTAGTGGATTAATAATGGATAGTTGTCTTATTGACAGCTCTCCATTATTAATCAGGCTTAATGTCACCTTGTAATATCAAGTGTCATTAACCCCTTATTAACCCATATGCCATGATACTGCTACAGGGCAATGGGAAGTCAGAGAGTAAGTGCCAGAATTGGCACATCTTACAGATGTGCCTTTTCTTGGGTGGCTGGGGGCAAATTTTTTTTATCCACCCAGGCCTGAAATAAAGCATCCATCAACTACTGCACAGTCTGTGGTTCAACGTGACGTTTGTGGATGGAGCGAGACATGATGTCCCAGATGTACTCAATCGGATTCAGGTCTGGGGAATAGGCAGGCCAGTCCATAGCTTCAATGCCTTCATCTTGCTGGAACTGCTGACACACTCCAGCCACATGAGGTCTGGCATTGTCCTGCATTAGGAGGAACCTGCAACATCCTTCAGCATGATCAGTTTGGCAGTGTGTCAGTAATGGTGAGGGGTGGCATTTCTTTGGAGGGCCGCACAGCCCTCCATGTGCTCGCCAGAGGTAGCCTGACTGCCATTAGGTACCGAGATGAGATCCTCAGACCCCTTGTGAGACCATATGCTGGCGCGGTTGGCCCTGGGTTCCTCCTAATGTAGGACAATGCCAGACTTCATGTGGCTGGAGTGTGTCAGCAGTTCCTGCAAGATGAAGACATTGAAGCTATGGACTGGCCTGCCCGTTCCCCAGACCTGAATCCGATTAAGCACATCTGGGACATCATATCTCGCTCCATCCACCAACGTCACATTGCACCACAGACTGTCCAGGAGTTGATGGATGCTTTAGTCCAGATCTGGGAGGATATCCCTCAGGAAAACATCTGCAACCTCATCAGGTACATTCCCAGGCATTGTAGTGAGGTCATACAGGCATGTGGAGACAACACACAATACTGAGCATCATTTTGACTTGTTTGCACTTTAATTTTGTCTTGTTTTGACTTTCATTTTGACTTATTTCCACTTTCATTTTGGGGGTCTCTCCAAATCTAGGCCTCCATTGGTTCAAAAGTTTGATTTCCATTGATGATTTTTGTGTGATTATGCTGACAGCACATTCAACTTTGTACAGAACAAAGTACTCAATGAGAATATTTCATTCATTTAGATCTAGGATGTGTTATTTGAGTGTTCCCTTTATTATTTTGAGCAGCGTATATATATTTTAAGCTTTTCAGGGGATATAGCTCTGGGATCGCCGTCCTGGCAGACGGAGTGGCACAAACAGTTCATTCACAGACAGCAGTTCTGGTGTAAACTGGCCGCAACCAGCTTTATTAAAATCCACAGCAAACAGAACGTGGTCAAAACCAAATCATAAACATAAATTCCTGAGCCTCTCCGGCTACTTACTACACATAGATAATTACCCTCACTATCAGGGACCAGACTCTAATAGCCTGGCCCAAAATAACACATATAATCTGTAGTTACCAGCGTGAGGTTTGCAGGAGACTCCAACAGCGTCTGAAGTCAGATCCAGACTGAGAGCCCTGTCTGTACTCCCCAAGCAGCTACTTCTGGCTGTCTAATTAAGCAGCTGTGTTCACTCAGGGTTGAACTGGAAGCCTGTCCCGGATGGGAATGGAGTGAACACCGTACTGACAACCTATTTTTTATGCGCCCCAGCTAAGAAACCTGGGCGAGATATACACGCCGTCCAGTACGCACCCCTTCACTGTCTTACATATCCCCCCCCTCTTCTCCAGACCGGAGGGCTGGTCAACAACTCCAAAGAGACAGTGAACTCTGGACAAAGCATCCGCATTGCCCTGTAATTTCAAGGTCTATGCTCGACCGAGAAATTGAATTCTTGAAGCGAAAGGAACCACCTTGTCACCCTGGCATTCCTTTCCTTGTTCTGCTTCATCCATGCCAGAGGAGCATGGTCTGACTGCAATTTAAATTTTCTACCCAAGAGGTAATAACGCAGCGAGTCCAGCGCCCATTTGATTGCAAGGCACTCTCGCTCCACAATGGCATAATTTTGTTCAGCCGGAGTCAATTTTCCACTTAGATACATGACTGGGTGTTCTTCACCCTTAACGACCTGTGACAACACCGCCCTAACCCCACATTAGAGGCATCAGTTTGAACAAGAAACTCTACCCTGAAATTAGGGGTGACCAGAACTGGTCTTTGACACAAAGCCATTTTCAACGACAGAAATGCTTTTTCTGCCTCTGGATTCCAATTCATCATTTTTGACTTCCCCCTTTTGTCAGGTCGGTCAATGGGGCAGCAATGGAGGCATAATTTGGTACGAATCTATGATAGTACCCAGTGATGCCCAGAAACGCTTTGACCTGTCGTTTTGTGAGGGGTACAGGCCAGTTCCGAATTGCCTCTACCTTATCGATTTGTGGCTTGATCAGCCCCCTGCCAATGACATATCCCAGGTACTTGGCCTCTTCTAGTCCAATTGCACATTTCTCTGGGTTTATGTTCAGCCCAGCTCCGCCTATCGAGTCTAAGACGGTGTAAGGTTCTATGTATATATTCCTGAAACTCAGTTTGTTCGTCAGCCATTTTACTTTCTGTCTTGCTGCAGCTATCTTGCCCTCAGTCAAAATGGAGTTTCCAGCTTGCATGTTCCCGCCCTGATTCTCTCCTTTGCTTCTTAAGCAGCCACAGCTGAGCAATCAGTGCTTCAGAATCTAGCCTGCAGTGAACCTGTGACTTGACTCCTGTAAGCCTTGGACCTTGTACTCCAGCTATTCCTACTGAGGAACTCTGAAGCACTTGTGGACTCTGAACCCTGCTCTTTGAAAGACCCACGTTTGCATGGACTTACGGTAACAGAGAAGAAGATCCTGAATCTGTATTGGAGAATGATTGCTGAGCTTGGATTGCTCTGGCCTGCTGTGTCTCCTGTTTCTGTGTCTGCAAACTGTGAGACTATTTCTGCCAACTTGTATGAAGTAATACAGGACTTTTCTATATCAAACCTGTGTCTCATGTATGTTCATCGCACCCAAGCACAAGACGCTATATGAACTGTACTACATACATTACAAGATTCTGAAGCCAAAACGTTAGTGTCTGCTGGGTCTGGAAGGCTGTGTCTGCTGTACTGTGGATATCAGACGTCCGGTTGTACTTTCTGTGATGACAGTGGTTGTGACTTCTCACAACCATTCCAGGTGAGCAATTCCCTTAAGTTTTTTCTTTTTGCAGTGTTACCACAGGTAAACACTATTGTTTTTTTTTTTTCCTTTCTTTTCTCTTTTTTGTCTGCTGTAACTCTGGATATCAGATGTCTGGTTGAAACTTTCTGTGATGATAGTGGTTGTGACTTCTCACAACCATTCCAGGTGAGCAGTTCCCTTAATTTTTTTTTCTCTCTGCAGTGTTGCCACAGGTGAACACTATTGTTTTTTTTTTTTTCTCTCCTCTTCTTCCAGTAATCCTGTCTTAAAAGATCTGGAAAATGGAGGCCCGCATAAAGGAACTTTGCGGAGTGACTGATAATATCCTTGCAGATTTGCAGAATATAAAGACCCGTTTTACAAATCTACAGGACCTCAATAATCACAATTTGCAAGTGGTTGGACAGACTACCCAGGATTTGCGAGCCAGGATTGAGGTTCTAGAGGGGCGAGTCCAGGCTCCTGCCGTAGCCCCGAGTGCTGGGATTCCCAAGTTGCCCCCTTTTCGTTTTGGCGGTGAACGTGAGAAATTCAGGGGATTTATTAATCAATGCAATCTTTTTTTTTCTGCACATGCTTCACAATTTCCCACTGAACGATCTAAGGTGCTTACTATAATTATGTTGCTTACCAACAAGGCTTTAATGTGGGCAAACCTCTGATTGAGACTGAGGATGATTGTTTGAATCACCTTGATGATTTTATTTCAGCCATGGGGCAGGTGTTTGATGACCCCAATCGAGGTGCAACAGCTGAAGCAGCCATGTTAGCTTTGCGCCAAGGTAAGCACTCGGTAGCTGAATATGCCTTGGATTTCAGGAGATGGGCCCTTGATACCACCTGGGACAGTTCCGCCAAAAAATCTATTTTTCGAAAGGGGTTATCTCCACTGATTAAGGATGAACTTGCTTGTGCCGACCCTCCCACTGCGTTAGGTGACTTTATTAACTACTGCATCCGTATTGATACTCGTCTGACTGAACGCAGGCAAGAGAGATGGTTCGAAAGCAATCGTACTAACCTTTTCCTACCTTCCTCTCCAGCTAAGGAACCTTTGAGTAGGATTACACGGGAACCTGAACCTGAACCCATGCAGGTAGACTCTTTACAATGACGGGTTAGTGATGCACGCAAGGAACATCGTTTTAAGGAGAATCTATGTTTCTATTGTGGTAAGTCAGGGCACTTCATTATAAACTGCCCCAGCCGTTCTCGTAAGACTACTGCAGCACTCATTCATTGTGAGTGTTGCGAGAGGGGATCTGTCAGGTCCGAGCCTCAGGCTCCAGAGAGATCTGCAGCAACAGATCTTGATTTCTCGGACTTAAACTCCGTTACCTCTGAGGACGTTGACTGTGTAAACGCTGCCATTTTTCAAGTTTCCTCAGCAGTGTCCCAGCTGAGTTGTAAGAAAAACAATTCTCATTGCATTCTTTCCATCAAACTCTGGGTTGACTCAGCTTGGGTGTCTAGCTCTGCTATGATCGACTCAGGGGCAAGTGGAAATTTTATGGATGTCTCCTTTGCTCTGAAACAGGGAATACGCTCAGTGAAGAAGGCTACTCCAGTACAGATGGAAACTGTGGATGGCTCCCTGCTGACCTCTGGACCAGTGGATCAGGAAACAGAGCCTTTGAGGGTTCTTATGGGTAAAGATCATCAAGAGAAACTGTCCTTTATGCTTATCTCTTCTCCCCACTTTCCCATTATTCTAGGGCTACCATGGCTGCAGGCTCAGAATCCTACCATTAACTGGGAGACCAAGGAATTACACTT
Source organism: Oophaga sylvatica (assembly GCA_033576555.1). Lineage (NCBI taxonomy): Eukaryota > Metazoa > Chordata > Amphibia > Anura > Dendrobatidae > Oophaga > Oophaga sylvatica. The sequence continues at coordinate 269,062,611 of JARQOD010000004.1, read as the reverse complement.
TCCAGAGAAACAGATGAGTCCAAAAGTTTCAGCTTGCTCTGTTCCTAAAGGAATCATGTCAGTCCCTGAACTACCAGCTGTATACCAGGACTATGTGGATTTATGTGACAAGAAGAACGCTGACCAGCTTCCTCCTCACCGTCCATATGATTGTCCAATTGAATTATTGCCTGGAGCAGAGATACCTTTTGGTAAGATCTACCCCCTGGCGGGGCCCGAGCTAAAGGCTTTAAAGGATTACATAGATGAAAATCTAGCCAAGGGCTTCATACGCCCCTCTTCATCTCCTGCAGGTGCAACCATCTTCTTTGTAAAGAAGAAAGATGGATCTCTGAGACCATGCGTAGACTATAGGGAACTCAATAAGGTTACTATTAGAAACCGTTATCCATTGCCTTTAATCCCTGAGTTATTGGAGAGAGTGCGACATGCCAAAATTTTTTCTAAACTAGATCTTCGTGGGGCCTATAACTTAGTCCGTATTAGACCTGGGGATGAATGGAAGACTGCATTCAGGTCACGCTATGGACACTTTGAATATCTAGTTATGCCTTTTGGTCTGAGTACGCCCCAGCTACTTTCCAACACTTGGTGAATGACATCTTCAGGGATCTCCTAGATACATTCGTGGTAATTTATTTGGATGATATTCTAATTTTTTCTAACTCCACAGAGGAACATCATGGACATGTGAGAATGGTCTTGGAACGTCTAAGACAAAATCATCTTTACATCAAACTTGAAAAGTGTGAATTCCATAGGACCGAGATTCAATTTCTGGGGTATGTACTGTCTACACAAGGAATTAGTATGGATGGAAGCAAAACCCAAGCCATCAAGGATTGGCCAAGTCCTAGAAATGTGAAGGAGGTACAGCGCTTCATCGGGTTTGCCAACTTCTATAGACGTTTCATTAGAAATTTCTCTGAGGTAGTGTCACCTATCACTCAACTTACCCGGAAAGAGTCTAGGTTTTCCTGGACTCCCCAAGCCCAGGAAGCATTTTCCCGTCTAAAAGATAAATTTACCACTGCACCTATCCTAGTACATCCCAACCCCGAGCTTGCCTTCATAATAGAGGTGGATGCTTCAGACTGTGCCGTTGGAGCTATACTCTCTCAGAGAACAGGTGAGAAGAATGTCTTGCATCCCTGTGCCTTCTTTTCCCAGCAGTTGTCTTCGGCTGAGAGGAACTACGATGTGGGCAATAGAGAGTTGTTGGCCATTATTGCCGCCTTCAAAGAATGGAGACACCTTCTTCAGGGACTGCACAGCAAATAGTCGTCCTGACAGACCCTCGTAACCTTGAGTTTATCAGGTCGGCTAAGTGCCTGACTCCTCGCCAGGCTCGCTGGAATCTTTTCTTAAACCAATTTAATTTTATCATCTCTTATAGACCAGGATCGCGCAATGGAAAGGCTGATGCACTCTCTAGGATTTACTCAGCAGAGACACGTCCAATTACTCCTCCTAAGACTATTCTTCCTGACTCTAGATTCCTAGGAGTAATTCATAATCAAGACCTACTTAAGGACATCAAGGAAGCATACCATGCGGATTCCTTTTTAGCACAACCCCCAAGGGACGTAAGTCTTGTCTTTAAGAATGGTGTGTGGATTCAGGGACAACGCCTGTATATTCCTGAAACAGTCAGATTGAGAGTATTGCAACTCATTCACGATTCCAAGATAGCTGGGCATAGAGGAATTCTAAAGACACAGGAATTTCTTTCTCGTTTCTTTTGGTGGCCCACTTGCAGGAAGGATGTTTTGAATTATGTCACTTCATGTGAGGTCTGTGCAAGATGCAAAACACCTCGCTCCTCACCAACTGGTCTGTTACAGCCTCTTCCCACCCCGTCCCGCCCGTGGGGATCCATTTCTATGGACTTCATTGTGGAGTTACCAACCTCTCAGGGGAAGAACACCATTCTAGTGGTGGTTGACCGTCTAACAAAGGCAGCTCATTTTATCCCTTGTGTCGGCTTACCCACTGCAAAACAGACATCAGATTTGATGATTAAAGATGTGTTTCGCTTACATGGAGTACCGGATGAGGTTATTTCGGATCGAGGGGTGCAATTCACTTCTAGGTTTTGGCAAAATTTCTGTGCAGCATTGGACATTAAAGTAAACCTTTCTTCTGCTTTTCATCCCCAGACTAATGGACAGACCGAACGAACCAATCAAACCCTGGAGCAGTATCTCCGCTGCTTTATCTGCCACCTACAGGATGATTGGGTGGATCTACTTCCATTAGCTGAGTTCTCGTATAACAACTCTCAGAGTGCCTCCACTAAACAGTCTCCTTTTTACTCTAATCTAGGTTATCATCCTAACATTCTACCACGATTTCCCATAGAAACGCCTTTACCAGCAGTAGCTGAAAGAATCACGTCTTTACAGAAGAATATGGATCTTCTAAAGGAAAATCTGGAATCGGCTCAAGAAAGGTACAAGAAAGCAGCAGATAAATTTCGTAAACCTGCACCAGCTTTCAAGGTAGGAGACTTGGTCTGGCTGTCAACCAGAAATCTTAAGTTAAGGATTCCATCGTCTAAGTTGGGACATAAGTACATTGGACCCTATAAAATCAGTAAAATTATAAGTGCCGTTGCTTGTCGTCTTCAACTGCCCAGAACTATGAGAATCCACCCTGTCTTTCATGTATCCCTACTAAAGGCTGCGACACCCACTACGTTTCCTGGACGTTCCTCTCCTTGCCCTGACCCAGTGCTAGTCGATGGTCAGGAAGAATTTGTGGTGGAAAGGATTTTAGATTCCAGGTTGTATAGAAATCAGTTACAATATCTGATTAAATGGCAGGGCTACCCAGTGGAGGACAACTCATGGGAACCAGTCAATAACGTTAATGCTCCTCGCTTGCTCCGTCAGTTTCATCAGAGGTACCCACACAAGCCTGGTCTGAGGTCATCCGGAGGTTGTCCTTAAGGGGGGAGTAATGTAAGGTTCTATGTATATATTCCTGAAACTCAGTTTGTTCGTCAGCCATTTTACTTTCTGTCTTGCTGCAGCTATCTTACCCTCAGTCAAAAGGGTTTCCAGCTTGCATGTTCTCCCCCTGATTCTCTCCTTTGCTTCTTAAGCAGCCACAGCTGAGCAATCAGTGCTTCAGAATCTAGCCTGCAGTGAACCTGTGACTTGACTCCTGTAAGCCTTGGACCTTGTACTCCAGCTATTCCTACTGAGGAACTCTGAAGCACTTGTGGACTCTGAACCCTGCTCTTTGAAAGACCCACGTTTGCATGGACTTACGGTAACAGAGAAGAAGATCCTGAATCTGTATTGGAGAGTGATTGCTGAGCTTGGATTGCTCTGGCCTGCTGTGTCTCCTGTTTCTGTGTCTGCAAACTGTGTGACTATTTCTGCCAACTTGTATGAAGTAATACAGGACTTTTCTATATCAAACCTGTGTCTCATGTATGTTCATCGCACCCAAGCACAAGACGCTATATGAACTGTACTACATACATTACAGACGGCTTGTACCTTAGCGAGGTGGCTCTCCCAATCGGAACTGAAAATTACCACATCATCCAGGTAGGCAGCTGCATAGGCTTGATGTGGGCGCAGGATCAGATCCATATGCCTCTGAAAGGTAGCTGGGCCCCATGCAACCCGAATGGCATCACAAGATACTGAAACAAACCTTCCGGGGTTGCAAAGGCCGTTTTTTCTTTTGCTTCCTCAGACAGGGGTATCTGCCAGTACCCTTTTGTCAGATCGAGGGTTGTAATATAACGGGCACCCCCTAACCTCTCGATTAGCTCGTCTACCCGTGGCATCGGGTATGCGTCAAATTTCGACACTTCGTTCAACTTTCTGAAATCATTACAGAACCTCCAGGTTCCATTAGGTTTTGAAGTCAGGACAATCGGGCTACACCACTCGCTTTGGGCCTCCTCAATGACCCCGAGGTCTAGCATGCGTTTGATTTCAGTAGAGACTATCTTTCTGCGGGCTTCTGGAATTCTGTACGGTTTTATCTTGACCTTAGTACCGGGCTCGGTCTCGATATGGTGTTTTACGAGAGAAGTCCGGCCGGGCAAGTCAGAAAACCTCTGCTGATTTTTCTGCAGAAACTCCCGCACTTCCTGTTTTTGGTGCACGGACAATGTCTCACCAATGGTCACAGGAGGTAGAGATGGTTTCAACCCTTTCTCTACTCACCCGAGGCCAACAATGACTCTCTGTCCTCCAGGACTTGATCAAATTGACATGGTACACCTGGTAGGGCTTTCGTCTCCCAGGTTGGTGTACTTTGTAAGTGACCTCGCTCATTTTCTGTACTATCTCGTATGGGCCATGCCACTTGGCCAAAAACTTACTTTCCACCGTGGGAATTAGGATTAGGACTCGATCCCCGGGGTTGAAAGTCCTAATTTTTGCTGACCGATTATATACCCTGCTTTGAGCTTCTTAGGCTCTCTGCAGATGATTCTTAACCAATGGCATAATTTTAGCCATCCTCTCTTGCATCTGGGCAATATGCTCTATAACACTCTTATATGGAGTTGTCTCGGTTTCCCATACTTCCTTGGCTATGTCTAGCAAGCCCCGCGGGTGCCGACCATATACCAACTCAAAGGGAGAAAACCCCGTAGAGGCCTGGGGCACCTCTCTGACCGAAAACATTAAGTAGGGTAACAGGTAGTCCCAGTCCCGCCCATCTTTCTCTACTGCTTTCTTTAACATATGTTTCAACGTTTTGTTAAAACGTTCAACCAGCCCATCCGTCTGTGGGTGATACACGGATGTCCGAAGGTGCGAGATTTTAAGAACTTACACAGTTCCTTCATCACCTTGGACATAAAAGGTGTGCCTTGGTCCGTGAGGATCTCTTTAGGGATTCCTGTCCTGGAAAACATATGAAAGAGTTCCCGTGCAATATTTTTAGATGCCATATTTCTTAAAGGGACAGCCTCGGGGTACCGGGTTGCATAATCAAGTACCACTAGTATGTATTGGTACCCCCTGGCTGATTTTACAATAGGACCTACCAAGTCCATCGCTACCCTTTCAAATGTTATCTCTATAACTGGCAGCGGGATTAATGGACTGCGGAAGTGAGACACCGGAGCATTTATCTGACACGTGGGGCAGGTTTTGCAATAATCCTCCACATCTCGATAAACCCTGGCCAGTAAAACCTCTGGAGGATTCTCTCCTGGGTCTTGTCCATCCCCAGGTGCCCACCCAGCACGTGGTTATGGGACAAACCTAACACCATACTTCTATATGGCTTAGGTACTAGAAGCTGACTCACGGCCTCTCCCTTTACTTTAGTGACCCTTATAGCAGGTCATTGTTCATGGCAAAATGGGGAAATTTTTCATCAGAGCCGGGCTCTTGTGGGATCTCATTCAGAACAGTTATATTCTCCCTGGCATGTTTAAGAGTGGGGTCTTGCAATTGCTCACTCCCAAAATTGCCACGGGACACCGGTAGGTCAGGGACATTCTGTTCTAGAGAAACATCCTCCCCCTCCCCCAACATCACCTGTAATGGAAATTCATTTTTATCAGCATCAGCATCAATATCATGGTCATCATCATTATCATGATCATCATCATCATTATTATCACATAAGTTTAACGGCCCACTACATTGTGTTCCGCCCCTCGGGACTGCGCACCATCAGTAGGGGCTTCATCACACTGTCCCGTAGAACCGTTTTTTTTCCAAAGACCCCAAAACAGGGGAAAGTCAGACCCAATATGGCGGGATGCATCAGGTTCTTCACTACCCCCACTCATACGAGATCTCCCCGAGTTTGGTGACGAAGTCCACGGAAGTTACCGGGTAGACTTTGGTGTCTCCATGTATGCACACCACGCTCAGGTGTTTATCGGGGATGAAGTCCCTATCAGCCATGCTGGCATGTACCAGAGTCACTCGACTCCCTGAGTCTAGGAGGGCCTGTACTGGGCAGCCATTTATAACCACCGGAGACAGCTGTGGACCCGTCTCCTCGACTGGGGTGGCCACACACACCGGTTCCGCGAGGAAAGAGAGGGACTGTCCAGCGTCACAGTCCATAGGTTCCCCCACTAGTGGACAATTGGCTGAAATATGACCTTGTTCACGGCATCTCCAACACTGTCTCAGGTTGGGGTGTTCAGACGGGTAGACCTTTCTAGGCCTGGGGTCTCCTGACAGGGAAGTATCACCCTTTCGCTCACACATGTCCCCTCGGGGCTGACCCGGACTATCAACAGACCCCCTTGCCCCCACAGCTGGAACTCTCTTACCGGGAGATGACGGAGGCCGGGTACTCCGAACTGATGATCGCTCGGACGGCTGGTCACGTAGATAGTCTTTGGTGGCGAAATACCTTTCTATCAAGCTGACCAGTTGATCGGCATCTTTGGGGTCTCCCTGTCCGACCCAGAGCTGTACCTCAGGAGGAAGGGCCCAGATGTACCGGTCCAGCACTACCTTTTCGACCATTTGGGCAGGGGTGCTGACTCAGGTTCCAACCACTTCCTTACTAAAGAAATCAAGTCATACATTTGTGAGCGAGCAGGCTTGTCTCGCCTGTATCTCCAGTTATGGACTCTCCTGGCACGGACTGCCCTCTTCACACCCAGGCGGGCAAGAATCTCCGCTTTCAACTTAGTATAGTTTTTGCTGTCCTGCTCGCTGAGGTCAAAATAGGCTTTTTGGGGTTCCCCAGTCAGATAGGGCGCGACCACCATAGCCCATTCAGATTGTGGCAGATTCTCCTTCTCTGCCAGTCTCTCAAATATAGCTAGATATGCCTCCACATCGTCATGAGGCGTCATCTTCTGCAGGGTCTGTTTTACCGCCTTCTTTACAGCGGATAATGCCGGTGACCCGGCGTCTTCATTCGGGGACGAGGTGCTAAGAGTTTTTTTTAGTGCTGCAACCTGCTCCAGTAATAACCGATTGGTCTCCTGCTGTTGCTGCTGGCTCTGCATGTGTTGCTGCTGCATGCTCTGCTGGGCCTGTAGTTGTTGTTGTTGCATGCTCTGCTGGGCCTGTTGCATGCTCTGCTGGGCCTGTAGATGTTGCTGCTGCATGGCCTGCTGGTTTTGGACCAGGTGCTTAACGAGCTCCTCCATACTGCCAGACATCTTGGGCTGGCTGACAGCCTTCACCCAAGACATATACACTCCACAGTCCTCTCCACAACAAGTTCAGTTTTGCGGTGCAGACACCTTTTTTTTTTTTGCAAAGTCTATTAGGGCTACTGTCTCTTTAAGACTGCTCCAACAGACATTTCTTTACTGCTGTCTTCAGCCACTGTGCTGCCCCAGCATTCGAGCACCAATTGTAAGCTTTTCAGGGGATATAGCTCTGGGATCGCCGTCCTGGCAGACGGAGTGGCACAAACAGTTCATTCACAGACAGCAGTTCTGGTGTAAACTGGCCGCAACCAGCTTTATTAAAATCCACAGCAAACAGAACGTGATCAAAACCAAATCATAAACATTCCTGAGCCTCTCCGGCTACTTACTACACATACTGTAGATAATTACCCTCACTATCAGGGACCAGACTCTAATAGCCTGGCCCAAAATAACACATATAATCTGTAGTTACCAGCGTGAGGTTTGCAGGAGACTCCAACAGCGTCTGAAGTCAGATCCAGACTGAGAGCCCTGTCTGTACTCCCCAAGCAGCTACTTCTGGCTATCTAATTAAGCAGCTGTGTTCACTCAGGGTTGAACTGGAAGCCTGTCCCGGATGGGAATGGAGTGAACACCGTACTGACAACCTATTTTTTATGCGCCCCAGCTAAGAAACCTGGGCGAGATATACACGCCGTTCAGTACGCACCCCTTCACTGTCTCACAATATATACACTGTATATATATATATATTATATATATATATATATTTATAGACTGTATATATGTTTTCACCAATATTTGAGGTAGGTACCTTTCCTACGGGGGCTGGCAATTGGATCCGAGCATGCTCAGTTAAAAAAATGGAATCCATCACCCGATTCTGTCATTTGACAGATCCAGCGCCCATAGGCTTGCACTCTAGCAAATGGCGGACAGCGACGGATCACAAAAACGTTCCTTTGTCCGTTGTCTCTGGCCGCCGGACAAACAATTTCAGACGTATCCAGCGAACGATGGATGAAACTTGAGGCCATCTGTTGCAAATACAAGTCTATGAGAAAAAAACAGATCCATAGGCATCAGTCGCCGGATACATTTTTTTCAAAATTCAACGGATTGTGACTAATGGCAAAAAACTGATGTGTGAAAGAAGCCTTAGAGAAAACCACACTTAAGATTGTCTAGAAGCGTACTTCGATACTACAGAATGCGTGCATCCATTTAGCTAAATTTACTCTTGTACCCTTAGTTAGCACTATTTCTAACTTAAGAATACAGGCATCCTCTGATTATAGTGAAGCAAGAAGGCTCTCATGTGTCAGGTGCTTCCATGAGGTCCAAGTCCATGCTGTGTTGGTGGCCTTCTCCTTCACCTCCAGCCACCCACGGAAAACAGAGAGCGTATCATTATCCTCTTATCTCCTGTCTGTTGCGCATCCACCTCGTCCTCCTTCATTTGTTCTTCGGCTCCCATTGCACCCAACTGTGTGACGTCAGTCCAGAAATTTGAGATATTGTTATCCCTCCTCCTTGTTGCTGCTGTCACAGCTGCTGCAACATGTGCAGAGTGGAATTCCACTGTGTCAGAACATAACTAATCAACGGTTATCTGGTTAGGCCTAAAGACCTCTGTAGCGATGCAAGTCGATGACCTGCGGGATGCGATTGTCGGAAGATTGCACACATCGATCGTTCTTTCTGCAGCCGCGAATCCAGGCCGGGAAGTGGTAGAGAAATTGCTGTACAACCAGGTTGAGGACGTGAGCCATGCAAGGCACGTGTGTGAGGTTGCCATGGTGAAGGGCCACCACCAGGCTTTCACCGTTATCACACATGGTCTCCCCAACTCCAGGTTTAGAGGAGACAGCCATTGCTCTAACTCAGCATGCATACCTGACCACAACTCTTGAGCTGTATGACTACGATCTCCAAGTCATATTAATTTAAACACTGCCTAATTGCGGTATGCCATGGCTGTGCAGTTCAGAGGCGGAGGAAATCCTATCTGCACTGCTGAAGAGCGTGCCTGATTAAAGGGGAGGTTGAGGGCATAGGTGAAGGCCCTAGAGGATGTGGTGACAGAAGCAGTGGAGCAAATGTTAGATACAGAGGTTTGTCCCATAAGCCTTGGGGATTCAATGACGTGTGGAGCAGCCCCTTGACTACCCGCCCCCACATCTACCAGAATCACCCAGTGCCCAGTCAGTGAGATGTAACGACCCTGCCCATGTTTTCTCATCCAAGTGTCAGTGATTAAAAGCACCCTGGCAGACATTATTTCTTTTCAGGGAACAGGTGATTTTGTCGGTGATATGCTGGTGTAGCACAGGCACAGCTTTATTTGAGAAGTAATGACGACTGGGTAACTGGTACTGGGGACTGAAATGGCCATCAACTTTCAGATGCTCTATCCACCAGGCTTAAAGGAAGCATTTCCATGGCAAACATATTGGAGGTGGTGGAGTTCAAGCTCTTAGCTTTTCCATGATCAGGGGAAACATTCTTTTATGTTACCACAACTGCGGGACCGACAGCTGGCTGCTGTGCTGAGAGAGGGTGGAGTACGAAGAACAGGACAAACTGCTGAACTGTGAATGAAGTGCAAGCAGAGATGTTATGGTGGATTGAGAAAGATATGTTGTGCTAGGTGACACAAAAGCAGCAGTCATGTCTACTTCCATAACAGTTTAACGGCTCTCACTCACCCCAACTGTGGTGGGTAAACAATTTGTAGTTTCTGCAGCCGGAGACCTGTGTGTGAGCACTTGGAATGGTGACTGAGGAGAAAGAAGCAGCATAAGGGGTTGATGGGACTGTCGGTGGTTGGCGAGGCCCGCTAGTCCACATTTTAGTGCAGTGAGACTCCCACACCAAGGCATGTTGATCACCATGTGCCGGTTTATACATTTAGTTGTCAATTCATTACAATTTTTGCCTCTACTGAATTTTTTTTGCAAATTTGACAGATAACATTTGTTGGGTCGTCCTTTGTGGTCTCAAAAAATGTCCAGTCTAGGCAACCCTTGCCGCCCCTGCGAACTGCACACTCGTGACCGGTGCTGGACACAGCTAGAGTTGGGGCTGAGGATGCAGTGCTTGTCGTGGTTGCGTCACTTTTTTGTCTGTGTGGGAAGCCGCAACATAACCTCCTCATCTTCCTCCTACTCCACCTCCTCTGCTAAGCTACTCAACTGCATACCTCTGGTTACATACCAAGTGGGATCTACAACCTCTTCGTCATCCTCTCTGTTCTCACTATACTCACCCTGAGAGTCACCCTCCACCTCTTCCTGCCCTAACACCACAGTACAGTCCACGAGAGGCCACTTGATGCAGCACTTTCCATCCACTCAAGCACATGCTGTTTCTAAGCCTCATCTACAAGGTGTACCACTGTGTGCCGGCCAAAGAAAGGGAGTTGAGTAGGCAAGCAAGTAAAAGATATTGTCGGTGGTCTTTGGATAGGACAAGACGGTGTTTGTTCAGTTGAGCTTTCATTCACATTAAAACCTAATCCACGTTCACATTGAACACCAAACCTGTTCACCCTTCCACCACGACCACCCACTCATGCTGTGAGTTACCTTCCCCTCTTGTACCCTGCTGTTTCACAACCTTAGACCCACAGCTGTCAGTCACCAGTCACTAAATGAACAATCACTATTTCTTTTCTTAGATAGTGTGCCTGAACAACACTGTTAGGGCCCCGTCTCACATAGCGAGATCACTAGCGAGATCGCTGCTAAACAGCGATCTCAGCAGCGATCTCGCTATGTCTGACACGTACCAGCGATCAGGCCCCGGCTGTGAATCGCTGGTCATGTCAGAAATGCCTGGACTTTTTTTCGATCGCTGGTCTCCCGCTGGCCAGCACGCATCGCTGCATGTGACAGGCAGGAGACCAGCGATCAGCTGGTAACCAAGGTACACATCGGGTTTCCAGGCGCGGGGCTGTGCCTGGAAACCCGACATATACGTTGGATACCAGCACGCTGCTGCAGGGGAGCTGGTGACCAAGGTACACGTCGGGTTTCCAGGCACCGCGCAGAGTCTGGAAACCCGAAGTGTACCTTGGTTACCAGCTCCCTGCATCAGCGCGCTGATATCCAACGTACACTGCATGTAACTAGGCGACGTTACCTGCAGTGTCGCTGTCCTGATCGCTGCCTGAGCTGCCTGTTTGGCAGCTCAGCAGTGATCATGTAGCAACACACCAGCGATCCTGATCGTTGTCGGGATCGCTGGTGTGTCACTATGTGAGACGGGGCCCTTTTGCCTAAAGATTTTTAAGTGAAAAGATAGCCTTGTGATTTGCCACCGAAACACAGTTTTAGCACAAACTATTTGGAGCAGCTAATTGGGCCTCATGGCTGCAACACTATACTAGGTGTAGGGATTCGCTCTGGTAGGCAAGGGCCGGACCGCAGTTATGAGGCAACACACAGGCTTTTAGTCCAAAATCAATTGTTTACTTTCACGTTAAACGCCAGGTAACAAAACATGACAAAAACATCAATGCATTCCAGCTTTACAAACTACTGTTCCCAGACGCACCCTTGCATGGGACGGGCTTGACTAAGCGGCTGCAAGCCAGCAGGGACTGCCAGGTGCCTTCCCGGGTGATCTGGACTCGCTTCCGGTGCTCACTGACACACTGTAACAGAAAGTCACTTCCAGGCTGACTCCAGCCAAACTCCTCAATAGAACCGCATGGTTCTCAGTGTGGGACCGTCACAGGCTCCGCACACCCATGTGCCCTGTCCGGGTGCTATTCAGGACCCCCGTCCAACACCCGGCCACCAAGTTCTAAGTCTCACCACGTGCTTCCAGGAATCCGATCCAACCCCAGGATCTTCCAACACTGACAGACCTTCCAGGAACCTTCCAGCCCTATGCAGGACACACTCTCCACTGTCTCAGCCAGACTTCCAGAGACTCCTCAGTCTCCAACACAATCTCCTCACCATGTGCCCAACACTGCCTTTCATACCTGTAGCCACTCCCCAAGCCAAGGTATGAAGCACATGGTCTGGTCACCTGTTCATGACCTCATCACAGGTCCTTCACAACACATACAATCACCAGTATGTAACATTCATTCTTCCACCACCAGTGGGCGGTGTATGTGTGGTTAGCATGTCCCACCCAGCTCTCAAGCTAACCCTGTAGGTTCACCCTTAACAACAATCAGAACTCTTATGGGACAACAAGTCCCAGAACAACATTACTGACCTACAGCACAGAATAGCTCTGCGACACACACTTTCCATTTAGCACCATACCAGGTACTGGTTTCCCATTCATCTCATGCCTCCATGCATAATTTGAGCAACTTATACAGCGCCCCCTAGGTGCCACATTAGTCACTACACCACATAGGCCTAACAATTTTTAAATGGAAATCTGGCCTTTATATTTGCCACTGAAACACAGTTTAAGCACAAATGATTAAGTAGCTAATTGGGCCTCGTGGCTGCAACACTATAGTAGGCCTAATGGTTTTTATGTGGAAATCTGGCCTTCTGATTTGCCACTGACACACAGTTTTAGCACAAACTATTTGGAGTTGCAAGTGGGGGACCTGGAGACTGCCACATAGTATTTGTACAATCTACTTCGATGCTGGAAGATCGATTTCACTCAAGACAAGTTCACTTTCAGCAACAACAGCTCTAGCAAGGGAGAAACTACTCTGCCACTGAGCAAATGATGCTAGCAAAACAAGATGTCTGCTTTTTATATGGCCAGGGATATGTGACATCGACAACCAATCACAGAAGATCTTGTATCATGACGTTTTGGATGGTTTCTGGTACCTGATTGGATTCCAAAATCAACATAAAGCTAAAAGAGAAAAAAAAAAGAGTGCACAGCTCCTGTAATATCTTCAGATGCTCTTTTATCCCCTCCACACCCCCTCCTCACATCAAACACTTCCCTGGCTCTCCCCCGCTCATCATACAGCACCAATCATAGCCAAAGTCATACAAAATCAATAGTGGAAACGCAATGATTTACCAAACTGTGACTAACTTTTGCCGACTTTGAGCTAAAATGCCTGTGAAAGTGAACACGAATCTGAATATGCTACGTTTGTGCTGAATTTGAGATTGGCAAACATTTTCCGAACACGTTCGCTCATTTCTAGTAATGAGCCAGCAACCGAGCGCATTATCAGTGCACTTTGTAAGAGAAATACTAGGCTTGCAAAAACCAGGCCACCTATGTAAGTAACATCTTTTTTAACTTAATACATTGTCTGGAGGATCTGTACTGTATTCTCTTCAAATTAGCTAGACACTTCAGTGTCCATTTGGTATTAATTAGCTCAAAACCCCATCTACTGTACATTCTGAGGTAGAATAGTATATGCATTTGTCTGCTGATCTGAATCGGACTTTTTATCAGACTGGCACATGAAAACAGAACTCTTCATTCTGCTTCCATGTTTTACCTATTGGTCATTAGTTTGAGTCTGAACTGCTCTCACCTTCAAGGCAGTCGTCTTTTTACTTTTGCTTGTAATTTTTGGAAATAGAGGATTTTTCTAATTAATGCGACAAAACTAATTAATTATTTTTCTGTATAGAAAATTATTCCAATTAGATCAGAACTTGGTTGTACAATAAAAAGTAAATGTCATAGGATGACCTTGTCAAAAACATAAAATTGGCAAATCTCACTACATTTCTGTTCAGAAAAAATCCAAACTTAACGAATAACTATGTTCTATCCCACTAGTAAGTAGAGATGAGTGAACTTGTTCCAAAAATTGTTGCCAATCAAAAATTTGGCATGAATGTAGCACATTCGGATTCGTTTTCGCTTTCACAAGCGTTTTTACTTAAGGCCTGCAAAATTTGGTCGCCGTTCGGCAAATCATCGCATTTCCACTAATGCTTTTGTTATTACCTTGACTAGGATAGCAGTGCTGTATGAAGAGCAGGGGAGGACCAGTAGACGTGGTTGATAAGGGGGGTGTGGAGAGGTTAGACAAGCCTGTGGAAAGGTTAGAGGAGCGGTGAGCTCTTTTTTTTTAACTTAAATTTATGTGTGTTGATTCAGGCAGGCAATATCAGCGTGCAAAAAGCATCCACAACGTCCTTACATAAGGTCTTCTGTGATTGGCTGCCGAAGTCACATGTCCCTAGCCATATAAAAAGATTACATGTTGTTTTTCTGACGCCACTGTCTCACTGTCACAGTGCAGAAAGGTCACTCCTGCGCTAGTCCTGCTGCTAAACGTGACCTTGTCAGTTAGATAGATCCTGTCCTGTGTAAAATTGATCTTCCAGCATCAAAGTAGATTGTGTAAAAACGTGTGGCAGTCTACGGAGGCACTGTTTTCTACTCCAAATCGTTTGATAAAACGGTGTTTCAGTGGCAAATCAGAAGGTCAGATTTCCACTTAAAAAACAGAAGGCCTAATATAGTGGTGCAGCCGCGAGGCCCAATTGGCCACTCCAAATTATTTGTGGTAAAACTTTGTTTCAGAGACAAATAAAAAAGGCCAGATTTCTGCTTAAAACTTGTTTGGCCTAAAATACAATGCTCAAAAAAATAAAGGGAACACTCAAATAACACATCCTAGATCTGAATTAATAAAATATTCTCATTGAGCACTTTGCTCTGTACAAAGTTTAATGTGCTGACAACAAAATCACACAAAAATCATCCATGGAAATCAAATTTATTAACCAATGGAGTCCTGGATTTGGAGTCACCCGCAAAATTAAACTGGAATATAATGTCCTGAAAACAAGTCAAAATGATGCTTGTCCTTAAAACAAGTCAAAATGATGCTCAGTAGTGTGTGGCCTCTATGTGCCTGTATGACCTGCCTACAATGCCTGGCATGCTCCTGATGAGGTGGCCGATGGTCTCCTGAGGGATCTCCTCCCAGACCTGGACTAAAACATCCACCCAACATGGATGTCAACAGATAGTGCTCAATCAGATTCAGGTCTGGGTAACGTGTGGGCCAGTCCATAGCTTCAATGCCTTCATCTTGCAGGAATTGCTGACACTCCAGCCACATGAGGCCTGGCATTGTCCTACATTAGGAGGAACCCAGGGCCAACCGCATCAGCATATGGTCTCACAAGGGGTCTGAGGATCTCATCTCGGTACCTAATCTCAGTTAGGCTACCTCTGGCGAGCACATGGAGGGCAGTGCGGCCCTCCAAAGAAATGCCACCCCACACCATTACTGACCCACTGCCAAACCAGTCATACTGAAGGATGTTGCAGGCAGCAGAACGCTCTCCACGGCATCTCCAGACTCTGTCATGTCTGTCACATGTGCTCAGTGTGAACCTGCTTTCATCTGTGAAGAGCACAGGGCGCCAGAGGCAAATTTGCAAATCCTGGTGCTCTGTGGCAAATGCCAAGCATCCTGCACGGTGTTGGGCTGTGAGCACAACACCCAACTGTGGACGTTGTGCACTCAAACCATCCTCATGGAGTCGGTTTCTAACTGTTTGTGCAGACACATGCATATTTGTGGCCTGCTGGAGGTCATTTTGCAGGGCTCTGGCAGTGCTCCTCCTGTTCCTCCTTGCACAAAGGCAGAGGTAGCTGTCCTGCTGCTGGGTTGTTGCCCTCCTACGCCCCCCCCCACGTCTCCTGGTGTACTGGCCTGTCTCCTGGTAGCACCCCCAGCCTCTGGATGCTACGCTGACAAATACAGCAAATCTTCTTGCCACAGCTCGCATTGATGTGCCATCCTGAATAAGCTGCACTACCTGAGCCACTTGTGTGGGTTGTAGAGTCCGTCTCATGCTACCATGAGTGTGAAAGCACAACCAACATTCAAAAATGACAAAAACATCAGCCAGAAAGCATTGGTACTGAGATGTGGTCTGTGGTTCCCACCTGCAGAACCACTCCTTTATTGTGTCTTGATAATTGCCAATAATTTCCATCAGTTGTCTATTCCATTTGCACAACAACATGTGAAATTGATTGTCAATCAGTGTTGCTTTCTAAGTGGACAGTTTGATTTCACAGAAGTTTGATTTACTTGGAGTTATATTCTGTTGTTTAAGTGTTCCCTTTATTTTTTTGAGCAGTGTAGTAGTGCTGTCACGAGGCCCAATTACCTACTCCAAATCATTTGTGAAAAGTCTGTGTTTCATACGGAAATCATAAGGCTAGATTTCCATTTCAAAATCGATAGGTCTAATTTTGGGGTGCAGACATGCGGCCCAATAAGCTACTCTAAGTCGTTTCTGATAAAACTGTGCTTCAGAGATAAATCATAAGGCCAAATTTCCACTTCAACATCATTAGACCTAATATTGGGGTGCAGCCACGAGACTCTATTAGCTCCTCCAAATCATTTGTGATAAAACTGTGTTTCAGTGACAAATCAGAAGGCTAGATTTCCACTTCAAAATCATTAGGCCTAATATTGGGGTGCAGCCTGGAAGTCCAGATATCCAATCCAAATCTTTTGTGATAAAACTGTGTTTCAGTGGCAAATCAGAAGTCCAAATTTCCACTTAAAAATTGTTAGGCCTAATATTGGGGTGCAGCTACGAGCCCCAAATAGCAACTCCAAATCATTTGTGATAAAACTGTGTTTCAGAAACAAATCATAAGGCTAGATTTACACTTCAAAATTGTTAGGTCTAATTTTGGGGTGCAGACACTAGGCCCAATTAAATACTCCAAAGCGTTTGTAATAAAGCTGTGTTCCAGAAACAAATCATAAGGCCAGATGTCCACTTCAAAATAGTTAAGCCTTCTATTGGGGTGCAGCCACAAGGCCTAATTAGCTGCTCCAAATTTTTTGTGATAAAACTGTTTCAGTGGCAAATCAGAAGGCCAGATTTCCACTTAAAAATCGTTAGGCCTAATATTGGGATGCAGACACGAGGGCCAATTAGCTAATCCAAATCATTTGTGATAAAACTGGATTTCAGTGGCAAGTGAGAAGGCCAGATTTCCACTTAAAAATCATTAGGCCTAATATTTGGGTGCACTCAAAGGCCCAATTAGCTAATCCAAATCTTTTGTGATAAAACTACATTTCAGTGGCAAATCAGAAGGCCAGATTTTTACTTAAAATCGTTATGCCTAATATTGGGGTGCAGCCATGAGAGCAAATTAGCTAATCTAAATCGTTCGTCATAAAACTGTGTTTCAATGGCATATCAGAAGGCCAGATTTCCACTTAAAAACCGTTAGGTTGAACATTGGGGTGTAGCCTGGAGGACCAATTAGCTACTCCAAATCATTTGGGATAAAACTGTGTTTCAGTGGCAAATTAGAAGGCCAGATTTCCACTTAAAGATCATTAGACCTAATACTGAGGTGAAACCACGAGGCCCAATTAGTTACTCCCAATCGTTTTGGATAAAACTGTGTTTCAGTGGCAAATCAGAAGGCTAGATTTCCACTTAAAAATTGTTAGGCCATATATTGCTGTGCAGCCATGAGGCCTAATTAGCTAATCCAAATCGTTTGGGATAAAACTGTATTTCATTGGCAAATCAGAAGGCCATTTTTCCACTTAAAAATCGCTAGACCTAATTTTGGGGTGTAGCCTGGAGGGCCAATTAGCTAAACCAAATAGTTTGTGATAAAATTGTGTTTCAGTGCCAAATCAGTCAGCCAGATTTCCACTGAATGTGTGGAACCTCAGATGGGCCATTCTGCCGAGCTGTTCACACATTAGATTCCATGGGCATCAGAAGTCTGCTCCAAAGAATCACAGAATCCAGAGGAGGAAAGCATCTGCACCGATGCCCAAAATTTTTTCATGTTGGAACTGGAAGCTGGACTTATTAGGGTTCGAGCAGAATCCAGACCATCATTACTAGATGTTAACCACCAAGGGTGGAGGTGATACCGTTGTGACTCAGATACCAGAGGCGCACACTGACTGTACTGTAGTGTCAGGGCATGAAGAGGAGGAGGGTGATTTTCAGGGTGAGGAGTATGAGAAGAGAGATGATGATGATGAGGATATAGATCCCACTTGGTGCAAACCCATAGGTAGGGACCTGAGTAGCTTAGCAGAGGAGATGTAAGAGGAGGAAGATGAGGAGGTTACATTGTGGTTTCCCACACAGACATGAAGTGAAACAACCACAACAAGCACTGCATCCTCAGCCCCAACTCTTGCTGTGTCCAGCATCTGTTGCGAGTGTGCAGTTCGCAGGGGCAGCAAGGGTTACCTAGCTAGGGCCTTTTTGAGACCGTAAAGGTTAACCCAATACACGTTATCTGTAAAATTTGCAAAAAAAAAACTCAGTAGAGGCAAAAATTGCAATAATTTAACAACTAAATGCATGATTCGGCACATGTACTATCAACATGCCTTAGTGTGGGACTCTCACTGCAATAAAATGCGGACTAGCGAGCCTCGCCAACCATTGGCCGTCTCATCAATCCCATCTGCTGCTTCTTCCTCCCTCCACTTGTTTACTCCTTATAATTGGGGTGAGTGAGAGCCTGTCAGCTTTTTGGAAGTAGACATGACTGCTGCTTTTGTGTCACCTAGCACAACACATCTTTCTCAATCCACCATAACTTTTCTGCCTGCACTTCACTCACAGTCCATCAGTTTGTCCTTGTCATGTGTGCATTGCCACGAAGATCGTCGCGGTTGCACATTTTGACTTCTCACAGCTGAGCTGCTGTTTCTTTGTGTTTGGCAGCTAGGGAGTTAATTCTGTCTGTGCTCGGTGCTGGGACTGGGTGCAGTTTCTCCCGGCTGCAATTGATTATTTGTTGATTGGTTTCCTTTACATTCCTGGTTGTCTGCTTGGGGAGTTGCCAGTGAAACCTTCATGCAGACCACAGATAGGAATGAATCTGTATAGACTTTAGTTGTGAGCTCCTTAGTTGTTCTAAGCTCAACTTGGTTAGAGTTTATTTCCCAGACCATTTATGTTCCTTTGGTGTTTGAGTGTGTATGCAAGCGAGTGTTATCCTGTCTGTCTTATATGTCTAATCTGTGTATTTAGCTAAGATCAGCCCATATCCCTTTGGTGGTAGTCAGGATCCTTCTTAGGACTGATTACAAGGTTCAGGGTCTGATAGGAGACAGGGTTAGGTTGGTGACTTGGACCTCTGAACCATTATCAGTACCTCCAAGGTGAGGGATTAGTTAGGACCCCAGTTTAGGGTCAGGTTAGATCCCGGTCCACCTCTTTCCTGTTTCAGCTCATCAAGTCCTCAAGATTAACCCTGAGTTCAGCAGATATCGTGTCAGGTAAATCTATTCTATACTTACATGCTGATGTTGCTATACTAGTTGTTGTATAGAGTGTTGTTCCTGTATTAATAGTTTACTGACATTGTATACATATCATTAGACAGCGTGACAGTCCTGTTCGCCATACTCCACCCTCTATCAGGACTTCAGTCAGCCTTGGGTCCCTCAGTTGTGGCCTCTTAAAAGAATGTTTCCTCCAACACATGCCAAAGCTAAGAGCTTGAACTCCGTCACCTCCAATCTGTTGGCCAGGGAAATGCAGCCTTTACACCTGGTGGATATAGACGGTTTATGAAAGTTGATGCAGTTGCAGTCCCTCTGTACCAGTTGCCCAGTCACCATTGCTTCTCTAAGAAAGCTGTTCCTGTTATGTTTCGGTAGCTGAGGAGGACAGGAACAACAGCAGGGCAGCCGAACACCTGAGATGTTGGTAACTGATAGGTTGCAGATTCCTAAAATAACGACACAACTAGAGGTAGCCGTGGAGCGTTCCTACGTTGATCCTAGACGCCTCGTCACAGCCTGAGAGATAACTACACCTAAAGGCAGAAAGATGAAAGCTATCTGCCCGAAGCAGATCCCCAAAGAAAATAGGAAGCCCCAAAACATATAATGGCGGTTAGACAAGATGAAAACACAAACACAGGCAGAAAATAGACTGAGCAAACGCTGGGGCCACAAGCTGACTAAATAGGATAGGACAGGAGAGATTACTTTCTGCAACCCAGAAAACCCTACAAAAATCCAACAATTCTGATTACAAAAATACTGAGATCACACGATCTCGCCACCCAATAAATCAGTTCTCAGTGTGAACAAAAACCAAGCCGCAGCCGCTGAAAAAAGAGGAAAAAGCAAATGAACAAATAACAGTGGCTGCAGAAAAACTGTGAAGAGCCCAGGCCCCAGGAGGGGACCTGGCTGACCTCCACAAAAGTGCAGAAAACAATGCAAAAAGCAAGCACAAAACGAAAAGCAAAAAATATCTTATCTGAAAGCAGGAGATGCAGGCAGGACTCCAGCAAACTTCCAAATGAACCAGGAACCACAATTGAGACAAGAACAATTGATCACCGGCAACCATCATGTGAGGGAACCTCCCTTATATCAGACCAGTCCGTGATTCCAGATTGCCACTCCTCGCTGAAAGGTTCAGTACTGTCTGTAACCACCAGAGGGAGCCTCTGCTCAGAAACCATCTCTAGCACATTCATAACATGTTCCTGTACTATACCAGCATGTCGCAGACAGCATCATTTGTTCCCTGAAAAAATGTATGTCTGCCAGGATGCATTTCGCCACTGACACCTGGACGAGCAAACATGGGCAGAATGTTACATCTCACTGACTGGAAACAGGGTGAAATCTGGTGGCTGTTGGGGCAGGTGGTCAAGGGGCTGCTCCACAAGTCTTTGAATCCCCAAGGTTTGTGGGACAAACCTCTGTATCTAACAGTTCCTCCACTGCTTCTGTGTTCTCCACCTCATCTAGGGCCTCCATCTGTGCCCTCAACCTCTCCCTTAACCAGACACATGTTCCAACAGTGCTGATAGAATCCACACCACCTCCATACTGTGCCGCCATGGCTCATCGTAATCAGGCTGTTTAAATTATTATGCCTTGGAGATTGCAGTCACGTAGCTCAAGAGTTGTGGACAGCATCGAGACCGAGTTAAAGCAATGGCTGTCTCCAATAAACCTGGAGCCAGTGAAGGCCATGTGCGATTATGGTGCAAACCTGGTGGCAGTTTATAGACTTGCATCTAAGCAGAGGTCTTTCAGCCTTCCAGTTAACTGTTTGTTTGGTTATATTCCGACGTGGTAGCAGCAGTGATGTGCCCTGGTGTATTATGTCTTTTTGCATAGCCTGGGCCAATGCAGACTGGGCGTGGTGCAAAACATGCTTGTAGAGTGGGCACAGATGAAGGACCTCTGCAACCTTAGGCCACATTTTGAAGTGGCTACTAAGTTGGTTAGCACTTATGATGCTGTCATCAGCATCACTATTACGGTCATCTACATGCAGGAGCACACTTTGAATAGTTTGCGTGAGGAGGTGAATGTCCCAGAGGACGAGTTGGAAGCAGAGGAGGATCCGGAAGGGATAACAATATCTCAAATTTCCGGACTGTCGTCGCACAAGCGAGTGCCATGGGTGGGTGGCTTACAGTGTGGCTGGCAAACTAAAAAAACTGTTTCATGAGGTGTCAGAGCTCCCAGCAAAGAAGACTTGCACAGCTTCTTTAGCCACCATGTCTTAATTAAAACTTCTATTCCTGGCTCTAAATGCTGTCCCAAAGCCTGATATCTCATGCATGGCAATGGCTGTGTAAGGAGGTGGCAGGTACCCTCTATTGCATCCTCTCCTCCTTCTGTATGACCCCCCCGTGCACTTCAAGAAATGTAATTGTTTCTGCATTAATGTAATATATATTATTATGGTTTTCCCCTTTAATGTGTTGTGTCTGCCATGTATGTAATGCACATAACAGAGGCAGGGACAGAAACAGTTAAACTTGCGGGCTGAACCAGCAGCAGAGAGGGAAGAGGAAGCTGCTGTCTCCTGTCAGAAAGCCCGGGTACTTTTGCCAGGGCAGATGTTGACTACAGACTGGGCACTGCCAGACCCCCCCAGATGGGAGAGGTCAGTTGCCACATGCCAAGGACTGAGTACCGGGACCAAGGACTACAACACGGGCCCTCAGGACTTTATAAGGGCCTTCGCTGAAGGGGTCTCAGGCATCCATATTCCAGCAATTGGATTTCTGCGAACCTCGGCTACTACGGCCGTTGTGGGTACGGCCATAGCAAGAATCAGGGAGAGTTCAGGAAGCCAGTTTTGAGATCGTCTTTTTTGTCCTACTTTCATCCTTGTTCAATAAAAGTTAATTTTTTCCCTGTTGGAAAGCTGCTGCATTCCTGGACCCTTTATTACCTGGACTGCTGAGCCTCAAGGAAAAGAAGGTAACCTATGGGGAAGAACTGTATCGGTCCTGTCCATTTATGTACAAGGGGCCGGGGGGAAGCTCGTTGAATATCTGCTCAGTGGACTCTGTCTGTGTACTGTGCCTTTAAATACTCGTCCACAACTACCACCCGTGTCCCCTTGTTACAGCTGATTGCTTGTGTGCATTATAAAATTTTCTGCTATTGATCAGTCAACTAGCTGTGTTACTATTGTAACATTTTTCTACCAATAGTAGTTTATGAAACAGATGTTTGCGCCATCTGAGTGTGGCTAGGAAACAAAATAAAACAGCCATTGGAAGAGGTATCTGGGCTCCCAGCAAAGAAGGATTATACCGCTCCCTTAGCCACCAGGTCTTAATTGAAACTTCAATTCCTTGGTGTAAACGCTGGCCCAGACCCTGATACAACATGCATGGCCTATTGATGACTGCTGTTGTGTAATTCTAAAATTTCTACTGTGGGTGAATTGATCAGTCAATTACCTATGTTACAATCTTGAAATTTTTCTACCAAAGTTAGTCTACCAAGCTGATATTTGTGCCACCTGAGTGTGGCTGAGCAAAAGAGACATTGGAGTAGTGATGGGTCAGCACTAAAATGCTCGGGTGCTCGTTACTCGAGTCGAGCAAATTGGAATGCTCGGGTGCTCGACCCGAGCAATGAGCCCAATGTAAGTCTATGGGAAACTCAAGCATTTTTCCAGCGGCCCCACCGGTGGTCTGCAGAGGTACTAGAAATTGCAGAAATCGAAGGGAACAGTGCTCAAATGACATGGAGTAGATCCTTGGAAGGATTTCTGACTCCCTTGTCACTGCTATGAACAATGTTGTCAGAGTCTTATGCCACTTTTACAACTCACAATAAAACACACAAAAACTAAACCAAAATGGATTTTTCTAGGTAATATGTTAAGAAACATCCTTTCCAGGGTAATGACTTGTACATAAGACAAAATAAAAAACCAAAAATGCTCCTTCACACCTTGGGCTTTATTCACACATAGCATTTTTGATGCATTTTTTAGCATTGCTTTCAACCAAGAAAAATGCATTCACTGGGAAACGTCATTTTAATATTTTACAACCTTACCTGGCCATGTGGTGTGTGACACATAATCAGACACATCATGTTTCATTTATCTAGGAGAGACTCAGAAAGTTACAAAGCCTATTTTTATTGAACCATCAGGTGGCCTTTACTATTCTTAAAGTGCCAGCAGTCAGCACTCACTATTCTTAGAGAACCATCAGCCGGCTATGCTTTGTTGTCCTATTATTAAACAGTGGGTCTCCTATACTGTTATTGCATATGCAGTGAGTGGCAGGGCTGCCAAAAATTTGGACGCACCCAATACCCCTTTGAAGAGACGTACAGGAGGGCCTCCTGAAAACAATGTTCCCATTATTAGGAAGTGGGTCTCCCATACTGTTTGCCTATGCAGTGAATGCAAGGGCTGCCAAAAATTTGGAGGGACTCCAATGCTCCTTTGAAGAGACGTAGAGGAGGGTCTCCTGAAAACAATATTCCCATTATTAGGAAGTGGGTGTCCCATACTGTTTGCCTATGCAGTGAATGCAAGGGCTGCCAAAAATTTGGAGGCACTCCAATGCCCCTTTGAAGAGACCTAGAGGAGGGCCTCCTGAAAACAATGTTCCCATTATTAGGAAGTGGGTCTCCCATACTGTTTGCCTATGCAGTGAATGCAAGGGCTGCCCAAAAATTTGGAGGCACTCCAATGCCTCTTTAAAGAAACATAGAGGAGGAACTCCTGAAAACAATGTTGCCATTATTAGGAAGTGGGCCTCCCATGCAGTTTGCCTATGCAGTGAATGCAAGATCTGCCCAAAATTTGGACGCACCCAATACCCCTTTGAAGAGACGCACAGGAGGGCCTACTGGAAACAATGTTCCCATTATTAGGAAGTGGGTCTCCCATACTGTTTGCATATGCAGTGAATTCAAGGGCTGCCAAAAATTTGGAGGCACTCCAATGCCCCTTTGAAGAGACTTACAGGGGGGCTCCTAAAAACAATGTACCCTTTATTAGGAAGTGGGTCTCCCATACTGTTTGCCTATGCAGTGAATGCAAGGGCTGCCAAAACTTTGGAGGCACGCCAATGCCACTTGAAAGAGACGTGGAGGAGAGCTTCATAAAATATTGTTCCCATTAGGTGCTGGTGCCTATACATGTAATGCCCATGCACTAAGTATATGGGCTGATAAATATTTACCCCTGTGGGGTGTACATGAACATACTGTCTAACAATTTTTTTTTACTGGCATCATAAACACCCTTTAAAAAATTGTGGGTGTTGCATCATGGACCAAGGTCACTCTGGTGTTATTGTGGTGGAGGATGAGGAGAAAACAGCAAATAGCCAAAATCAGGAAGCGTATACCCGTGTGTGTGTGAAGAGGTGCATGGGAATAGACCTCCCAAAGAAAGACACTGGATTTGAGTTTATGTTACGCTGATATCATTCGGTGGTGCTGAGAAGTCTGGCCCAATCCAGCCCTTGTTCATTTTTGTAAGAGTCAGCCTGTCAGGATTTTCAGTTGACAGGCGGATGCACTTATCTGTTACAGTGCCTTGCAAAAGTAGTCGGCCCCCTAGAACTTTTCAACCTTTCCCACATATCATGCTTCAAACATAAAGATACCAAATGTAAATTTTTGGTGAAGAATCAACAAGTGGGACACAATTGTGATGTTGAAAGAAATTTATTGGTTGTTTTAAATTTTTGTGGAAATCCAAAAACTGGAAAGTGGGGCGTGCAATATTATTCGACCCTTTAACTTAATACTTTGTTGCGCCACTTTTTGCGACGATTACAGCTGCAAGTAGCTTGGGGAATGTCTCTATCAGTTTTGTACATCGAGAGATTAAATTCTTGCCCATTCTTCCTTGGCAAACAGCTCGAGCTCAGTGAGGTTGGATGGAGATCATTTGTGAACAGCAGTTTTCAGTTCTTTCCATAGATTCTTAATTGGATTCAGGTCTGGACTTTGACTTGGCCATTCTAACACCTGGATACGTTTATTTGTGAACCATTCCATTGTAGATTTTGCTTTATGTTTGGGATCATTGTCTGGTTGGAAGACTCCAACAGGTTTTCTTCAAGAATGATCCTGTAATGGCTCCATCCATCTTCACATCAATTTTAACCATCTTCCCTCTCCCTGCTGAAGAAAAGCAGGCCCAAACCATTATGCTGCCACCACCATGTTTCACAGTGGGGATGATGTGTTTAGGGTGATTAGTGTGTTGCCTTTACGCCAAACATATCGTTTGGCATTGTTGCCAAAAAGTTCGATTTTGGTTTCATCTGACCAAAGCACCTGCTTCCACGTGTTTGGTGTGTCTCCCAGGTGGCTTGTTGCAAACTTTAAACAACACTTTTTATGGATGTCTTTGAAAAATGGCTTTCTTCTTGCCACTCTTACATAAAGGCCAGATTTGTGCAGTGTACGACTGATTGTTGTCCAATGGACATACTGTCCGACCTCAGCTGTAGATCTCTGCATTTCATTCAGAGTGATCATGGCCCCTTGGCTGCATCTCTGATCAGTGTCTCCTTGTTTGAGATGAAAGTTTAGAAGGATGGCCGGGTCTTGGTAGATTTGCAGTGGTATGATACTCCTTCCATTTCAATATGATCACTTGCACAGTGCTCCTTGGGATGTTTAAAGTTTTGGAAATCATTTTGAATCCTAATCCAGCTTTAAACTTCTCCACAACAGTATCACGGACCTGCCTGTTGTGTTCCTTGGTCTTCATGATGCTCTCTGTGCTTCCAACAGAATCCTGAGACTATCACAGAGCAGGTGCATTTATACGGAGACTTGATTACACACAGGTGGATTATATTTATCATCAGCAGTCATTTAGGACAACATTGGATCATGCAGAGATCCACAATGAACTTCTGGAGTGAGTTTGCTGCACTGAAAGTAAAGAGGCCGAATAATATTGCACGCCCCACTTTTCAGCTTTTATATTTCCACAAAAAATTTAAAATAACTAATAAATTTCGTTCAACTTCACAATTGTGTCTCACTTGTTGATTCTTCACTAAAACTTTACATTTGGCATTTTTATGTTTGAACCATGATATGTGGGAAAATGTTGAAAAGTTCCAGGGCGCCGAATACTTTCGCAAGGCACTGTATAAGTCCACCAGCGGCACTAAAAACCCGCTCTGACAAAACGCCAGCGGCTGGGCAGGCCGGGACTTCTAAGGCATAGAGAGTCAGTTCATGCCACTTGACCAGCTTGGATACCCAATAATTATAAGGCACAGAAGAATCACGGAGGGCATTGGTACAGTCAGCAAGATATTCCCTCAGCATCTTCCCAAACTTTGGACTCCTTGTGAGAGTACTCCGCACCTCCGGGCCTGTGCTATAGGAGAGTCTGAGAAAACTCTCCCAGAACTTTGACAGTGTTCCCCTGCCTCTGCTGGACTGGAGTTGTGTCTCTCTCGCCAGTACTACTTGGTTGTCCTACGAACTGTGACCTCTGCCACCAGCGTTTTCAGAAGGGAATTTTTTTTAATAATTACGCAACAAGGGCCTTGTGGTACTGCCCCATTTTAGTAGACCTGTCAGACTCGGGAATATGAGTTAGAAAGTTCTCCTTGTAGCATGGGTCTAAAAGTGTCACCAACCAGTATTGACTGTCACCCAAAATTTGAATAACAAGAGGGTCACGGGAAAGGCATTCACCCAGAGGACAACTGACCATGCTCTCCTCCTCCTCCCGCTCCCTGTTCTCATTCAATCCACACTGAACAGAAGGTATGACAGTTGTGTAGGAAGGACCGTCAATAGCAAATTAAACTATCTCCTGTTCTTCCTCGTCCTCTTCCTCATTGTCACCCAATCCATGTTGGGATGAGATGAGGCTGGGCTGTGCTTAATCACCCTGTATGGTTCCTTGCTCCATCTCATCGTGCTCCGCCTGCAATGCAATGATTGTAAGCAGAGAGCATTTCAGAAGACAGAGAAATGGGATGGTGACACTAATTATGACATCATCGCTGCTCACCATCTTGGTGTGTCCTCAATGTTTTGGAGAATGGTACATATGTCTGACACCTATGTCCACTCCTGAGGTCTTATGTGTGGAGTCTGAACTGAATACTGAAGACCTAGTTGATGCTGGTAGTCAACAACTATCCTCTTCTGCTCACAAATCCTTCCCAACATGTGCAGTGTAGAGTTCCAATGCATGGAACATCACACACCAGTCGGTGAGCCGGATGCTGCAAATGCTGCTGAAGCAAGGCAAGGGCTACTGAAGCTGTAGCTGACTTTCTAAAATGGGAACACAGGTGGTGTACTTTGACAAGCAGATCCAGCAGCACCAGGTAAGTTTTGAGAACTACGAGTTTAAACACATGGGCCAGGCATGGTATGTGTGTGAGCTCACCTCGCCTCAGAGCCGCCACCAGGTTCTGTTACACATGACCATGCCTGGCTATAAGTTCAGCGGTGTCAGCCAGAGATCTGCCTGATCTTTCAGAACTATCCACAACTCTTCAGCATTGTTCGGTTTGTCACCTAAGCAGATTAACTTTAGCACAGCCTGTTGTCGCTTGGCTGAGGCAGTACTGCAGTGCTTCAAGATTGTGACAGGTGTGGTCATTTTGGAGATGGAGGCTGAGGAGGATAAGGTGCCGGAGCTGTAGACTTTTGGGACAACCCTGAATGAACTAGGCCCCACAATCCTCGGTGTCGGGAGGACGTGTTCCATCCCAAGGTACTACTGGGTCCTGACTTCTTCTATGCTAACCCGCTGGAAAGTCTGCGGCCACCACACTGCTTCTTCCTGCCTGTTGGGGTGCTATGCCTCACTCCCCTTGTGTGCTACTGTCCTCGCTCTGCATATCCTCCAGCCAGATTGTGTCAGTTACTATATCATCCACAACCTCATCTTCCACTTCCGCACACTGGTCCTCCTCCTGACTTTCTGGCAAATGTGTCTCATTATCATCCACCCCTTGTGACACTTTTCCACCATTGCCTTCGTGTGACTATGGCTGCTCAAATATTTGGGCATCGCTACATGCGATCTCCTCTTGCCCCGCTTCAAGTGGACCGGGCTAGAGGCCTGAATCTATACATGGGAAAGTGAACAGCTCTTCGGAGTGTCCAAGTGTGAAATCAGTTTCTCCGAGCACTTGGCATGGCAAGATGATGGAGGATCAGGGTGAGGAATATGCGGTCCAGACTTACGTCTACTGAGACTTGACCGTAAGGAAGACAGGGTAGTGGTGGTGGTGGCAAAGTGACTTGAAGCATTATCCGCTATCCAACAAACAACCTTTTGACACTGCTCAGGGTTTGATAGTGGTGTGGTGCTGTTGTCTCCTAGTAATTGGGACAGGAAGGTCGGATGAGAAGATGTGAGTGTTTATTGTGGCACAATTTCAGCTTGGCCACGGCCTCGTCTCCAGCCTCTGCATGCACCATTACCATTGCATCCAGTTCACCATCCACTGTCATGCATATTGTTCATTTTAAATGGAGGACAACTTTCACTACAAATGGCTGAATTTGGAGTGACCTTATATGTGATCCATGTGACTGAAAACTCCAGTTAAAAATAGCTGGCCTATAAGTAACTATTTTTATCAGCAAACTGGTGTCAATAACTTCGCTACCACACTGCAACAAAATTTAAATGGAGGTCAGAAATGGCAGAATTTTGAGCGCACTGATATGTGATCCATGTGACAGACAAACTCCAGTTTAAAATATCTGGCCTGTAGGTAACTATTTTTACCTGCAATCTGGTGTCAATAACTTTGCTAACACACTGCAACAAAATTTAAATGGAAGCAAGAAATGGCAGAATTTTCAGCGCAATGATATGTGATCCATGTAGCAGACAAACCCCAGTTTAAAATAGCTGGACTGTAGGTAACTATTTTTACCAGCAAACTGGTGTCAATAACTTCTAACACACTGCAACAAAATTTAAATGGAAGCAGAAATGGCAGAATTTTCAGTGCATGATATGTGACCCGTTATTTAACTGTATTTATTGATTTAGAAGTTTTAATAAGGGTGAGGAGGGAAATGTAAGGTTTTAGGAAAAGGGGGAGGGGGTACAATTATGAGAAGGGGAAAGGAAAGGGAAGGGAAATGGGGTGACAATAAAAACTAGAAAACTCCAAATATACATTTCCATAGCTTTGCATATGAAATGAATGCAATGTAAACTGTATATAACTTAAGTTGATATCATAAAACTGTAGGCACTTAATAACCATTAAAAAAAAGTTATGTGTTGACCAGATCTATGGGAGTATTCCATAATCCGTAACGTAGCTCAGATGTCGTTTATTATTTGAACAATAAAGTATATCTTTGGTTTAAGCCGTAGCAGGAATTGATTTCCATTTGTCCCATTTCTTTGCGTGTTTCTTTAAGTTATTATTAATAATAGCGAAGCGTTGTTCCTAAGAGTAGTGCAAAGAAATTTTCTCCAAAATGTCTGAAAACTTTGACACAGCCACTCTTTTACAGTACAATGCCAGCTAATTCCTAACCACCAGGAAAATATGTATTATAACAAACCTTATCGAAGGCTAGAACTCTTCAGGGTCAATAGAGAGAAGAGCGGCCTATGGAGTTAACGGGCAATGCCTCTTGAGAAGAGAGTCAATATATATCGATACATGTTTCCACAGGCTTTTTAATTTTGGGGCAACTCCAAAAAATATGGAGTAGATTACCGTGCAGTCTGCAATTACGCCAACATAGGGGTGAGTTCTTTTGGTCAATATGAGCTAGGCAAGAAGGGGTGCAATACCATCTAACGAGGGTTTTATATTAAGCCTCATGAAGGATCATAGAAATGTTGGACTAATATGAGTTTCTGATAGCGTTTTCCCATTGTTCATGGTTAATAGAAGTATTTTGTTTTCATTCCCACTTTACCATATAAGAGTTTTTATGGAAGGTATTATCTTTATTTAAATAACTATAAAGATTTTTGGTGATCCATAAAAATTTATTATTAGGATTTTCTAATAATATAGCAATAATTTCTGCCTTCGGATTTTTTGTTGCTTATAAATTTACAAATGCTATCTTTTAAATTGAAAAGAACATAAATTCTTGGGAGGATAGATTAAATTTTTCTTTGACTTCTTTAAAGGGTATAAAATTCAGCCCATTATGCAAGTCTCTTACATTTTTGATTCCTGATTGCTTCCAATTATCCAGAAAATCGATTTTATAGATGGTAGTGAGCAAGGAAATTGGGAAGTTTGTTGTTAATTCTAGTTTGTTTCTCCTCTTGCTAGGTTTAGCTAGTATAGTCCAAGTGCTAGTCAACGCCTGGAAGATGGGAGATTTAGGATTAGGTAAGTGTGGTCTAAAAAGGTGATTAATAATTACAGGGGTTGGACAAAATAATGGAAACACCTGGAGACATCAGTTAATTTAATATGGTGTAGGTCCACCTTTTGCAGCGATTACTGCCTCAATTCTCTGAGGTATGGATTCATACAAGGCGTGAATTGTTTCCAAAGGAATTTTAGCCCATTCTTCAGTTAAAACACCTCCAGATTTTTGAGCGACGATGGCAGCGGAAATCGACGTCTAACTTGAATCTCTAAAATCGACCATAGATGCTCAATAAAGTTGAGGTCTGGGGATTGTGGGGGCCAGATAAGATGCTCAACTTCATTAGAATGTTCCTCGTGCCATGCTTTAACGATTCTAGCTGTATGAATTGGTGCATTATCATCCTGAAAGATGGCGTTCCCCTCGGGAACAGTGCTTGAACCATAGGATGCATTTGGTCTCCCAAAATGCCTAAATAATTGCGGCTGTTAATTCTTCCATGAAGGGATATCATTGGCCCGGCGGATCTCCACAAAATAGCACCCCAAATCATCACAGAACCTCCGCCATGTTTTATGGTTGGGAGAAGGCAGTCTGGATGGAATGCTTCTTTCGGCTGTCTCCAAAGTACACGCGGCCGGAGGTCGGAAATAGGGTAAACGATGATTCGTCTGAGAATATCACGTTTCACGGCTCCAGGGACCAATTCTGGAGATTTCTTCACCAATCTAAACGCTTGGAAACATTTGTCATTGAGAGCAGCGGTTTTCGAATTGCAGCTCTTCCGTGGAATCCAGATTTGTTCAGCTCCTGAGAACAGTTTTCGTGGAAACTGGGTTCTGTAGGTGTTCATTCAGCTCAGCAGTGATTTTCGGAGCCGTGGTCTTGTGATCCTCTCTCACAATTCGCTTTAGAGTCAGACGGTCTCTCTCAGTCAACTTCGACTTTCGGCTGGACCTGTGCTTTGCTGAGGACATATTTCCTTCTCTTTCAAACACTGTCATTACTTTGGAGACAGTACCTCTTGACACGCCAAGCTTTTCGGGCACTTTCGGTTACACTAGTGCCTGCCATACCAGCACCAACAATTTGGCCTCTTTGAAAATCTGAGAGGTCTGCCATTGGTATCAGGTTCTCATCAATGTTCTTACAATTATGCAAAACAAACAGTTAATTTACATACACATATCACATAACACAAATAATCAACTACAAATCATTACCATATGTCACGGTTTGCATGTTTATAACATGTTCGAAGATTATGATGCCAAAACGTTAGGTGTTTCCATTATTTTGTCCAACCCTGTATGTCCTTATGGAGCGGTGGTTATTAAACAAATCTTCTAGATGAGTTCATGCGGGAGAGTTATTTTTGTTAAACCAGTATGCACTATGTTTAACCAAACTAGATAAATAACAGTCTTTAATATTGAGAAGCGCAATGCCACCATTATTTTTCAATTTATATAAAATGTCTGATGCCACCCTAACTTTCTTCCCATTCCAAACAATTGAATTAACAGTTATTTGGATTCTGTCTAAAAAATGTGTAGGAATAGTTAGGAGTATGGTCTTAAAGATATATAAGATTTTCTGAAGGATGAAAGTTTTTATAACTAATATCCCAGCCAAGAGAGACCAAATTTTCTGAAATTTTATAGATTGTTCACAATAATTTTTAAAGTAGATTCCAAATTGGAAGATATAGTTAGATCAAAAATCTTGGAAATAGTTATCCCAAGATAGGTGACCTCTCTCTCCACCCATTCAAAATTTGGACTCTTGGTAAGATGATTGATGGTTTGGTTATTAATGAAGAAGTATAAACCTTTGGATTTCTGACAATTGATCTTGAAGTACATAGTTGTCGAAAAGAAATCCAAAGAAGATAATAAAGCCTCAATTGATTTGATATGAACCGTCAGTGTTAAAATGTCATCTGCGAATAGGCTAATTTTGAAATCTCTTGAGTCAGTATTAAAGCCAGATATAGATGGGATATTTCTCTGATATGTGATCTGTGTGATGAACAAACCCAGCTGGACTGTAGGTAAATATTTTTACCAGCAAACTGTTGTCAATATCTTCGCTAACACACTGCAACAAAATTTAAATGGAGGCCAGAAATGTCAGAATTTTGAGCGCACTGATATGTGATCCGTGTGACAGACAAACCCCAGCTTAAAATAGCTGGCCTGTAGGTAAATATTTTACCAGCAAATTGATGTCAATAACTTCGCTAACACACTTCAGCAAAATTTAAATGGAGGCAAGAAATGGCAGAATTTTGAGCGCACTGATATGTGATCCTTGTGACAAAAAACAACAGTTTAAAATAGCTGGCCTGTAGGTAACTATTTTTACCAGCAAACTGGTGTCAATAACTTTGCTATCACACTGCTACAAAATTTAATTGGAGCCCAGAAATGGCAGAATTTTGAGATCACTGATATGTGATCTGTGTGAGGAACAAACCTCAGTTTAAAATAGCTGGCCTGTAGGTAACAACTTTTACCAGCAAACTGCTGTCAATAACTTTGCTAACACACTGCAACAAAATTTAAATGGAGGCCAGAAATGGCAGAATTTTGAGTGCACTGATATGTATCTGTGTGACAGATAATCCTCAGTTTAAAATAGCTGGTGTTAGGGATCGAGTTCCCGCTGCGGCACAAGGGGAATCTCAAACCAGTCCTGCTGCAGTCCCCCATCCATCTCAGGCCGCAGTGGAGCCTGCTCAGCAGAGACGTCGGTCCCAGCGTCTCGCTCAGTCTAATACTGTGCGAGGCTTTTTGCTGCCTCTCCTGGTTCCTCTATTATAACCAGTGCTGGAGCAGGAAGTCCTGGGACAAAGTCCTCGCTTTCTCCATCTAAGCATGCCCAGGGCAAGATCTCCCATAGGAGATCAGTGGTCACATGCTCGGTTACAGCAGCGACTCCCATTGGTCCGCCAGGAAGGTCCTGAAACTGCTTGTGTTCTGGAACAGTTTCTCATTGGTCCTTTTCTGGAAGGTCCTGTAGCTGCTATTATAAAAGGTACGCACGGCCATGCTCTAGTATCAATTCTGTTATGTGCTTTGCGCCAGTATGGTCATGTATGCATGTGGTTAGGGCTCGGCTGAAATAAGCCCCTAGAATACCGGCACCTCCGGTGAGGAGTTTGTATGCACGTGTTCAGGGCTTGGCTGAAATAGCCTCTAGAATACCGGCTACTCCGGTGAGGAGCTGGTTGTTTGCGTTTCTGACTGCATGACCACGGACTGCTATCCGCTCAGCAGCTATCTGGGTACTCCTGTGGTATTAACAGGACACAGTCTCTATCTCAGCGTCTAAGTCAGCGACTCTGTGGTGTAACAGAGTTCGCTCTTACCACCATATAGTGCCACAGCATCTATGTTTGTGACTCTGTGAAGTAACAGAGCTCGCTTATACCGCCATATCCTGTCATCTTGCTAGCAGCAGGCTCTGCCTGCACGGTGGACCCCGGGCTGCGAAAGCACCCATTATGTTCCGCTGACCCTAACAGCTGGCCTGTAGGTAACTATTTTTATCAGCAAACTGGTTTCAATAACTTTGCTAACACACTGTAATAAAATTTAAGTGGAGGCAAGAAATACCAGAATTTTATGAGCACTGATATGTGATCTTTGTGATAGACAAACCCCAGTGTAAAATAGCTGGACTGTAGGTAACTATTTTTACCTGCAAACTGGTGTCAATAACTTTGCTAGCACACTGCAACAAAATTTAAGTGGAGGCAAGAAATGGCAGAATTTTGAGTGCACTGATATGTGATCCGTGTGACAGACAAACCCCAGTTTAAAATAGCTGACCTGTAGGTAACTATTTTTACCAGCAAACTGGTGTCAATAACTTTGCTAACACACTGCAACAAAAATTAAATGGAGACAAGAAATGGCAGAATTTTAGCGCACTTATATGTAATCCATGTGACGACAAACACCAGTTTAAAATAGCTGGCCTGTAGGTAACTATTTTTATCAGCAAACTGGTGTCAATAACTTTGCTAACACACTGCAGCAAAATTTATATGGAGGCCAGAAATGGCAGAATTTTGAGAGCACTGATATGTGATCCGTGTGATGGATAAACCTCAGTTTAAAATAGCTGGCCTGTAGGTAACTATTTTTATCATCAAACTGGTGTCAATAACTTCGCTAACACACTGCAATAAAATTTAAGTGGAGGCAAGAAATGCCAGAATTTTGAGCGCACTGATATGTAATCTGTGTGACAGACAAACCCCAGTTTAAAATATCTGGCCTGTAGGTAACTATTTTTACCAGCAAACTGATGTCAATAACTTCGCTAACAAACTGCAACAAAATTTAAATGGAGGCAAGAAATGGCAGAATTTTGAGTACACTGATATGTGATCCATGTGACGGACAAACCCAGTTTAAAATAGCTGGACTGTAGGTAACTATTTTTACCTGCAAACTGGTGTCAATAACTTTGCTAGCACACTGCAACAAAATTTAAGTGGAGGCAAGAAATGGCAGAATTTTGAGTGTACTGATATGTGATCCGTGTGAGAAAACCCCAGTTTAAAATAGCTGGACCTGTAGGTAACTATTTTTACAGCAAACTGGTGTCAATAACTTGCTAACACACTGCAAAAAATTTAAGTGAGACAAGAAATGGCAGAATTTTAAGCGCACTTATATGTAATCCATGTGACGGACAAACACCAGTTTAAAATAGCTGGCCTGTAGGTAACTATTTTTATCAGCAAACTGGTGTCAATAACTTTGCTAACACACTGCAACAAAATTTATATGGAGGCCAGAAATGGCAGAATTTTGAGAGCACTGATATGTGATCCGTGTGATGGATAAACCTCAGTTTAAAATAGCTGGCTGTAGGTAACTATTTTTATCATCAAACTGGTGTCAATAACTTCGCTAACACACTGCAATAAAATTTAAGTGGAGGCAAGAAATGCCAGAATTTTGAGCGCACTGATATGTAATCTGTGTGACAGACAAACCCCAGTTTAAAATATCTGGCCTGTAGGTAACTATTTTTACCAGCAAACTGATGTCAATAACTTCGCTAACAAACTGCAACAAAATTTAAATGGAGGCAAGAAATGGCAGAATTTTGAGTACACTGATATGTGATCCATGTGACGGACAAACCCCAGTTTAAAATAGCTGGACTGTAGGTAACTATTTTTACCTGCAAACTGGTGTCAATAACTTTGCTAGCACACTGCAACAAAATTTAAGTGGAGGCAAGAAATGGCAGAATTTTGAGTGTACTGATATGTGATCCGTGTGACGGACAAACCCCAGTTTAAAATAGCTGACCTGTAGGTAACTATTTTTACCAGCAAACTGGTGTCAATAACTTTGCTAACACACTGCAACAAAAATTAAATGGAGACAAGAAATGGCAGAATTTTAAGCGCACTTATATGTAATCCATGTGACGGACAAACACCAGTTTAAAATAGCTGGCCTGTAGGTAACTATTTTTATCAGCAAACTGGTGTCAATAACTTTGCTAACACACTGCAACAAAATTTATATGGAGGCCAGAAATGGCAGAATTTTGAGAGCACTGATATGTGATCCGTGTGATGGATAAACCTCAGTTTAAAATAGCTGGCCTGTAGGTAACTATTTTTATCATCAAACTGGTGTCAATAACTTCGCTAACACACTGCAATAAAATTTAAGTGGAGGCAAGAAATGCCAGAATTTTGAGCGCACTGATATGTAATCTGTGTGACAGACAAACCCCAGTTTAAAATATCTGGCCTGTAGGTAACTATTTTTACCAGCAAACTGATGTCAATAACTTCGCTAACACACTGCAACAAATTTAAATGGAGGCAAGAAATGGCAGAATTTTGAGTACACTGATATATGATCCATGTGACGGACAAACCCCAGTTTAAAATAGCTGGCCTGTAGGTAACTATTTTTACCAGCAAACTGTTGTCAATAATTTTGCTAACACACTGCAACAAAATTTAAATGGAGGAAAGATATTGCCAAATTTGGAACGCACCAATATGTGATCTGTGTGATCAGGGGTGAACCTAGCCTCTCTGCTGCCTGAGGTGAACAGTAAAATCAGTACAAATAAATCTGGTTTACTCTATACTAGCCTAACCGACGCTCATGTAAAATACATACACTTTTAAATAGGAATATATTTGAAACATTGATCTTTACACTTCTTCAGGGACTCAATGTCGCCTGAGGCGAAGTGATCAACTTGCTTCATTTTAGGTGATCCCCTAGCCAGGGAACAGTGCTTACTGTAGCGCTTCTTCCTCGGCGGCCGTCCGTGTGGTACTGATGCGGCACACAGTTGCCACATGTATTACACACACGGACATCTCCACTAATTGTTTTTCCGTTACCAGAAATATCAGGATGTGTGAAACCAGCCTAAAGCCACATTCACACATTCAGTATTTGGTCCGTATTTTACCTCAGTATTTGTAAGCCAAATCAGGAGTGGGTGAGAAATCCAGAAGTGGTGACGTGTTTCTATTATTCTTTTCCTCTGATTGCTCCACTCCTGGTTTTGCATACAAATACTGATGTACAGTCATGGCCAAAAGTTTTGAGAATGACACAAATATTATATTTTCACATGATCTGCTGCCCTCTGGTTTTTATGTGTGTTTGACAGATGTTTTTATCACAGACAGAAATATAATAATTGCAAACATATGAGTAACAAAAGCTTATATTGACAGTTAGAATGAGTTAATGCAGCAGGTCAATATTTGCAGTGTTGACCCTTCTTCTTCAGGACCTCTGCAATTCTCCCTGGCATGCTCTCAATCAACTTCTGGACCAAATCCTGACTGATGGCAGTCCATTCTTGCACAATCAATGCTTTCATTTTGTCAGAATTTTTAGGTTTTTGTTTGTCCACCCGTCTCTTGATGATTGACCACAAGTTCTCAATGGGATTAAGATCTGGGGAGTTTCCAGGCCATGGACCCAAAATCTCTATGTTTTGTTCCCTGAGCCATTTAGTTATCACCTTTGCTTTATGGCAAGGTGCTCCATCATGCTGGAAAAGGCATTGTTGATCGCCAAACTGCTCTTGGAGGGTTGGGAGAAGTTGCTCTTGGAGGACATTCTGGTACCATTCTTTATTCATGGCTGTGTTTTTAGGCAAGACTGTGAGAGAGCCGATTCCCTTGGCTGAGAAGCAACCCCACACATGAATGGTTTCAGGATGCTTAACAGTTGGCATGAGACAAGACTGGTGGTAGCGCTCACCTTGTTTTCTCCGAATGAGGCGTTTTTTTCCTGATGTCCCAAACAATTGAAAAGGGGATTCATCAGAGAAAATAACTTTACCCGAGTCCTCAGCAGTCCACTGCCTGTACCTTTTGCAGAATATCAGTCTGTCCATGATGTTTTTTCTGGAGAGAAGTGGCTTATTTGCTGCCCTCCTTGAGACCAGGCCTTGCTCCAGGAGTCTCCGCCTCACAGTGCGTGCAGATGCACTCACACCTGCCTGCTGCCATTCCTGAGCAAGCTCTGCACTGCTGGTAGCCCGATCCCGCAGCTGAAACACTTTTAAGAGACAATCCTGGCGCTTGCTGGTCTTTCTTGGGCGCCCTGGAGCCTTTTTGGCAACAATGGAACCTCTCTTCTTGAAGTTCTTGATGATGCGATAGATTGTTGACTGAGGTGCAATCTTTCTAGCTGCGATACTCTTCCCTGTTAGGCCATTTTTGTGCATTGCAATGATGACTGCACGTGTTTCTTTAGAGATAACCATGGTTAACAGAAAGAAAACAATGATGCCAAGCACCAGCCTCCTTTTAAAGTGTCCAGTGGTGTCATTCTTACTTAATCATGACAGATTGATCTCCAGCCATGTCCTCATCAACACCCACACCTGTGTTAATGGAGCAATCACTGAAAAGAGGTTAGCTGGTCCTTTTAAGGCAGGGCTGCAATGATGTTCAAATGTGTTTTGGGGGATAAAGTTCATTTTCTAGCCAAATATTGATTTTGCAAGTAATTGCTGTTAAGCTGATCACTCTTTATAACATTCTGGAGTATATGCAAATTGCCATTAGAAAAAGTGAAGCAGTAGACTTTGTAAAAATTAATGTTTGTTTTTATTCTCAAAACTTTTGGCCATGACTGTAAAATACTGAATGTGTGAACGTTGCCTGATAGAGGGTTTCTGCTACTTCTGACTTCCCGCAGACAGAAGATGCAGTCACAAGATGGTGCCGATAAAAAGTGGAGATGGTGACATTATACACAGTAGCTCTGTATATAGTATATAGTGTACAGGTAATACAGTGATCACCAGTGACATACACAGGAGCTCTGTATATAGTGTCAATGTACAGTTAATACAGTGATCACTGGTGACATTATACAGAGTATCTCTGTATATAGTGTCAGGTTACAGGTAATACAGTGATCACTGGTGACATTATACACAGGAGTTCTGTATATGTCAGTGTACAGGTAATACACTGATCACCGGTATTAGGGCTGGCAGAACGCACCAAAGAAATATAAATAATAGGTACTTTCGCAGCCCGGGATCCACCGTGCAGGCAGAGCCTGCTGCTAGTAAGATGCCACAATATGGCAGTATAAGCGAGCTCTGTTACTCCACAGAGTCGCTGATATAGAAGCTGTGGCACTATATGGCGGTAAGAGCGAACTCTGTTTGTCCACAGAGTCGCTGTGGTAGAGACTGTGTCCTGTTAACCCCACAGGAGCACTCAGATAACTGAAGAGCGGATAGCAGTCCGTGGTCATGCAAACAGTAACGCAAACAACCAACTCCTCACCGGAGTAGCCGGTATTCTAGAGGCTATTTCAGCCAAGCCCTGAACACATGTATACAAAACTCCTCACGAGAGGTGCCGGTATTCTAGGGGCTTATTTCAGCCGAGCCCTAACCGCATGCGTACATGACCACACTGGCGCAAAGCACATAACAGAATTGATACTAGCGCATGGCTTGCGGCCATGCAACCCTTTTATAGCCGCAGCAACTGCAAGACCTTCCAGAACGAACCAATGAAGCCTGCCCCAGAACTCGAGCAGCTTCACGACCTTCCTGGAGGACCAATGGGAGTTGTTGCAGTACCTGAGCATGTGACCCCTGATCTCCAATGAGAGATCTTAACCTGGGCATGTTCAGAAGGGGAAAAGCAGGACTTAGTCCCAAAGTTGTCTGTTCGCCGCTGACCAGTACAGGCAATAATGGCAGTACCCAGAAAGGCAGCAGTATTCCTTTGCACAGTATGAGACTGAGCAAGACACTGGGACCAACGTCTCTGCTGAGCAGGAACCACTGCGGCAGGAGAAGAATGGGAGACCGCAGCGGAGATGGCTCGAGGTTCCCCCTGTGCAGAGGCGGGAACTCGACCCCTAAAAACCGGTGACATTAAACACAGGAGCTCTGTATATAGTGTCAGTGTACAGGTAATACAGTGATCACCGGTGACATGATACACATGATCTCTGTATATAATGTCAGTGTACAGGTAATACAGTGATCACCGGTGACATTATAAAAAGGAGCGCCATGCTCCTTTCTGGCCCCTGTGCTCCATTCTGCCCCAAGGCAAATTTTAGGCCACACACCCCCGACAACACCCATTTCACAACTAGCCACACCCATATCCACGCCCCTATCGCATCCATTTAGCACTGCTGATCACACTGACTGGTACTGAGGTCACAGTGGCTGGTACTACGGGCACACTGACTGGTACTGAGAAAAAGAAAGAAAGAACAGAGAGAGAGAGAAAGGAAGAACAGAGAGAGAAAGAAAGAAGGAAAGAAAGAAAGAAAGAAAGAAAGAAAGAAAGAAAGAAAGAAAGAAGAACAGAGAGCAAAAGAAAGAACAGAGAGAGAAAGAAAGAGGGGAAAGAACAGAGAGAAAGGACGAACAGAGAGAGAGAAAGAAAGAGATGAAAGAAAGAACAGAGAGAGAAAGGAAGAATAGAGAAAAGAAAGAACAGAGAGACAGAAAGAAAGAAAGAGAAAGAAAGAACAGAGAGAGAGACAGAACAGAGAGAGAAAGAAAGAACAGAGAGAGAGAAAGAACAGAGAGGGAAAGAAAGAAAGCACACAGAGAGAAAGGAAGAACGAGAGAGAGAGAAAGAAAGAAAGAGGAGAAGAAAGAAACAACAGAGAGAAAGAAAGAGGGGAAGAAAAAACAAAGAAGAAGAAAGAGAAAAGAAAGAGAAAGAAAGAGGGGAAGAAAGAACAGAGAGAGAAGAAAGAGGGGAAAGAAAGAACAGAGAGAGAAAGAAGAAAGGGAGAATGAAAGAAAGAAAGAGAAAGAAAGAACAGAGAGAGAAAGAAAGAGGGGAAAGAAAGAACAGAGAGCTAAAGAAAGAACAGTGAGAAAGAAAGAAAAGAAGAAAGAAAGAAAAGAGAGAGAAAGAACAGAGAGAGAGAAAGAGGGGAAAGAAAGAAAAGAAGAAAGAAGAAAGAAAGAAGAGAGAGAAGAAATAAAGAAAAGAGAGAGAAAGAAAGAACAGAGAAAGAGAAAGGAAGAGCAGAGAGAGAAAGAAAGAAAGAAGGGATAGAAAGAAAAAACAGGGAGAGAGAAAGGTAGAACAGAGAAAGAAAGAGGTGAAAGAAAAAGAACAGAGAGCGAAAGAAAGAGCAGAGAGAAAGAAAGAGGGGAAAGAAAGAAAGAACAGAGAAAGAAAAAGAGGGGAAAGAAAGAACATAGAAAGAAAGAGGGAAAAGAAAGAACAGAGAGAGAAAGAAAGAGGGAAGAAAGAACAGAGATAGAAAGAATGAAAGAACAGAGAGAGAGAACAAAGAAAGAACAGAGAGAGAAAGAAAAAACAGAGAGAGAAAGAAAGAATAGAGAGAGAAAAAGAAAGAAAGGGGAAAGAGAGAACAGAGAGAAAGAAAGAACAGAGAGAAAGGAAGATTAGAGAGGGAAAGAAAGAATAGAGAGAAAGAAACAGAGAGAAAGAAAGATTAGAGAGGGAAAGAATGAACAGAGAGAGAGAAAAAGAAACAGAGAGGGAAAGAAAGATTCTATAAAGACACTATAGCAGCCCGGCTCACATTGTAGTGCCCGCCTGAGCCTCCCGATGCAGGACATATCATGATCTGCTCACATGGCCGACATCCCCGATTCCAAGGCAATCCCACTGTCCGTGCTGTCAGAGGAGGACACGGTGATGGATCTGAAGTATTCCCGGAGTGCCTCCATGGTTCGATCACAATCTCCTCCTGAAATTACCTAATTTCTGGTCAGCTTCCAGCACATCACTTCCGGAAGAACGTCACGTGTGAGTTTA
Source organism: Oophaga sylvatica (assembly GCA_033576555.1). Classification (NCBI taxonomy): domain Eukaryota; kingdom Metazoa; phylum Chordata; class Amphibia; order Anura; family Dendrobatidae; genus Oophaga; species Oophaga sylvatica. Next base: position 269,020,629 of record JARQOD010000004.1, on the reverse strand, counting down.
AAGTGCTCCTTGGGGCTCCATTGTGTACTCCTGTGTCCGCGGGAAAAGTAAGCTCCCGACCGGGACAGTGGGGCAGACTCTCAAAATCGGTACTGTCCCGCTGGATCTGGGATTTTTGGGAGGTATGAATGCTCCCCACCATACACTGACCTTGTACATGCACGGCTCCACACACCTCATACACACAGGCTCTGCTCCGCACACCTCTACACACGCCGCTCACATCCTCGCTCACACGCGGCTCTGCTCACCTCATACACACAGGGCTCCGCACACCTTGTATACACAGGGCTCCGCATACCTCGTACACACGTGGCTCCACTCCGCATACCTCGTACTCACGCAGCTCCACTCCGCACACCTCGTACACATGCGGCTCCGCACACCTTGTACAAATGCGGCTCCGCTCCACACACTTCATACACATGCGGCTCTGCTCTGCAAACCTCGTACACACAGGGCTCTGCACACCTCGTACACACGTGGCTCCGCTCTGCACATATCATACAAATGCGACTCTGCTCCGCACACCTCGTACACACGAGGCTCTGCTCCGTACACACAAGGCCCAGCTCTGAACACCCTATACAACACGTCTCTGATCTGTACACCTTGTACACACACGGCTCTGCTACATCCACCCTGTAAACCCTTCCTGACCCCACACATAAACTTCCCCTCATCCAGCACCATGACAACCAGCACAGTAGAGTCCTGCATACACTGAGGGCTGCCCCTGATCATGTGACATCTGACTCCTCCCCTCATGTGACCTCATTACAGGTACTGTGCGCACTTAACAGCAATATGTGAGTAACACGAGCAGATGCAGGAGAGTAGGGAGGTACCACCACCTGAGGCAGAGTGCTCAACTCGCCTCATGGTAGGTGCACCCCTGCGTGTGATGGACAAACTTCAGTTTAAAATAACTGGATTTTTAGCGCTGTAATATGGAAAGGATCTGGCTATACTCTCTATACTCTATTGCGTCAACAAGCAAATGGAGAAGAAAAGCTGTTCTTTGGATTGCTTTTTAAGCAAATAATCAGGATTAGGATTCCAAAAAATATTTCCTGGCCCTTGATACCTGAGGATATGTCTAGAAATATCTGTTATAGCAGCAGCAGACAAAACTGGAATTGACCCTCTTGCTATATGCACTGCAGTCTGCCACATACACTGCCCGCCTGACTAGCACTGATATCTATGCAGCTTTATTAGTCCTCATAAGTACTGTTAGTTGAGATGGCTATGTGCATTATATATGGTATACCCACACTAAGTTAGAACCAAGCAAATTTCTCATTAGCTCAGCAGCAACTCTTCCTACACTGCCTGATTCCAGAGCAGACTGACGAGCATGGCAGCACCATGTCTGATATAGACCTGTTGATGCTGTACGGCCAGCCAATCACTGTAATGCCACAACCAACATGGCTGCGGCATTACAGTGTGTGGCAGACCATTCTTGCATGTTCATTGGCTCCCTAAAGAGCACCAAACATGAAGGGCGGTAACCTGAGATCCCTTCGAGCAACCATGGAAATATTTGGCGAGCTCCGAGCATCTCGAGCAGTGAGATGCTTGGGCGAGCACCAAGTAGTGGTGAGCATACTCGCTCATCACTACATTTGAGCTGTTGCATTAGGTATCAGGGCTCCTAGCACAGATGGCCTACACTGGTCCCAAACCCACATGGTTTTAATTTAAACTTCAATTCCTCGCTCTAAATACTTTCCTGGACCCTGATATCTCATGCATGGCACATAGCTGACTCCTTCTGTGCCATTATAAAATGTTCTACAGTGGGACAATTGATCAGTCAACTACCTGTGTTACTATTCTTACATTTTTCTACCAATAGTAGTCTATGAAACTGATGTTTGTGCCACCTAAGTGTGGCTAGGAAACTAAAAAAATTGAGCTGTTGCACGAGGTATCTTGGCTGCCAGCAAAGAAGACTTATACCGCTCCCTTAGCCACCACGTCTTAATTGAAACTTCAATTCAAAGCTGCAAATTCTGTCTCAGAACCTGATACCTCAATCATGGGCCATGGCTGAATGCTTCTGTGCCATTATATAAGGTTCTACTGTGAGGTCCATTAATCAGTCAACTACCTGTCATTTATCTTACATTGCTCTGCCAATAGTACTGTATGAAACTGATGTTTGTGCCATCTGAGTGTGGCTGAAATATAAAAAAATTGGAAGTGTTGCATGAGGTATCAGGTCTCCCAGCTAAGAAGGCTTACACAGCTCCCATAAGCACCAGGTCCTCATTGAAACTTCAATTCCAAGCTGTAAATGTCCGGCCATACCCTGATACCTCATGCATGGCACATGGCTGACTGCTGCTGTGCCATTTGCAAATTTCTACTGTGGCTCTATTTATGCCACTTTCCATGCTGTCTGCCACTAATTTTAGCTGTTTGGAAAGCTTTTTGTCAGCCCTTAAGGTGTTATGTATACATTTGGTTTAGTCTCTCATCGAATCTAATGGTGTTTAGGTGTGTTCGTTGAAACGTTCAGCGTACGTCTAATCGTTCGGCCAATAAAATGGAACCGAACCTTGAAAGTTTCGCTCATCTCTAGTGTCCAATGTAATGGTTCATCTATGTTTCTTAAAATGGCACAATATTTCAGGCACAATGGCACTGTTTTTTTATTCGTTTAGATTAATAATGTCAACAATAAACTTTTAGATTTTATCTGAATAGCTGTATAGGTTTGATAACTTCCTCCATGATGTTATTATTGTTATTTACTAAACTACATCTTATAAAAATACAAAAAAATTTTAAAAAGAAGGAAAAATAAATTTTAGATCGTGGACTATGACAGATTTATCATTTCTACCTGTCTCACTGTAAGTTACAGATTATTAAGTTTATCTTAAATGTATTTGACACGGTAATACAATTTTTGTATTTAACTTTGCACATAAAGTAAACTGCAAATTTCCAGGAAATCTTAATTATCCCACAGGGATCTTTTTAAGTTATCCTGTTAAAGCTGTGTATGTACCTTAATTAACACGGTATTAAAAACCATGTGAATGGATAAAAGCACCAAAGCACTTTCTCTTAAATATGTTCAAATAATACTTCAACTTCCCCTTATGTTAAAATGTTCAAGGATAGTTGAGATTTATTGGGTAAGATTTGCTTCAGGAAGGTGTTTAATATTTCTGGTTTTAAACTATTTGTACTGGAACTCATTTTGTGGCTTGTCAAGTAGACTAAACTAGACTGTGTGACTGGGCAGAGGTTTTATTGGACTTGTCTGTTACAGGTTCCAAACCATTGAGTTTGTCAGTTAGTGATTTGCAATGGGACTGGGAAATATCAAAGGGCCTATAGTGTCATTCACTTAAATATTTCATTATAACATTAAAGCTAAAAAGTTATTAAGTGGTTATTTGTCTTACTTGTATCATTCATCTGCACCAAATATATTACAACCTTTGCATTCATGGTATTATTTTAATGAATAAAATTTTTACCACTGGTAATGCACTGCAATGGAAATTGTCTAGATTGTTAACATTGTGGATTTATTTTTTATGTGTTGTTTATGTGATTTGGTGGCACATGCAATATAAGTGCTACAGATTCTCCTCCTTTGTGAAGCACCACCCGCTTGTTAGTGCAGACTTTCTCACAGTTGGCACAGCTCTCCTGTTCTCATAATGATAATGTGAGCAAACTGTAAAGCGCTGCGGAATATGTTAGCGCTATATAAAAATAAAGATTATTATTATTTCTATTATAATGGCTGTTGATTGAGAGGCAAATGTTAAGACCTGTTCAATTGAGAAAACAGCATGTGAGAAAGCCATTCTTTGATTGAAGGAAACTGATGGGCAGGTCTACTCACATGCACAATCAGTGAGGAAGGTGGCACTAATAAGCAGGCGGTGCTTCCTAAAGGAGGAGAATGTGTAAAATGTATGTTAGTTGCACAAAATAATTTTCCAAACATATCAAGGAAAATAAAGACATAGTAAACAACATATTTAAAGGGATTGTGGAGACATTGTGGCAGCGGTGCTTTAGTCTACTGGCTCAAGACCTCATGGACTAGGGATCATCCCACTGAACATCTTTTAACTACATAAATAGCAAGAAACTAAAAAATGATAGTGTTGGTCCCCTTAAAAATAGTATGGGTGAAATGGTGGATGAGGATGAGGAAAAAGCCAATATGCTAATTGACTTTTTTCAACTGTATTTACACAAGAAAATCCCATGACATATAACATGATCAGTGATAAAAAAAATTTCTCCATTAAATGTCACCTGCTTAACCCAGCAGGAAGTACGGCGGCGTCTAAAAATCACTAAAGTTGACAAATCCCCGGGCCCGGATGGGATACACCCCGAGTACTGCAGGGATTAAGTACAGTCATAGATAGACCATTATTTTTAATCTTTAAAGATTCCATAATAACGGGGTCTGTACCACAGGACTGGCATATAGCAAATGTGGTGCCAATATTCAAAAATGGGCCAAAAACTGAACCTGGAAATTATAGGCCAGTGAGCTTTACATCTACTGAGGGTAAAATCCTGGAGGGTTTTTTAAGGGATACTACTGTATATTGGAGTATCGAGCCTGAATAACCTCATGACACAGTATCAGCATGGGTTTACGAGGGACCGTTCTTGTCAGACTTGTCTGATAAGCTTTTATGAAGGGGTAAGTTCAGGACTGGACCAAGGGAATGCAGTGGATGTGGTGTTCATGGACTTCTCAAAAGCTTTTGATACAGTGCTACACAAAAGGTTGATACATAAAATGAGAACAATGGGGATATGGGAAAATATATGTAAGTGGGTTAAGAACTGGCTCATGGATAGAAAACAAAGGGGGTTATTAATGGAGCACACTCTGACTGGGTCACGGTTAGCAGTGGGGTACCACAGGGGTCAGTATTGGGGCCGCTTCTCTTTATCATATTTATTAATGACCTTGTAGGGGCATACAGAGTAGTATTTCAATATTTGCAGATGACACTAAACTCTGCAGGGTGTAGGGATCCGCTCTGGTAGGCAGAGGCCGGGCACGCAGTAATGAGGCAATTCACAGGCATTAAATCAAAAATAACAGTTTACTGTCTCTTGACACCAGGCAACAAAACATAAATCACAGTCTTTCAATAGATCAACATAATCTTCATGACCCTGGTCATCATCAATACGGACCCTGTCCGTTACCTGTTGGTGTCTCAGGTTTGCAGACACCTCAGAGGCATCTTTCATTAAACACAGTCCTTATGTTCCACTCTGATCCCGATCAGTCTCACCACGGCTTTCAGGACCGTTCACTCCCCTGGCTCAAGCACGCCAGCTTTCCGTCTTTAGTCTGGGCGACATCCCGCCTGGATGTCAGGAAGCTCTGTCCAGCCTGACAGACTCCCGAGACCCTCACAGTCTCAGCCCAGACTCTCCAAGACAGACTCCATCCATCTCCAACTCAATCTCTCACCATGTGCTAAAACACTGCCTTACATACCTGTAGCCACTCCCCAAGCCAAGGCATGAAGCACATGATCTGGTAACCTGTTCATGACCTCATCACAGGTCCTTCACACTAACTACAATCACCAGATTGTAACATACATTCTCCCACCACCAGTGGGCAGTGTATGTGTAGTTAGCATGTCCCACCCAGCTCACAAGCTAACCCTGTAGGTCACCCTTAACAATAACTAGAACTCTTATGGGACTACAAGTCCCAGAACAACATTCCTGACCTACAGCGCAGAGGAGCTCTGCGACACATATCTTCCCTTTATAACCCTGCCGGGGATTATCTTACCAGCCACAACCTGCCTCAATGCATATCCCGAGGAGCATACACAGCGCCCCCTAGCTGCATCATGGGTCATTACACCACAAGGGTAATAAATACAGAGGAGGACAATTTTATATTACAGGAGGATTTATGTAAACTAGAAGCTTGGGCTGATAAATGGCAAATGAGCTTTAATGGGGATAAATGTAAGGTCATGCACTTGGGTAGAACAAACAAGATGTATAATTATGTGCTTAATTGTAAAACACTGGGCAAAACTGTCACTGAAAAAGACCTGGGTGTATGGGTGGACGACAAACTCACATTTAGTAGCCAATGTCAGGCATCTGCTGCCAAGGCAAATAAAATAATGGGATGCATTAAAAGAGGCATAGATGCTCATGAGGAGAACATAATTTTACCTCTATACAAGTCACTGGTGCGACCACACTTAGAATACTGTGTGCAGTTCTGGTCTCCGGTGTATAAGAAAGACATAGCTGAACTGGAGCTGGTGCAGAGAAGAGCGACCAAGGTTATTAGAGAACTGGGGGGTCTGCAATACCAAGACAGGTTATTACACTTGGGGTTATTTAGTTTGGAAAAACGAAGGCTTAGGGGTGATCTTATTACAATGTATAAATATATGAGGGGACAGTACAAAGACCTTTCTAATGATCTTTTTACTCTTAGACCAGTGACGGGGACAAGGGGGCATCCTCTACGTCTGGAGGAAAGAAGGTTTAGCCATAATCACAGACGCAGATTCTTTACTGTAAGAGCAGTGAGACTATGGAACTCTCTGCCGTCTAATGTTGTAATGAGTGATTCCTTACTAAAATTTAAGAAGGGACTGGATGCCTTTCTTGAAAAGTATAATATTACAAGCTATATTCACTAGTTTCCTAGATATTGCGTTGATCCAGGGAGCTAGTCTGATTGCCGTATGTGTAGTCGGGAAGGATTTTTTTTTCCCCAATGTGAAGCTTACTGTTTGCCACTTGGGGTTTTTTTTGCCTTCATCTGGATCAACATGTTAGGGCAGGTTAGGATAGGATATGGGTTGAACTAGATGGACTTAAAGTCTTCCTTCAACCTTAATAACTATGTTACATCTGCTCTCCTTTCACTGGGGGCATTATACTTCTCAGACAACAGAGGGTGAGGGTAAAACAGCATGGCAATAATTTATTAAACCACCAAGCAATAACATTTATAACAGTCCCAGCAAATACCCAAGAATTTACAGTCTCACCCTTCCGCTGACTCACCGGGATTAGAGCACTTTCCAGGGCTGACTACCTCCACCAATGGCACCCTGCTTTTGGTGGGCACCCACAGAGAGGAGGTAATGAGAAGCTTATGAAGCTAACCGAGAGCAGTGAGGTATGTGGCCAGGTGACCTGATTGTTCCAACCTGGTTTCTTCAAGATGTCTCTGAGGGTTCAGAGATGGTCAATGGAGCAGATCTGTGTTCTTCCAGCTGGGGCCATGGTCCCCCTAGCTGACATCCTGTAGAGTCACTTGAGACAGAAGCAAAGTTTCCTTATATAGTTTGCAACTGTCATTAAATCCATGATTCACAGGTCAAGGGGAAGAAGAGGTGATGAGGTTAACCTGCATTGTTTGATTATTTATAGTTTGTCCTTCAATGTTTGCAAGTCAACAAACTGCATGGCCTGGTATAATGTGTAATAATCATCTAACTAACAATCATTGTTCAGTGACCTTGTGCCTGTGTTTTGCAAAGATAGCAGCACAATAAATTTTAGGAGATTATATAAGAGGTAAATAACAACCATTCATCAATTTACAAATATCAATTCAACCTACAAGAAAAAGTGAATAATTCAGACAATAGTCTATTATTCTGGGCCTATGGAATTCACATCTGGCATAATTAAGATGAAATGCTGTGTCATCACATGGATCATCCATTACTGGACAACATCTGATTAATGGATCCAGAGAGCTTCCAGACCGATGCCACTCCTTGATACTTAGTGCTAAATAAACAGTGTTAATTCCTCTTGGACCAAGATGAGGGACAACTGGCTGGCTAGAGGACTCACATGACACCACAGATGTTGATCCCAGCAGATCAGAAAATAATTATAATAATTGGTTTTAGGCAAAATCCAAAGTCAAACATGCTTTAATTTCAAGATTTTTTTATTGGACTTTTCAAGGATTAAAGTATGACAATAGTCAAATACAATAACGAGGCAAAAAGTCATACATGTTTTAAAAGAAATGTAGTGTTCTAATGATATAATGATATAGTTTAACATGGCACAATGATGTCTACTAATAATGTTAGCTTAAGTGCTCAGAGTGATTAAATGAATAAATAAATCATATTCTGAGATTACTTTATAATATTTAAACTTATATTTAAACTTAAAAGAGAATGTAATAATTCTTCATTAACTTGTTTAATAGTGCAAAACGAATACTGGACTTCATTCTCAACACCTCCTGCTCAAGGAGAAGCAATGTCGGAGTTAAGTGGGATGTGGTTCAAGCAGGCGCACTCAGGGGATGCCATCATCTCTGATTTGTCAGCACCTGACATAGTTAATTATCGGACTTGTCTGTCTTTTCAATATATTAGGAACGCACAGAGGGTATTTGCAGGGCTGCTAATAAAGGCAATATTCTCAGATAAAGTTCAGACATATCAATAGGATTGAATGATATTTAAAGGGAAAAATTCATATTTTTAGCATTAGTAGTTACAATAGTGTAACTAGGATTTCATATGCAAATTGCCTCTTCAAACAAAGGATTTCATAGGCATTTACAAAGGCAGTTTTGTAACTTCATTATTTTACTGCTTTGGTAAAATTTGCAATGATAATGAATAGAATTGTACAACATTTTGTTTTTACAGCTTGATGAAGTCTGGCTAGAATGAAATGTGTTTATGACATCAGATATTGCTGCCATATTGACTAAGCAACATGTGACTACGTGTATACATTTGATGAAATACACTTTTGCTGCAAATTCAAAGAGAAGTTGTGGTCAATACTTATGAGTCATCAAAAGAATTGGTAACATATAGTAGTTGAGAAGAATTTTTCCACGAGACATAAATTGAAGAATCTGATGAACTTTGAGTAGCACCTATTCATAGACTATACAATTCCTGACGAATCCAGCAGATTGTGCACCTGCTGAATGATTTTCTTAAGTTTATATATTTGAAGCACTATCATAAAAGTTTTTTTTGTTCATTTTGGAATTTGTACAAGTGTTTGACAAGTCATTGTGGAAGCCTGAAATATTAAAACATTATAGATTATTTAATCTCTAGATAAGAAACATTTATTTTAACACAGGAGTACATAATATGTGAGAAAACTCTAAACTCTCCCTGATATCAGTTATGGTTACATTGATAGTTTCTAAGTGGTGAGTTATTTTCTTATGCAAAGCAAAGAGCCCCTGTGAAAGAAGTATGTCTGGGCTCTGTTCTCTTAACCCCTTAACGACCAAGCCATTTTGTAGGTTAAGGACCAGGCCTATTTTTATAATTCTGACCACTGTCAATTTATGTGCTTATAACTCTGGAACGCTTCAATGGATCTTGGCGATTCTGAGATTGTTTTCTCGTGACATATTGTACTTCATGGTAGTGGTAAAATTTCTTCAATATAACTTGCGGTTATTTATGAAAAAAATGGAAATATGGCAAAAATTTTGAAAATTTAGCAATTTTCAAAATTTCATTTTTATGCCCTTAAATCAGAGAGATATGTCACAAAAAATAGTTAATAAATAACATTTCCCACATGTCTACTTTACATCAGCACAATTTTGGAAACAAAATTTTTATTTGTTAAGAAGTTATAAGTAGTGTTGAGCGATATTGCTCGATATCTAAAAATATCGTATCGAAATTGTATCGCCGATAGCACTAAATATCGTCGATATCCGATTTCGATACCGGAAGTCCCATGTAAGTCTATGGGAACAAAATATCGCAACAAAAAAAACCCTTTCTTTCGTTGTAAACACAAAATATACACACATAGAATACATATATATATATATATAACATGTCATTGTGACATATATATATACATATATTTATAGTTTATACACTTCTACATAGTAAAATCGACTCTAATTCAATTGCCGGGTAAAGACGTGACATACCCCATAGAAGTCGACGGGCTCGGTGCCGAGTACCCCGAAAACCTCTGGCTCTGTGCGACTCAACTTGGGCGTCACGAACAGGATTCTGTAGCTCGCTATAAGCGAGTCCTGTGTGCCTGAATTGCACTGGTTTTGTGCTTGAGAATTGCTAAAATCATCAGAGAATGTATTTGCCATTTTTCCGCCATATCTGCGTCACGACGAGGCACTGGTGAAGAAGAAGGGCGTGCTCTTCGTGGGTGTCACTCACTCAGTGGCGTGAAAATGATGGCCGCCCACTGTAAATGGTACTGCAATGTAACATCGTGCCCCACAGCTCTGGAGTTCCGCCTCCTCATCCTCCTCAGTGTGAGAAGGTCCCGCCTCCCTACAAAAGAGGGGCCCTCTCCAGATATGACACATGTGACTTGGCAGAGATGGCTAATGGACACGACGAGCAGAAGTGGGAAGGGATGGAGCAGTCAGAGCTCTCCCCCCACGGAAGCGACCCGATCGCCACGGAATCACCGTTGGGCACCCGGCCTGTAAACCCTCCTACACTGCAAGAAGCGGAGGATACCCTGAGAGGCCTGGCCCAGCACTGGGAGGAGGTCGCCAGGATAGAAGCCAGCTGGCGTGCCCTAAAAATAAACTTGGAGCGGCGCCAATCCCTCTTACCTGAAGTGTCTGTACCGGAAGGTGAGGCACCCGTTATAGTAGAGGAGCCCTTGCAATGTGATCCGGTTGACGTTGTCGCAGTGGAGGCACCCGTTCCTGCAAAAACCGCAGCACCGTCAGCAGCACCCCATATCCCGCTGTCTGCCCCGGTCGCTGAGACAGAAGAAGCGACACCCGTCCTCATGGAGGAGGCCGTGCAGGCACCAGAGCACTACCTGCCTGTACCGGAGCCCCGACTGTCATCTGATTTAGAGCCGTCTGCTTCCTCCGCAGGGGAGCGCCGCCAGGACTGGGGGGCGACAGGAGAGCTTCCGCAAACCGGACACTGTAAGCTGCAGTGGAGTGGTAGAGACATGGAGCAACTGGTGGAGGAGAATTACAATCGGCGTCAGGAGGAAGAGTGGAGACGTTGGGAGAAGGAAGCAGAGCGACAAAGGGAGCAGCGAGAAACCCTAAAACTTCGCCAACGTCACCTGGAGAAGGACCGGGCAGATAAGGACCGGATGAGAAAGGACAAAGGAACCCTGAGTGAGCCGCGGCGTAAGGGTGCAGTACGGAACTTTAAATTGAAAGGTGGGTGGGGCTTCATCAAGGAGCCTGGACTTTATTTAGAAGTCTTTGTGACCCGGCGGGACGTGGAGGCTCACCTCCCAGAAGGACACCCGGGGAGGGACCTGTTGCCAGGAGACTTGGTGACTTACACCCGACACTGGGGTTACAATGGGTGGTACGCCCTAAATGTTACCAGGTGCGACCCCTACTCCCCAGTGTGTCAGGAACCTGTGAGACCCTCGAAGCCTTCAGCCTCCCACATCCAGGCCTCTGCAAAAGTGCCCACCCCACGCCGTAAATCTCCCCAGCCTCCCTCAGTGGTCTCCTCAGCAGCCCCAGCTATGGACATGATAAGTATAGCTGGCCCGTACCCGGCGCCTGTTAGGCCCCCTGGGGTTCGTACAGTCCGTGACATAGGGCTCCAGACCCGGAGAGAGATGAAAGAGGTGGCCACACAGACCCAGATAGCGGGTCACGACTTGACTGTACAGGCCACACGACGTCATCAGGTCCTGGTGGTCCTTGGTGCCTCGGATGTTTGGCAAGCACCAGAAGAGTACCAGGTGGTACCTGGAAGAGGCCAGCCAAAGAAGTCTAAATAACCAGGACAGGGTCCCTGTATGTAAATAAATAGTTAAATTGTTTATGTACCCGTACGGGTGAATGTTCCAAAAAAATTTTTTTAATTTAATAAAAAAAAAAAAACACAGTTTTCATTTCTTTTATTACTGTCTCATCCTGCTGCGACGCCATCGATCTCCTGTAAAAAAATGAAAAAAAAAAAAAAAAAAGTATACCACCTGACCGACGCAGTCCATAGTAACGAGTGTCCCACGACGATCCAGCTCTGCTACATCAGAATGACAGGCAGAGCCTGTCATCCCGGCGCAGCACAGCTGATTACCTGCTTCCCCGGCGGTGACGTCATCGGACTGACTGCTTTACGGCCGGGATTACCCTGCAGTCACTGCAGTTATCGCGAAAAACTGCATGTGACCGCCAGGGAGAAGATAATGGCGGCCATCAAGCAGTCCAGGACGTGACCGCCGGAGATCTTCTGCCAGGTAAGTGCCGCTGACTCCTGACAGACCCGACCGACGGACACTCACAGTGACAGTGACAAATCCGATTCCGGTATTCGATAAGACGAAAATATCGAAACGAATTATCGAAAGGCCGATAGAGCTAATATCGGCCGATAGCCGATATTTGCATTATCGTATCGCTCAACACTAGTTATAAGTGTTAAAAGTTGACCAGCAATTTCTCATTTTTCCAACAAAATTTACAAAACCATTTTTTTTAGTGACCACCTCACATTTGAAGTTACTTTGAGGGGTCAATATGACAGAAAATACCCAAAAGTGACACCATTCTAAAAACTGCACCCCTCAAGGTGTTCAAAACCACATTCAAGAAGTTTATTAACCCTTTAGGTAGTTCACAAGAATTGAAGCAATGTGGAAGGAAAAAATGAACATTTAACTTTTTTTCCCCAAAATGTTTTTTCGACACAATTTTTTTTATTTTGTCAAGGGTATCAGGAGAAAATGAACCACAATATTTGTTGTACAGTTTCTCCTGAGTACACAGATACCCCATGTGTGGAGAAAGACCAATCCTTAGGCGCACGCAGTGTTCAGAAGGGAAGGCGCATCATTTGAGATTTTGAATGTCAAATTGGCTGGAATCGAGAGCAGATGCCATGTCGCGTTTGGAGAGCCCCTGATTTACCTAAACAGTGGAAACCCCCCATACGTGACCAAATTTTGGAAACTAGACTCCTCAAGGAACTTATCTAGATGTGTGGTGAGCACTTTTAACTCCCAAGGGCTTCACAGAAGGTTATAACGTAGAGCTGTAAAATTAAAAAATCATATTTTTTCCACAAAAATTGTCTTTTCACCCCCAATTTTTATTTTCCAAAGGGTAACAGGACCCCATATGTTATTGTGCAATTTGTCCTGAGTATGCTAATACTCCATATGTGGAGGTAAACCACTATTTGGGTGCATGGCAGAGCTCGGAAGGGAAGCAGCGTCATTTGACTTTTTTGGCTGCAATTGAGATTGGTAGCCATGTCGCATTTGGAGAGCCCCTGATGTGCGTAACAGTGGAAACCCCCCACAAGTGACCCCATTTTGGAAACTAGACCCCGCAAGGAACTTATCTAGATGTGTGGTGAGCACTTTGAACCCCCAAGGGCTTCACAGAAGGTTATAACGTAGAGCCGTAAAATTAAAAAATCATATTTTTACCACAAAACTTGTGTTTTACTCCCAAATATTGTATTTTTAGAAGAATAAAAAGGGAAAATGAACCATAAAATTTGTTGTGCAATTTCTCCTGAATAAGCCGATACCTCATATGGGTGCACGGCAGGACTTAAAAGGGAAGGAGCAACATTCGACTTTTGCAACATAAAATTGGTTTAATTTAGTAGTGGACGCCATGTTGCATTTGAAGAGCCCCTGATGTGCCTAAACAGTGGAAGCCCCCCACAAGTGACCCCATTTTGAAAACTAGACACCTCAAGGAATTTATCTAGATATGTGTTGAGCACCTTGAACCTCCAGGTGCTTCACAGAAGTTTATGACATTGAGCCGAAAAAATAAAAAATCATATTTTTACCACAAAACTTGTGTTTTACTCCCAAATATTGCATTTTTAGAAGGATAAAAGGGGAAAATGCACCATAAAATTTGTTGTGCAATCTCTCCTGAATAAGGTGATACCCCATATGTGGTAGAAAATTACTATTTAGGTGCATGGCAGGGCTTGGAATGGAAGAAGTAACATTTGAATTTTGGAGCTCAAATTTGTCTGGAAGAGTTCTTGACATGCCAAAACAGCACAAACTCCACAATTGACCCCATTTTCTAAATTGCACACCCTAAAGAATTAATTTATGGATGAAATGAGTCTTTTGAGCTGACATGTGAAAAAATAAAATCTTTTTTTTTTCTCACAAAAGCGTAATTTTTAGGGACAAATTTTTAATACATAGTAGCGAGAGGTGAGGAAATGGACCCCAAAATTTATAGATCTATTTCTGCTGTGCTCAGATGTAACCCCCATTAGTAGGCTGACTGAATGGTCGGGCCCAAAAGGGATGGAGCACCGTGTGTATTTTTTTTGTATTCCAATTTATTAATGGATGATGAAGAAATAAAAAGTCAATTGGCATAAAGTGGCAAGGGTAAAAACAAAAAATCCAGTTATTCTAGGTATGTGTGGTAGCGACAAAAACATTCCCTAATGCAGAGACCTGGCTTATCAGGACATGTGTCACACTGGTAAATGGTTTCCCTTCTAACTCCATCTTTATAACACACCCTGCAGCTCTTTTGGGGTCGGCCTTTTTTGTAAGTCGGTGGAACTTGTGAGGGAAAATGCTGACCGGGGATTATTCTGCTGGCCTCGCTAGATAATTCTCCCCCCTCCCTACCTTGGTCTCCAAATATCAAATTTTTTATTACTTTTTCCTGAAACTCAAGGTAAGATCCTTGGTTCCCAGTTTTTCGGTACAGTACAAATAAATCTAAACCTTGGATTAGGTTTATAGCAAGTTTTTTATACCACACGCGAGACTTGCGAACAGCTCTGTAGGGCTGCAGCATCTGGTCCACAAGGTCCATGCCACCCATAAACTTATTGTAGTCCTGTATACAGACAGGCTTCTGGACAGATGAACTTGTGCTGTGCACAGGGACTTGGCTGCTTCTGTCAGCATGGATTGATGACAACATGAGGACATCTTTTTTGTCTCGAAATTTGACAAGCAGCATGTCCTCATTACAGAGCTACTTAATTTCGCCTGTCTTTAATTTTTGGGTGACAAAAGTCTTGGGCAGCTCTCTTTTGTTCCGGCGTATGGTTTCACAGGCCAAGGTTTTTTTGGCAGACAGGCACCTGAACAGGGGTACACTTGTATAATAGTTATCTATGTACAAGTTGTATCCCTTATCTAAAAGGGGATGGACCAGGTCCCACACAATTTTCCCAGCTATATTTAGGGAGGGGGCATTCGGGAGGAACAATCTGGGAGTCTTTCCCCTCATACACACGGAATTTGTGTGTGTAGCCAGAGTTGCTTTCACACAACTTATATATTTTCAGTCCGAATTGGGATCTTTTATTTGGCAAGTACTGCTTGAAATGCAGCCTGCCCTTGAAAAGGACCAGGGACTCGTCCACACAAATATTTTTTTTCGGGGGTATATGTCTGGGAAAATTTATTGTTAAAATAATTTATTAGGGGCCGGATTTTGTAAAGTCGGTCATAGCTGGGATCATTGGGAGGGGGGCAATTTGCGTTGTCTGCAAAATGTAGAAATCGCTGAATGCTCTCAAATCATCGCCGGGCCATTACCTCTCTGAACATTGGGGTGTCATACAGGACATCAGTTGACCAATATGATCTGAGAGTGGGTTTCTTTATCAAACCCATATTGAGAAGAAGGCCAAAAAATTTAAAATATCCGCCAAATCAACAGGGCTCCAGTTACTACCTTTGGAGTAGCTGCATGTGGGGTGGGCGGCAATGAATTGAGCAGCATACAAATTGGTCTGCTCAATCATTAGATTTAATAATTCTTCAGAGAAGAAAATTTTAAAAAAAATCTACTTCCCTAAATCCAGCAGTGTCCACATGGACGCCCGTGGCAGAAATAAATTCTGGCACGTACGGAGTGTAGGATTCCATGGGCACCCAATCATTTACAGCGGCAGTAGCGCTGGCATGTTCTCGCCCACTGTGCTGTTGTTGATTTTCATCATCACTAGAACTAGCAGACGAGGACAACATCTGCAAAAACTGCTCGTCCGTTTCACTGGCGCTGTCTGTATCCGAACAGATCATGGCATAAACCTCATCTGCTGTATACATAAGTGCCGCCATTTCAATCTCTATCTCTCTCTCTATATATGTATATATATAAATATATATGTGTACAGATGGAGATTTATATATATATATATATATATATATCAATGGAGATGGGAGGAAGGATGGTCAGGGAGACTGGGGTGACTCTGTAAGTGGGATAAAAATTGATTTTGGATTCCACACAAGTTTCTAACAGCAGCACAGCTCTTATCTCTAACAATGTCACAGACAGAGTGATAAGATGTAGCTGAGCTACTGTTTCCCACATTTGACACACTGCTGTGATTGGATAGTTACATTTAGTATCCAATTACAGCAGTCAGAGATGCAGAGACGCTGTCATTGGTCCCTGCATCTCTTCACTGTCCTCCAAATGAAGTGATCGCTCATTATCACGGCATCAGCAGGGTTAATCAGCCGGGGGCAGTGCTCAGCTCGTCCCTGGCTGTTCCAGAACCTCCCCCCGGCTCTCACAGCAGCAGGTCAGCAGCTTCCACTGTCAGCTTCTCCTCTGATCGGGTAGGAAGTGCTGCATCTCAATGCTGTTTTTGGTCAGTCAGATTGACTGACCAATCACAGCGATCTGGGTGCAGGGACCGATGTCATGGGTCCCTTCACCTCTTCCTGTGCCTCTCAGCTGTCATAGACAGCTGTCAGCACTGAACTAGCACTGTGTGTTTACACACAGTGGTAGATCAAAGCCATTACGTGCACAGTCCGTCAAGGTGCCAAAACTGACAACTGGCCATGATGGACTCTGCACGTCAGTGGACATTAAGGGGTAAAAGAGGACGTTTCACCAAAATTTTCGTATTGAGCTGGAAACACAATGTAAGAGTGACTGCAAAGTCTGATAATTTTTTTTTTGTAATTTTGCTTTTACATTGCAGAGATATAACCAGAAAAATTATTTGACACCTAATGAGTTAAGTTTTGTTAAGTACAAGTGGGCAATATCAGATAGTTTGCATTGGTGGCATGATTCCGGTCAGCCGGGGCACCTGCGCAGACATGAGTTCATTCATTCTTCAGTGGTTTACAGCCGGGCCTGTAGCATTAGCATCAGTCCTGGTTGTAAACTAGTGAACCCCTTTTGATGGATTGCAGCGGGGGATCTGACTGAACTGTGGAGAGGTATGGATATTATTGGCTTTTTATTTTATTATTTTTCATAGGAGAGCAAGGGATTCAGATGGATTAGCAAAATAATAAATTTGGTCAAAAACTTTGTGTAATTATTTCATTAAAATAATTTTTAATTAATGTGTGTGTGTTTTTTAACCCTTTACTACTATAGAATTAATAATGGAGAGGTGTCTTAAGTGGCAGCGCTTTGGACTCAGCACATGTTCACTGCATCCAAAGGGCTGCCGGTTTTTGACCGCAGGTGATTCCGCATGTGTTCATTGAACCATGCTGAATCACCACGTCCAATACATTGTATGAGTTATATATATATTGCAGAGACTCGCATCACCGCAAGATAAATTGACATGCAGCAGTCTGGAGAGATGGGTCGCATTTCCGTCTCCAACGGTAAGCCATGGGCGTCGGTGCACGCATAGTGGACATGGAATTTCTTGAAATGCCATCCACTATGATGTAACATCTGGACGCTGTGGGTTGGACACTGCGGATGTATGCAGCCTCCAACCCGCAGCGTTTACTGGCCATGGGAACTTTCCCTATGTGCAATAATTAATACTACAAAGGGGTAATGTGCATCACTTCTACTGTTAGGGTTGGAGGATTGCACTAAATAAATATGAGTAATAAAGTGCAATCACAACCCGGGGTCCACTGTGCACAGATGAAAAACTGCTGCTGTAGAGCAATGGCGGAACCAGGCAACTAGGTTGCGATTTAAACGCACAGTGTTAAACATCACACTGTGTGAACAGAACACAATGTGTCCAGCTCTGCTACTGCAGAGTGGTACGGCGAAAGCTAAGTGCTGACCCTGTTACATGTCACAGGGCACTAGCACATGAGAGGAGCTCGCTCTGTAATTGACCCGCGACAATCGCACACGTGGCTGAAACAGACGCTGATTCCAAAGAAATAACTAAGTTGACGCTAGCTACAAAAAGAACTGTAGAACTCACAGGGGAGCAAAGCTCTGTGGTTGAATCTTGCACTGTAACTCAGCTGTGCTAACCGCCTACGCGATCGGATACAGATGCTAAGCCAAGCAAATACCCTAACTGGTTCTAAGCTGATCAAGATCACAACACATACACGTGCAATCAAAGTGGTAGCATATCAACACACACACACCAACACAAATGATGCTAGCGCACCCGTGGGCATCGCTGGGAGACTTTTAAAACCAAAGCTCCATCCAAAACACTCACACTGACATCATCCTCGAGCCAATCTGGTTCTGCCACCTCACCAGAGAAGCTGACGTCTGACCACCAATGAGCAGACACCACATCACGGACATGCTCAGTAAGGTGAACTCTGGACTTAGACTCTGGAGAGAAAAAGTGCCCCATTCTATCACTGGTTACTATAGATTTGGTTGAAGGGCTAACAGCAACCAAGTAAACACCAAGAGTCTGAGCAAGATGCTGGGATTGACATCTATGCTGAGCAGCGGCTAAAGCAGAATGGGAGACCGCAGAGACATATAAGGCTTGGGATCTATCCCGTGCAGCAGAAGTATCCAGGCGCCTAACATCTACTACAATCACATGGATAATGTGGCATCAAATTTAAAAAACAAAAAATATTTGCTCACATGATCATCCATGTGCCTGGGCAAATTAATCAATGCCAATAAGGATGTAAACTGTCAATTTACAATGTGCATGCCCATAGAAAAGAGCAAGCGAGGAGCTAGCATTAGAGGTTTGACTGATCTTCTACACATATCAGTCCTAAAGGTTGTCCAGATAGTAACATTTATTTAAAACTTGCACATAATTTAGAGTACATAGGAAGTTTCAAAGACCACAAACAGATGTGAATTCAGATGCTTACAAAAATATACAAGGATTGGTAAAAGGTAGACATGAAGCAGGAACTTATATGAGCACATACATCTATACAACAAGTGTGGAGAAAATATGGCACTGTAATATCCAAATTAATCAATGGCTGACATATCATTGGGAAAGCCTGTGCAGCTGCATTGTGGCCCAGAAGATAATGAGAGCCACATCTACTTCAAAAGTAGGTGGAATTATGCACTATGATGAGCGATTGCAAATGGCCCATATATTGTTGTTGCCCAGGTGCCGACTTCTCTCTGTATCCACCTCTGGATTAAATATATAACATTACAGCAATAAATATATTAGAAAAACTGGATACTTTAATAAAATATCGTTATAGTCAAAATACTTTGGTGTCAGTTATTTTATAACCTTTGTAGCATAGCTAGGCAGAACTGAGTAAAATCCCAGCTTTGCAGGGTCTTGATTAGAAACACATGTAGTTTATTGCTAACAACTAGGAAGTAGTTTTATGGAGTGGCAGTCTTCTAAAGGAGTGTCAATCTTCTGCATAAAAAAGAGTTAGGTTTGCTGTTGGTAAGCGATCAACCAAAACAAGAATAGTAGCTGAGAGAAAGATGTGCCAGTGTCTGTCTATGAATGGAAGACAAAAAAACCTGACTGTCACATCCAGACTAATGTGAATTAGTTGCAAACCAAGGGGTGCTACCCCCATGTAAAACATACGAGAAAAGGTTGCACTCTAAAATATTAAAGCATGACAATATGGAATACATGAAATTTTGAATAGCAATATGGCTTTGGAGTATAAGGAAAAATATAAGACGCTTAGTATAACATTTGGCCAAATATTAAAAGCCCACCAAACCATCGTCAAGGTGGTCTCAAGTCTGGTGAGTCCCTGACCTATGTGAACATACCTCTATTAGGCTGATATCTGAATTTCTGGGTGAATGTGAACACCTCTGTCAGTAATGCCTGCATATATGGGTAAATAGAGACCTGCTGAAATTAAAATCACCACCTGGTGGGGGCGGAGTGCTCAGTCAGTAAGCTAACATTCAAAAGACAAAAAAACCTGACTGGCACATCCAGACTAATGTGAATTAGTTGCAAACCAAGGGTGCTACACCCATGTAAAACATACGAGAAAAGATTGCACTCTAAAATACTAAACCATGACAATATGGAATACATGAAATTTTGAATAGCAATATGGCTTTGGAGAATAAGGAAAAATTTGAGACGCTTATTATAACATTTGGCCAAATATTAAAAGCCCACCAACCATCGTCAAGGTGGTCTTAAGTCTGGTGAGACCCTGACCTATGTGAACATACCTCTATTAGGCTGATATCTGAATTTCTGGGTGAATGTGAACACCTCTGTCAGTAATGCCTGCATATATGGGTAAATAGAGACCTGATGAAATTAAAATCACCACCTGGTGGGGGCGGAGTGCTCGGTCAGTAAGCTAACATTCAAAAGACAAAAAACCTGACTGGCACATCCAGACTAATGTGAATTAGTTGCAAACCAAGGGGTGCTACCCCCATGTTAAACATACGAGAAAAGGTTGCACTCTACAATACTAAAGCATGACAATATGGAATGTTATGTTTCGGCAGCTCAGGAGAAATTGCAAAAATAGCCAAACTAGCAATACACCAGAGAGGCTGAAAACTATTGGGTTGCAGGACCCTAAACTAACCGCAACACTAGAAGTAGCCGAGGAGCGTACCTTCGGTAATCCTAGACGCCTCGTCACAGCTGGAGAGATAGCTACACCTAAAGGCAGAAAGATGAAAGCTATCTGCTCCGTAGCAGAAGCCCCAAAGAAATAGGAAGCCCCCAAACATGTAATGGCGGTTAGACAAGAAGAAAGCACGGACACAGACAGAAAATAGAATGAGCAAACGCTGGGGCCCAATCTGTCTAGATAGAAAAGTATAGGAAAGAATTCTGACTGCAACCCAAAAAAACCCTGACAAAAATACCAACACTTCTGATTAACAAAAAAAACCTGAGATCACATGATCTCTACCACCTAAATCAGATCTCTGGTGTAACACACAGCAATTCAGCAAATAAAAAGTGACAAGGAACAGAACAAAAGTGTCAACACAAACTGAGCACAATTGCAGCTCCAGGCCCCAAAAGGGGTCCAGGCTGAAGTCCACTGCAAGGCAGCGAACCAGCAAGGAAAATCCAACCAGAGGGAAAAAAACAGCAAATCACTTATCTGAATCAAAGCAGGAATGCAAGCTGAGCTCCAAGAAAGACCTGGAAGAACAATTGATTACTGGCAAGGCTGATGGGAGTTCAGGTCACTTATATCAAGCCAGTCATCTCCACCTGATACCCATTCCTTAATTGGTTCAATACCCTCAGCAACCACCGGAAGGAGCCTCAGCTCCGAAGTCGTCTCTAAGACATTCACAACAGTACCCCCCCTTGAGCAGGGGTCACCGAACCCTCACTTGCGCAACCAGGCCGATCAGGATGAGCTCGGTGATAGGCACGGATCAGTCTCCTAGCATGGATGTCTGAAGCAAACACCCAAGAATTGTCCTCCTGACCATAACCTCTCCACTTAACCAAATACTGGAGTTTCCATCTAGCAAAACGAGAATCCAATATTTTCTCAACCACATACTCCAAATTGCCCTCAACCAAAACAGGGTCGGGAGGTGCAGCCATAGGAACCACTGGCTCGACAAATCTCTTCAATATGGATTTGTGGAACACGTTATGGATCTTAAATGTCCCTGGAAGAAACAAACGGAAGGAAACAGGATTAGGAATTTCCATGATCCTATAAGGTCCAAAGAACCGTGGCTTAAATTTTTGGAGATGCAACCTTCATAGGGATATTTCTTGAGGACAACCAAACCAAGTCCCCCACTTTAAAACGAGGACCATCAGTCCTATGCCGGTTGGCAAACCGCTGGGCCTTCTCTTGAGAGAGAGACAACCTCTCCACTACCTGGTCCCAAATCTGCTGTATTCGCTCCACAATAGAGTTAACCCCAGGACAGACAGAAGCCTCCGCCTGTACTGAAGAAAATCGAGGGTGAAACCCAGAATTGCAGAAAAATGGAGACATCAAGGTGGCAGAACTAGCCCTATTATTAAGAGCAAACTCAGCCAAATGCAAAAAAGAGACCCAGTCATCTTGATCAGCAGACATAAAACATCTATATATATAAGAGGCATCGTGATTACTCGCTAATCCGGCCCCCTGCACAGTAGCTCTGCCCCACCACATTACCACACATAATCCCGCCCCCCACCACAAAGACACACACAATCCCACCCGCAACATATTACCACACGCAATCCTGCCCCCCACCACATTGCCACACACAATCCCGCCCCCTCAACACATTACCGCTCATAATCCCGCACCCCCACCACATTACCGCTCATAATCCCACCCCCCCACCACATTACCGCTCATAATCCGGCCCTTCCACCACATTACCGCTCATAATCCAGCCCCTCACCAAATTACCGCTCATAATCCCGCCCCCTCACCACATCACCACACATAATCCCGCCCCCCAACACATTACCACACATAATCCCGCCCCCCAGCACATTACCGCACATAATCCTGCCCCCCACCACATTACCGCTCATAATCTCGCACCCCCACCACATTACCGCTCATAATACCGCCCCCACCACATTGTCACACATAATCCCACTCCCCACCACATTACCGCTCATAATCCCACCACCCACTACATCACCACATATAATACCGCCCCCCCAACACATCACCACACATCCTCCCTACACATTACCACACATAATCCTGCCCCCCAGCACATTACCACACATAATCCCACCCCCCACCACATTACTGCTCATAATCCCGCACCCCCACCACATTACCGCTCATAATCCTGCCCCCACCACATTAACGCTCATAATCCCCCCCCCACCACATCGACTCATAATCCCGCCCCCAACACATCGCCACACCATACCGCCCCCAACACATCACCACACATAATCCCGCCCCCACTACATCACCACACATAATCCCGCCCACAACACATTACCACACATAATCCCGCCCCCCACCACATTACCACACATAATCCCGCCCCCACCACATTACCACACATAATCCCGCCCCCACCACATTACCACACATAATCCCGCACCCCCACCACATTTCCGCTCATAATCCCACCCCCCACCACATTACCGCACATAATCACACCCCCACCACATTACCGTTCATAATCCTGCCCCCCACCACATTACGGCTCATAATCCCGCACCCTCACCACATTACCGCTCATAATCCCACTCCCTACCACATTACTGCTCATAATCCTGCCCCTGCCACATTACCGCTCATAATCATACCCCCCACCACATTACCGCTCATAATCCCGCCCCCCACCACATTACCACACATAATCTCACCCCCCACCACATTACCACACACAATCCCGCCCCCACCACATCACCACACATGATCCTGCCCCCACCACATCACCACACATAATCCGCCCCCACCACATCACCAAACATAATCCCGCCCCCCCACATTACCACATGAGGCTCTGTCCCCCCACATTACCAAACGAGGTCCCTCCCCCCACATTACCACACGAGGCTCCGTCCCCACACATTACCACACGAGCTCCGTCCCCACACATTACCACACGAGGCTCCGCAC
Source organism: Oophaga sylvatica (assembly GCA_033576555.1). Classification (NCBI taxonomy): domain Eukaryota; kingdom Metazoa; phylum Chordata; class Amphibia; order Anura; family Dendrobatidae; genus Oophaga; species Oophaga sylvatica. The sequence goes on along the minus strand of JARQOD010000004.1, from coordinate 268,996,911 downwards.
CACACATTACCACACGAGGCTCTGTCCCACACATTACCACATGAGGCTCTGTCCACACACATTACCACACTGTGAATAAAAAGTATCATTAGTATTATTCAGATTTTGATGATTATTGTGATGATTATTGTGCCTGTTCTAGAACTTTCCACATAGAACTACGACCCCCATCTTTTGCCAGCACAGAGCAAAGCCACTCCTCTCATTCCCCCACCTCAGGAATTCTTCAGGAATTTCCTTTGTCTCAAAACCCTGCAGGAAGGTCCCATACATATCATGAGAATTCATTCTCTTGGTCATAACTCGCAGGGAGCTTACGTCAGAGACACTAAAGCTACTGTTTTGAAACAGGCGTCCATCAGGCGTCGTTCCCGCGGTACTGGTGAACCCGTAACTCCAACAGAACCCGAGAAATGGAATTCTCGGATGCACCATGAACTATCTCACCCAAGTTTGGGCTCATTTGAACAGTCATTTCAAAGTAAGATCATTGATAAGTCTGCCATTATTCTGCTCGGTTCCCAGGATGAGGTATGGTCCTTATGATCTTCCAGAACTTAATGCTAGAACTTCTAGCCCGGGGAGGTGGCTAGAAAACCATCCCCTTTTGTGAGGTCACCAGCCCACATGTATACGTCTTGCAGTGAGCCCCCCTAGTCATTCCAGGCTGTGATGACGTGACTAACAGATCTGCAAATGAACTATGATGTGTGGCTCCCTCCCCAGCCTGTCTTGCCTGTAACTGCCTAAGTGCCATGTAAGTTTTTCACCTTTAATCCTGTTTTGTTTTAACTGTATTGTACATAACTGTATTGTCTCAGCTTGTTACATCTTTTTATATGGTATAAACACTGCCTGCCTCTTAGGAATAAACCTATAAATTTATTAGTTTGTTTCTCCTGCTCTATAAACGAATTTGCACGCGCCTGAAGTACTACGCTACTGATTTGGGGTTGCTACGGACCCTCTTGATAAATTGTTCATTAAGTAAATTGTAGCTGGTGGCAGCTAAAAAGAAGAGGTGTAAAGTGTTAACCTATTGGGTGGCATTGGCAGTGACGGAGCGGGTTTTATAAGTGTACTGCCTGGCTGCAGCCCGGAGTAATTATAATTCCCTCACTGCAGCATGCCCAATAGCCAGCACACATCCAAGTGGCCCGTCTGGCGACTAATTATCCTCGGTGCAGTTCCCTGACTGACCTGAGGGTAAGGGGGTGCCAGAGAGCTGCAAGTTCCTAAGTGGAAGTGGGATAATTATAAACCCCTGCAGATTATTCCTGACACATTGGGTCGGACGGCAGCAGCCGTCGTGTGTGTGCACGTTTTCGTCACATTTGTGGCAACGGAGGGATCACAAGCCGTGATACCCCGGGCTACCGTGTGGCGGACCGTGTGCCGTTCATCACATTGGTGGCAGAGCGGTGGGATTATAGAGCATTAGTGATCTGGTCTGAGTAATCATTCCTCTCACTAAAAAAAACTTGCACGGTTCTTCAGGGACCCTGCAACTAAAGTTTTGGAGAACAAGCTCAGTGTTTATTAGTCCTGAGACAATTGTGTGTACTTGCGGTTACCCCTCCCTTTCTCTTTGTTTTCTATCCTATCTTTTATTTGGCAAACATGGCTACAAGATTAGCAAGTTGGTACGAAAAGCAGAGCAGGGTCACTCTTGTGGGAATCTGCATGTACCATGGCCTTGACCACACGAACCAAATCAAAGCCCAACTGGTCCAGGCCCTGAAGGAACTGGAAGAGTCTCAGAGCGTGGCGGGTGCAGGAGCCGGCCCAAGCCAAGGTGATGCTGCAGCAGAGGCCCAAACCCTGAATGCTTACACCCAGGGCAGGTTGAACCCTTACATGCAGGCGGTCGTGGAGGAACTCTCCGCCGACGACCATGATGGGCGCCTGAAGCTGATCCAGCAAGCTCAAGAGAGAGCCGACCAGCGAGCCGAGCGCCAGGCCCAGTGAGAGGCCGACCAGCGAGAGGCTGAGAGAGCCGAACGGGAAGCTCAGAGAGCCCATGAACTGGAGCTGCTCAGACAAGGGGCAATGCCCTCCACAGCCCAGAGCGGTGCGTCCCAGCAGCGCTCAGAGTCCGAAGCCCCGGCCGGAGCACTTTCCCGTGATGGAAAAGGACGGAGACTTGGACACTTTTCTGCGGGCCTTTGAGAAAGTCTGCAGACAGTACCAGCTGCCTGAGGACCAATGGGCCAGGTACTTGACCCCCGGGCTAAAGGGCAAAGCTCTGGAGGCATTTACTTCACTCCCACCAGGCCAAGATGGTGACTATGTAGCCATCAAGCAGGCCCTGATCGCCAAGTACCAGCTAACCCCTGAGGTATACCGAAAGAAGTTCCGGAACCTCCAACGTGGCCCACAAGACAGTTATAGCGATGTGGTGCAAGGACTCAGGACTCACTTTGACCTGTGGATCCATGGTCTGTCAGTTGACACCTTTGAGGAGCTGAGGGACCTGATGATCAAAGACCAGTTCCTGCATCTGTGCCCAGCTGAGGTTCGACAGTTCATCCTGGACCGAGAACCGGAGGACGTGGTCAGAAAAGCACGGATCTCTGACAGCTATGAGGCCAACCGGAAACCCGAGGTGTGGAAGCCCGACACCGCCTGCTGGGGAGGAGGTAAGCCTGCAACCAACCCCAGTGCCCCTGCCAGCTCTCCCCTTGAGGCACTATCCCCTTTGCCAGCGCCAGGCCTACATCAGACCCCCGACAGTGTTTCTCCTGTAAACGAACTGGACACATCAGCGTCACCTGTCCGGAGAGGCAGAAGAACACCCCAGCCTAGGCCTTGGGCCCAACGCCTCTGTTCTTTTGGTGGGTGGTGTGGTGGGGAGGGATGATGACAACGTGCAGCCCGTCCGCGTGGGGGCCCGTCTTGCTACAGGCCTCAAGGACACCGGGGCTGAACGAACCCTCATCCGACCCGAACTGGCGGCCCCTGAAGAGTTGATTCCGGGGAAAACCCTAACTGTCACCGGGATTGGGGACGTCCGCTGCCCGTTGCCGATAGCTCGGTTTTCATTGACTGGGGTGCCGGGAGCGGGGTGAAGGAAGTGGGGGTGTCCGAAAACCTGCCCACTGATGTTTTATTGGGGACTTATCTGGGGAGAATGGTGGCGTACTATGTCCCTGACACCCCTCCCCAATCTGATAATAAGGTTAACGTTAACCATGATGTTGATGTTGATGATGATGGGAAACTGAATGTGTTACCTGCCAATGCTTTGCAAAGTGATTATGCAACTGATAACCTTTATTTCCCTAGGAATGATGCTGATAGAGATGTATCTGTGCCATCTGAACCTGTTAACCCTTTCTCTGGAGTGGTAGATGTGTCCACAGGTCCAGGAGCGTTCAGCCACGTCGCTCTGCGGAGTGAGACGGCTGAGGAACCCCTAGCAGGAGCAAGCAACAGTGCTCAAGGAATGGGGAGGTACATGGGAACCGTGAGGAAGGTGACGCCATGACACTGACCAGTGCCACTAAGGATGGTAACTGGCCCATAAGTAACACTGCTCCTGAAGTGTTGGGGTGGATGGGGAGGTAGAGCCCATAGCAGCGCAGGCTGATGGGTCTATAGAAATCCCCGGGGAGACTGCATATGTAGCTGCTGTCACCCACAGTCAGAGTGCCCTGCCATCTGGACCCTCCTCCGCTACAGGAGAGACTGAACCAGAGGTGGACCCAGAGCCGGTCCCAGAGGGTCCCAGTGAGGAAGGAACCCTGACGTCACTTCTGGCTGCCTCCAGCCAGGAGTTCCAGGCTGCTCTGCACTCAGATGCGAGCCTGGAGAACTGGAGGCACCTTGCCGAGACGCCCACCTCCGTGACTGATAAGGAGAGGGTGTTCTGGGAATGAGGAAGGTTGTACCGGGAGACAGTACCTGGAGATTCCCAAAAGGAGTGGTTGAGGGAAAAACAGCTGGTCGTCCCGCACCAGTTCCGAGGTGAGTTGTTGCGGATTGCCCATGAGATTCCACTCGCTGGACACTTGGGGATCAGCAAAACTAAGGCACGGCTGTCTCAACACTTCTATTGGCCCAAGATGGGGACAGATGTGACTAACTACTGCCGCTCCTGTATCACCTGTCAAAGAGTGGGGAAGGCGGGGCCTGCTCTTAAGGCTCCCCTGATCCCGTTGCCAGTGATAGAGGAGCCTTTCCAGAGGATCGCGGTGGACATTGTGGGCCCGCTGGCCGTCCCCAGCAGCTCTGGAAAGCGATACATTCTGACTGTGGTAGACTACGTTATCCGGTACCCGGAGGCAGTAGCTCTGTCCTCAACTAAGGCAGATAAGGTGGCGGATGCACTGGTGACCATCTTTTCATGGGTAGGATTTCCCAGGGAGATGCTTACCGATCGAGGGACCCAATTTATGTCTCGCTTAATGGTGGGTCTCTGCAGGAAAATGCAGGTGACGTGTATGGTATCGAGTGCGTATCACCCTCAGACCAATGGTTTGTGTGAGTGCTTTAACGGTACCCTCAAACAGATGCTCCGCATGCTGGTTGAGACCCAGGGACGCGATTGGGAGCGGTACCTCCCACACCTGCTATTTGCCTACAGAGAAGTCCCGCAGGCCTCGACGGGGTTCTCCCCCTTTGAGCTCCTGTATGGCAGGCGAGTCCGGGGACCCCTTGGGTTGATAAGAGAATCCTGGGAAGATGAGCCAAACCCCACGGAAGTGTCCATTGTGGATTATGTCATGCGCTTCAGCGACAAGATGCAGACCTTAACGCAGTTGGTGCATGACAACATGACGCAGGCTCAGGCTGACCAGAAGCACTGGTACGACCAGAACGCCCGGGAGCGGACCTACCAGGTGGGTCAAAAGGTGTGGGTGCTGGTCCCCGTACCAACGGATAAGCTTCAGGCAGCCTGGTAAGGCCCGTACGTCGTGCACCAACAGCTCAAACCAGTCACCTACGTGGTCACGCTTGACCACACTCGGGGTAGGCGCAAGGCCTTTCACGTCAACATGATGAAGGCCCATCACGAACGTGAAGCCTGCGTCCTACCGGTCTGCAACCTACCCGAGGACGGGGAGGAGGACCCCCTCCTGGACATGCTGGCCCAAGCCAAGGCCAATGGGTCCATTGAGGACATGGAGGTAAATGCCTCGCTAACCGTCTCCCAGCGGTTGCAGTTGCTGGCCACACTGGAACCCTTCCGGGCCGTGTTTACTAACCGACCCGGAAGGACCAAGTTGGCAGTCCACGAGGTGGACACCGGGAATCATGCCCCATTACGGCGGACACCTTATCGGATCTCTGAGGAGGTGCAGCAGATTATGCGCCAGGAGATCAATGAGATGTTGCAGCTGGGGGTGATCCGACAGTCCAAAAGCGCGTGGGCCTCACCTGTAGTTCTCATGCCAAAAAAGGATCGGACCACCTGGTTCTGCGTGGACTACAGGGGGCTCAACGCCATCACTACTTCTGATGCGCACGCAATGCCACGCATCGAGGATCTGCTGGAGCGGTTGGCGAATGCCAAGTACATATCCATCATTGATTTAAGCCGGGGATACTGGCAGATTCCCCTGAGCCCTGCGGCGCAGGAGAAATCCGCCTTTATCACCCCTTTTGGACTGTACTAGTCCACGGTCATGCCTTTCGGCATGAAGAATGCCCCTGCCACTTTTCAGCGGATGGTCAACCACCTGCTTCAGGGACTGGAGGAGTACGCTGTGGCATACCTGGACGACATTGCCATCTTCAGTTCCACCTGGGAGGAACACCTTCAGCATCTCCAGGAGGTGCTCAAGCGTATTCACCAGGCAGGTCTGACCATCAAGCCGGGAAAATGCCAGATGGGCATGAGGGAGGTCCACTACCTGGGGCATCGGGTAGTCGGGGGTTACATGAGTCCGGAGCAAGAGAAAGTGGACGCGATCATGTCCTGGCCCACCCCCAGGACCAAAAAGCAGATGAAGTCCTTCCTGGGCACTGCAGGGTACTATAGGCGTTTCGTACAGAACTATAGCGCCATTGCAAAACCCTTGACGGACTTCACCAAGGGCGGTCTACCCCAAACAGTCAGCTGGACAGATGGTTGTGAGGTGGCATTCCGAGCTTTGAAAACAGCCCTGTGCAGTTCTACAGTGTTGAAAGCCGTCGACAGCAGTCGGCCATTCCTGGTACAGACTGACGCCAGCGAATTTGGCCTCGGTGCTGTACTCAGCCAGGTTGATTCGGGGAACCAGGAGCACCCCGTGTTGTACCTGAGCTGGAAACTTCTGCCGAGGGAAGTGGCATACTCCACCATCGAGAAGGAGTCCCTGGCCATGGTCTGGGCACTGTAACGTTTGCAGCCCTACCTGTTTGGACGCACCTTCAAGGTGGTCACCGACCACAACCCTCTAAGCTGGCTGCACACAGTGTCCGGAACCAATGGTAGGTTGCTACGCTGGAGCCTTGCCCTACAGCAGTATGATTTTGCCGTACAACACAAGAAAGACAGCGATCATGGGAATGCTGATGGGTTGTCACGGCGTGGCGAACCCGCTGAGGTGCGCATGGCGGATTACCGACAGGTCATGCCTTCTTAGCGCACTCTAAGAGGGGGAGGTGTGATGATACTGCAAGCTCCATTACTTGTGCTGTTCTAGAACTTTTCACATAGAACTACGACTACCATCGTTTTGCCAGCACAGAGCAAAGCCACTCCTCTCATTCCCCCACCTCAGGAATTCTTCAGGAATTTCCTTTGTCTCAAAACCCTGCAGGAAGGTCCCATACATATCATGAGAATTCATTCTTTTGGTCATAACTCGCAGGGAGCTTACGTCAGAGACACTAAAGCTACGGTTTTGAATCAGGCGTCCATCAGGCGTCGTTCCCGTGGTACTGGTGAACCCGTAACTCCAACAGAACCCGAGAAATGGAATTCTCGGATGCACCATGAACTATCTCACCCAAGTTTGGGCTCATTTGAACAGTCATTTCAAAGTAAGATCATTGATAGGTCTGCCATTATTCTGCTAGGTTCCCAGGATGAGGTACGGTCCTTATGATCTTCTACAACTTAAAGCTAGAACTTCTAGCCCAGGGATGTGGCCAGAAAACCATCCCCTTTTGTGAGGTCACCAGCCCACATGTATAAGTCTTGCAGTGAGCCCCCCTAGTCATTCCAGGCTGTGATGACGTGACTAACAGATCTGCAAATGAACTATGACGTGTGGCTCCCCCCCAGCCTGTCTTGGCTGTAACTGCCTAAGTGCCATGTAAGTTTTTCACCTTTAATCCTGTTTTGTTTTAACTGTATTGTACATAACTGTATTGTCTCAGCTTGTTACATCTTTTTATATGGTATAAAGACTGCCTGCCTCTTAGGAATAAACCTATAAATTTATTAGTTTGTTTCTCCTGCTCTATAAACGAATTTGCACGTGCCTGAAGTACTACGCTACTGATTTGGGGTTGCTACGGACCCTCTTGATAAATTGTTCATTAAGTAAATCGTAGCTGTTGGCAGCTAAAAAGAATAGGTGTAAAGTGTTAACCTATTGGGTGGCTTTGGCAGTGACGGAGCGGGTTTTATAAGTGTACTGCCTGGCTGCGGCCCGGAGTAATTATAATTCCCTCACTGCAGCATGCCCAATAGCCAGCACACATCCAAGTGGCCCGTCTGGCGACTAATTATCCTAGGTGCAGTTCCCTGACTGACCTGAGGGTAAGGGGGGCGCCAGAGAGCTGCAATTTCCTAAGTGGAAGTGGAATAATTATAAACCCCTGCAGATTATTGCTGACACATTGGGTCGGACGGCAGCAGCCGTCGTGTGTGTGCGCGTTTTCGTCACATTTGTGTCAACGGAGGGATCACAAGCCGTGATACCCCGAGCTACCGTGTGGCGGACCGTGTGCCGTTCATCACAATTATTATTGTTATTAACTTCATTTTAATCTAATTTACCACCTGCGTAAGCACTATTGAATGTTGTCATTATTTACTTTAGTTTAATCACCAGCAGCGTTAATTAGATAGCAATGAGCGTGCCGAGCGTTAGCAGGCTGGAAACAGCTAGTCTCAAATAAGTCTCCAAGGTCTGGTTTGTTCTCTCGGTTTGTCCATTGGTTTGAGGATGAAATGCAGTGGAGAAA
>JARQOD010000004.1:268917862-268988690 GCA_033576555.1 Oophaga sylvatica | reverse complement strand
GGGGACTCTGTGTGGTTATCCACAAAAAACCTGAGATTAAACATTCCATGACAAAAACTGGGACAAAAATGAATCGACCCATTCAAGATCTCTTGGATCTTGAGTTATGTTGCCTGTCGTCTGAAGTTACCAAGGACCTTGAAAGTACATCCTGTGTTTCATGTCTCCCTATTAAAACCAGTATCTCTAAATACTTTTCAGGGTGGTATATGGCCTTCTCCTCAGCCTGTGTTAGTGGACGGACAAGAACAGTTTGTTGTGGAGAAGATTCTGGACTCCAGGATCCACAGGAATCAGCTGCAGTACTTCATCAAGTGGCAAGGATATCCATCTGAGGAGAACTCTTGGGAGCCAGTGAGCAATATCTGTGCTCCTCAAAAGATTACACTATTCCATCAGAAATAACCTGAAAAGCCTGGTCCTGGATCATCCTGAGGCCGCTTTTGAGGTGGGAATACTGTAAGGGTTCCGGACTTTCCTTTGTGCCTGTTTGCCCTGATCCAAGATGGAGTCTCGTATCTCGCCCAGTCCTGGAACTTCCTGTCTGTTCTTATTATTTAAGTCCAGGTCATCTGCTCCTCTTTGCCTGAGTATTTTGTTGCTGTTGGCTCCTGAGCTCCTGCCTGTCTTCTGGTGGATTCCCTGCTGCTGCTCGTTACTCAGTGCTCTGCCTCTCCTCGTCCTGCTGCCTACAGCCCTCTGTACATCTCCTGGGTGCTGTCTGTGCTTAATTAAAGTCTGGACTTCTAGTTGGAGCTATTCGCTCCTGGAACTACTGAGGCCAGTAAGGAATACTAACATCATCATCTCCTCTAGGTCTGTGTTTGCTTGGGCTGCTGTGCTGGACTTGTGCAGGACTTTCAGCCCTAAAGGTACTTCTCTTAGTAATGCCACTCCTGTATGATGCTGAACTTCTACGTCTAAGTGCCGTATGCATTTCCACCTTTATGTTTGCTGGACTTCTACACTTTAGTGCAGTGTGTGTGCTCATTCTTGATATCGCTGGACTTCTTCATTAATTGCGGTGTGCTTACTCTCATACTCTCTGCTGTACTCCTACATTTAGTACCTTGTACACACCTGCGTTATATTGCTATTGGACTGGTTTATATTAGCGGTTGCGCCCCGCTCTTTCAGTTACTCTGGACATTTCTATATTGAGCTGTGCATCCGTTACAATTGAAGGAAGTGCACTGTTAGCTTTGTCACACTTGTTAAATATACTTTTTGCATCAACTTTGATTTCAGCTTCATATTGTCCTATGCAATCAGATTCCGTAGTACCCATATAATTGTTACAGGGACCACCATAAGTATTCCTAGACCTGGCAATCCAGCCAAACTGAGCAATCCTGGGAGATGATCCTTGATGAGAGAGGTAAAGAAGAACCACAAGATCACTGTGGCTGAGCTATACAGAAGCAGTAGGGAGATGGGAGAAAGTTCCACAAATTCAACTATCACTGCAGCCTTCCACCAGTCAGACATGGATGGCAGAATGGCCCAACGGAAGCCTCTCCTCAGAGCAAGACATATGAAAGCCTGCACAGAGTTTGCTAAAAAACACATGAAGGACTCCCAGACTATGAGAAATAAGATTCTATGGTCTGATGAGGCAAAGATAGCATTTTCAGGTGATAATTCCAAGTGGTATGTGTGGAGAAAACCAAGCACTGCTCATCACCTGCCCAATACAATCCCAATAGTGGAACATGGTGGTGGTAGCATCGTGCTATGGGGTTGTTTTTCAGCTGCAGGGACAGGACGACTGGTTGTAATTGAAGGAAACATGAATGTGGCCAAGTACAGAGATATTCTGGATGAAAACCTCTTCCAGAGTTCTCTGGACCTCAGATTTGGCCGAAGGTTCACCTTCCAACAAGATAATGACCCTAAGCAAACAGTTAAAATAACAAAGGAGTGGCTTCAGAACAACTCTGTGACCATTTTTGACTGGCCCAGCCAGAGCCCAGACCTAAACCCAATTGAGCATCTTTGGAGAGACCTGAGAATGGCTGTCCACCAACGTTCACCATCCAACCCGATGGAACTGGAGAGGATCTGCAAGGAAGAATGACTCATGTCTGTACTAGCTCAAAAGGGTTCTTCTACTCAATACTGAGCAAAGGGTCTGAATACTTATGACCATGTGATATTTCAGTTTTTCTTTTTTAATAAATTGTACATTTCTGTTTTTTTTTCAGTCAAGATGGGGTGCAGAGTGTATATTAAAGAGAAAAAAACAAACGTTTTGGAATTTTCCAAATGGCTGCAATGAAACAGAGTGCAAAATTTAAAGGGGTCTGAATACTTTCCGTACCCACTGTATATTTATTACAGAGGTATTTTCTTTAATATGGTTAAGTATATCAATATGACTAGTATATATGCATCTCTTTGGATGTATGCTTACTTTTTTGTGTAGCTGCATGCTTTTGTAATAATCACTTATTCAAATATGACATTAGCACAAGCTCTGAGACTTTACCACAATATAAATGCAGTGACTATAATAAACATGCAATACAGACTGTAAGGTATCGCCTGTATAAATATTTTTCTAACTTGCACAACAAACAAAATAAAAAGTACATTCTACCAGCATTATGTCAATATAATTCAAGATTATTTAATTACATTTGTCCTTCAATTTCATCTTATACAATTTTAGCCTGTGGTCACAATCAAGTTTTTTTAATCCCTTATACTAGATTAAAGTCTAAAATCCGTCTTAGTGCCAAGTTATCACATACCTTATACAAGCTCAATACAATCAAATGGATTAAAGCTAAACGTGGATGTAAAGTTAGTAATGCCAATAAAGACCAAGGGGAATAAAACAAGGAAACAAGGTCACTGGAGACAAATATCAAAGACTGCAGACTCAATTGTATGAATACATTGTGGCTGAAAGCAATAATTGCAATTCATATAATTTTTTTCAATTACTGTTCATTTTAAGCAATCTATTCGCTAAAGGCTGTACTTTCACTTTAAGCTACTTAACAAAAGTACTAGAAAAATGAACCAACAAATATTAAATTACCACAAGAAACTCTATTTGTACGTTAAATGGTTGGTACCATAAATGCTACCTATACACTTCTATGTCACTACCTATACTTGGGATAGCTGCTAACTAGAGATAAGTGACTTTGCCTTTTTTAGGGTCGAGTTGGTTTTCATGAAACACGACTTTCTCAAAAGTCGAGTTGAACGAAATCGGCCGACTATCGGGAAAAGTCGGAGGTCCGACTGAAACACGAAACCCAATGCAAGTCAATGGGGAGGCAAAGTCGGCAGGGAGTGAAGGACAGTAAACACACCTACAGTGCTCATTTCAATGCCAACTACATCAATTCTTATTACTTAAGCTTGTCAACCTTAATTTACTTTATAATAATAGTAACGCATTGAAAACTGGGGTTATTTGGCTAAAGTTGTGGGGGGGGTAGGGCTGGCTCCAAGTTTTCGTGTGCCCCGGGAGAAAGATTCTCAGTGGGCCCCTTTAACACATACCACAATTCATGATGCATTGATATGGCACAGAAATATAGGTATAGTACAATAACAAATACTTCACTTCTTACATTACCTGGTTGACATCTATTTTAAATTCTACAATAGCTCAAAAACCGAACAGTATATTCCTCCATACAGTATTATGGCCACCACATAGTGAGCCATACAGAATAATGAGCCCCATATATTGCTCCATACATAACTGGTCCCATATAATGTTCCATACAGTATATGATGAGCTCCACATAATGATACAGTATATGATGGTCCCCATATAATGTGCCATACAGTATAGGACGGTCCCCATAGAGTATAATGAGCCCCACATATTGCTCCATACAGTATAATGAGTCGCATGTAAAGCTCCATACACTATATGATGGCCTCCATATATTGCTCCATACAGAATTGTCTCCATATAATGTTCCATACAGAATAGGCCCCATATGTGCTCCATATGATGCTCCATACCCTATATGATGCCCCATAAATAATGAACCCCATATGATGTTCTAGTATATGATGGGCCCCATGGATGATGCTCCAGTGTATGATGGGCCCCATTTATAATGCTACAGTGTATGATGGGCCCCATATGATGCTCCAGTGTATGATGGGCCACATTTATAATGCTACAATGTATGATGGGCCCCATATATAATGCTACAGTTTCTAATGGGCCCTATCTATGATGCTCAAGTGTATGTTGGGCCTCATATTTAATTCTCCAGTGTATAATGCTCCCCATATATTGCGCCAAACATTTAAAAAAATGAAATACCACCATCCGAACTATTTCTTTGATTGATGGGGCGGTCAAGAAAGAGGAACCCATGTGCATTCTGCCGATTGACGCAGAAAAGGCTTTTGACAGGGTGCACTGGGATTTTATATTTCAAACGTTAGAAGGAATTGGCTTAAAAGAAAGTATGCTCCATAGAATTTCTGCCCTGTACTCATCTCCCAGTGCTCAAGTTAAAATGAATGGCGCACTTTCAAACACATTTTTAATTAGGAACGGCACGAGTCAAGGCTGTCCTCTTTCACCCTTGCTTTATATACTCATTATGGAACATCTAGCAACCGTGATACCGAATAATCCCTCCATTAGAGGCATAAAAGCCCAATCAGAAGAGCACAAAGTGGCACTTTTTGCAGATGATGTCCTATTGTATGTCTCTTCTCCAACTATAAGTCTCCCAAATATAATCTCAGAATTACATAGATTTGGTCGTCTGAGCAATTTCAAACTTAATACCCACAAATCGGAGATTCTCAATATCTCAATCCAACCAACTGAGGTGTAGAGAGTTTGGCAGCTTCATTTCCCTTTAAGTGGTGTTCAGATTCTCTTACCTATCTAGGAAGAAAAATCACCGCCAAAGTTTCTAATTTTTGTGAAGCAAACTTTAAGACAGCTTTACATAAAGCTGAGTTAGACTTTGAAAAATGGCATAAACTACCTTTATCTTGGTTTGGAAGAGTGAGCGCTATTAAAATGGATCTATTACCCCATCTCCAATATTATTTCCAAACAATCCCCTTGTATTTACCTGCCTCCTTTTTCTCACGTCTTAAAAAAGCGATTACTCATTTAATTTTGTCACAAAACGAGCATGTATTTCATACTTTTTGTGAAGTAGATCGAAGCAAGTAGGGGGAATAGGTCTGCCAGATTTTGCTATTTATAGTCAAGCAGCAATTGGTACATGTATTTTAGATCTGTTTCATAATTAAAACTAAAAAAAAGTGGGTTACATTAGAAAATGATCTTAATGGACGTAACTCCAGTATAGTTATTTGGTCCCCGACGGAAGAACGGGATATACCTTTACCTTTTCCTCACCAAAAATACGATATCATTTATCAAAAGAGGGAGTCGAGAGCTGTGGGTCTCTTCGTCTCCTGGCCCCCTAACTCCTATATATGACAATCCATCCTTTCCTGCAGGGTTAAAAAGAGACACTTATCTACATAAAAATAGAGCTTCATGCCCCATAGGCCATGATTATGTTACAAGGACAGGGATGAGGTCTCTCCAGGACATTTTTCGGGACAAGGAGCCGCCAACAGGTGCATGGTTCTTTTATGAACAAATAAAGAGTTTTATTATTAACCCCTTAACGACCGCCGATACGCCTTTTAACGGCGGTCATTAAGGGTACTTAAACCACAGTGCCGTTAATTAACGGCGCTGTGGAAAAAGTGAATAGCGCCCCCCAGAGGTGCAATTTCTCCGGGGTCTTGGCTACCGGGGGTAGCCGAGATCCCAGAGAACGTGAATCAGGTTGGATTTTACCGACACCGATGTTGCGATCGCCGTTATTAACCCTATAACGGCGATCGCAACAAATAAAAATGTTCTGCCATTTAATTTCTCTCTCCTCTGATGTCATCGGACATCAGAGGAGAGAGAAAAAGGGTCCCCGGGACCCTCATGTGGCCCCAATCCCCCTCTTCTCGCCCCAGGGCCCTCCGTTGTCCCCCGGTGCCACCGCCATTGAGAAAATGGTGGTCGCATGCTCAGTGCGCCCGGCGAAATGTGCTGGGGGGATGGGCAATTTTCTCTGGGGTCTCGGCTACCGGGGTTAGCAGAGAACCCAGAGAACATGATCCGGGTCGGTATTCCCCGATCCCAGTGTTGCGATCGCCGCTATACAGCATAACGGCGACCGCAACAAAAAAAAAAAAAGATTTCTCTCCCCTCTGATGTGATCGCACATCAGAGGGGAGAGAATTAGGGTCCCCAGGTCCCCCGAAACCTCCCTGTACCTGCCGGTGTCCTCCAGGAGGTCCCCCTGTCCTCCGATCCTCCCTGTCTTCTTCCTGGCGGCAGATTCAAATATTTTTTCATTCATTCTCCAGAAAGTACATTTTGATCACTGTGATAAAAATAAAAAAAACAGTTCATAACCCCCCCTTTATCGCCCCCTTAGTTAGGGACATATATTAAAATATAGAAATTATATTTATTTTCATTTTTCCGTTAGGGTTAGGGTTAGGGTTATAATTAGGGTTATAATTAGGGTTAGGGTTAGCATTAGGGTTAGGGTTATAATTAGGGTTAGGGTTAGCATTAGGGTTAGGGTTATAATTAGGGTTAGGATTAGCATTAGGGTTAGGCTGGGTTCATACTGCGTTATGGCAGTCCGTTAGACGGACTGCGTTACACCGCGGTATAACGCGGTGTAACGCAGTCCGTTAATGCTGCCATTCACCCCCATTTGAGAGCGCATCGCAACGCATGCCGTAAAGCGGCATGTGTTGGCGACGTGCCATCATTCAGTGACGAAGCCTCAGACGCGGGCTGCAGCGTCTGGGCTCTCTCACCGCTAGCGCAGATGCTCATTCCTCTGCGCTAACGGGTATAGCATAACGCGATCGCGTTATGCTATACCGTTACCAGCCCGTCAATGCTATGTGTTGAACGGGCTGGTAAAACGCAAAATGAACCTAGCCTTAAGGTTAGGGTTAGAATTAGGGTTAGAATTAGGGTTAGGGTTACAATTAGGGTTAGGGTTAAAATTAGGGTTATGGTTACAATTAGAGTTAGGGTTACAATTAGGGTTAGGGTTACAATTAGGGTTGGAATTAGGGTTGGGATTTAGGTTAGGATTAGGGTTGGGATTAGGGTTAATGGTGTGTTGGCGTTAGGGTTGGAGCTAGAATTGAGGCTATTTAGGCACTATTTAGGCACATCAGGGGGTCTCCAAACACGACATGGCGTTCAAAATGTCAAATGGCGCTCCCTCCCTTCCGAGCCCTGCCGTACGCCCAAACAGTGGTTTACCCCAACATATGGGGTATCAGCGTACTCAGGACAAATTGCACACCAATTTTGGGGTTTTATTTTCTCCTGTTACCCTTGGGAAAATAAAAAATAGCTGGCTAAAAAAATAATTTTTGAGGAAAAAAATGATTTTTTATTTTCACGGCTCTGCGTTAATAAATTTCTGTTAAGCACTTGGAGGTTCAAAGTGCTCACCGCACATCTAGATAAGCTCCTTGGGGAGTCTAGTTTCCAAAATGGTGTCACTTGCAGGGGGTTTCTAATGTTTAGGCACATCAAGGGCTCTGCAAACACAACATGACATCAAAGTCTGCATTAGAAAATGGCGCTCCTTCCCTTCCAAGCACTCCCATGCGCCCAAACAGTGGTTTCATCCCACATATGGGGTATCAGCGTACTCAGGAAAAATTGCACAACAACTTTTGGGGTCCAATGTCTCCTGTTACCCTTGGGAAAATAAAAAAAATAGCAGGCTAAAGAATCATTTTTGAGGAAAAAAATGATTTTTTATTTTCACGGCTCTACATTTATAAATTTCTGTGAAGTACATGGGGTTCAAAGTGCTCACCACACATCTAGATAAGTTCCTTAAGGGGTCTAGTTTCCAAAATGGTGTCATTTGTGGGGGTTCCCACTGTTTATGCGTATCAGGGCCTCTCCAAATGCGACATGACGTCCAATTTCAATTACAGCCAATTTTGGTTTGATATAGTCAAACGGCGCTCCTTCCCTTCCAAACCCTGCCGTGCGCCCAAACAGTGGTCCCCCCCACATATGGGGTATCAGCGCACTCAGGGCAAATTGGATAACAACTATTGTGGTCTAATTTTTCCTGTTACCCTTGGGAAAATAAAAAATTGGGGACTAAACGATCAGGTTTGTGGAAAAAATATGACTTTTTATTTTCATGCCCGGGCATTATAAACTTCTGTGAAGCACTTGGGGGTTCAAAGTGCTCACAACACATCTATATAAGTTCCTTAGGGGGTCTAGTTTCCAAAATGGTGTCACTTGTGGGGGGGTTTCCACTGTTTAGACACATCAGGGCCTCTACAAACGCGACATGGCGTCCAGCCAATTCTGCCTTTAAAAAGTCAAACGGCGCTCCTTCCCTTCCAAGCTCTGCCATGCACCCAAACAGTGGTTTACCCCCACATATGGGGTATCAGCATGCTCAGGACAAATTGCACAAAAACTTTTGGGGTCTTGTTACCCTTGGGAAAATAAAAATTGGGGTGAAAAGATCGTTTTTGTGGAAAAAATATGATTTTTTATTTTCACGGTTCTATGTTATACACTTCTGTGAAGCACTTGGAGGTTCAAAGTGCTCACCACACATCTATACAAGTTCCTTAGGGGTCTAGTTTCCAAAATGGGGTTACTTGTGGGGGGTTTCCACTGTTTAGACACATCAGGGCCTTTACAAACACGACATGACATCCAGCCAATTCTGCGTTGAAAAAGTCAAATGGCGCTCCTTCCCTTGCGACCTCTGCCGTGCGCCCAAAAAGTGGTTTACCCCTACATATGGGGTATTGGCTTATTCAGGACAAGTTTTGTGGTTCATTTTTTCTTTTAACAGTTGTGAAAATAAAAAAAATTGGTTCCGAATTAAAGTTTTTGCAAAAAAAAGTTAAATGTTAATTTCTCCTTCCACATTGCTTCAGTTCCTGTGAAGCACGTAAAGGGTTAATAAACTTCTTGAATGTGGTTTTGAGCACCTTGAGGGGTGCAGTTTTTAGAATGGTGTCACTTTTGGGTATTTTCTATCGTATAGACCCATCAAAGTGACTTCAAATGTGATGTGGTTTCTAAAAAAAATGGTGTTGTAAAAATGAGAAATCGCTGGTCAACTTTTAACCCTTATAACTTCGTAACAAAAAAAAAAATTTTGTCCCCAAAATTGTGCTGTTGTAAAGTAGACATGTGGGAAGTGTTATTTATTAAGAAGTTTGTGTGACATATCTCTGATTTAAGGACATAAAAAATTTAAAATTTGAAAATTTTTCAAAATTTTCGCCATATTTCTGTTTTTTTCATAAATAAGCACAAGTCATATCAAAGAAATTTTACCACTAACGTGAAGTACAATATGTCATGAAAAAACATTCTCATAATCAGCTGGATTCGTTAAAGCGTTCCAGAGTTATAACCTCATAAATTGACAGTGGTCAGAATTGTAAAAATTGGCCTGATCATTAAGCTGCAAAATGGCTCTGTCACTAAGGGGTTAAATTAGCCAAACAATCCGATCCATACAGAATGCTATCTCCGTTTGAGACTCTTTGTTTATCAACAAACTCTATAGATCACACTATCTCTTTATTATACAAAACCTTCCAAGAAGGGCAGACCCCATCGAGAGATTTCTCAGCATTTTTTTCAAAAAGGGAGATTGATTTGGGTAGACCCTTATCAGTTGAAGAAAGAACAAAGATTCGCTTATGCACATTCAGGTCTTTGCTCTGTTCGACATCACAGGAGAGGAGCTACAAAATCATGTCAAGGTGGTACAGCTGACCATCAGATTTAAACGTAATTTATCCAACAACACCGGATATGTGCTGGAGATGCTTAAAAGATAGAGGTTCATTTGTGCACATTTGGTGGCACTGCCCACTCATACAGAAACTGTGGTTAGCATCCGTTGATCTCTGCAACAAGCTGTCTCTAACCAAAATTACACCCACAATGGAGGTGGCCTTACTGTCCTTGTATAGCTCCTCGATTTCTAGATTTAAGAAAGGTCTTCTTAGACATATTCTCACTGCTACCAGGAACGTGATTAATAGATTTTGGAGACAGGAAAAGGTTCACTTGCGTTCTGATTTGGTGATGGAACTCAACGACATATATAGAATGGAACAGCTGATAGGACAACTGAATGGTACCACAGGAAAGGTTTATAACACTTCCGCCCCCTGGGTTATGTTTAGATAATCATCGGAATTGGACTCTTGGTTGATAAACCCATAGATGATGGGTCATATGCTTTTACCTACTGGATGGTGTTAGGGTCTGCAGAACGCACCAAATATAAGATGTAGAGAGGTGCGTTCGCAGCCCGGGGTCCACCGTGCAGGCAGAGCCTGCTGCTAGTAAAATGGCATAAGTAGCGAACTCTGTTATCCTGCAGAGTCGCTAAAATAAACGCCATAGCACGCTGTGGCAGTTAATGCGAACTCTGTTAATCCACAGAGCCGCTAGCGGGAATGCCGCAGCGCTATATGGCGATATAAGTGAACTCTGTTACACCACAGAGTCATTGAGGTAAAGACGCCGAGATAGGTACTGTGTCCTGTTAACCCCACAGGGATACACAGATAACTGCTGTGCGGAGAGCAGTCCATGATCATGCAGACAGCAACGCAATCAAGCAATCTCCTCACCGGAGAAGCCGGTATTCTATGGGCTTATTTCAGCCAAGCCCTGACCAAGTGCACCCAAATCTCCTCACCGGAGGTGCCGGTATTCTAGGGGCTTAATTCAGCCGAGCCCTAACCACATGCGTACATGATCACACTGGCGCAAAGCACATAATGCAATTGATCCTAGCGCACTGCCGTGCGGTAAGGACAGCCTTTTATAGCAGCCACGAGAAAAAGACCTTCCAGGAAGGACCAATGGGAGGCTGCTTCAGAACATCAACAGCCAGAGGACCTTCCGGAAGGACCAATAGGAGTGGCAGCTGTGTCTGAGCATGTGACCCCTGATCTCCAATGGGAGATCTCGCCCTGGGCATGCTCAGACGAAGCAACAAAGGACTTAGACCTAAAGACGTCTGCTCGCCGCTGACCAGTACTGGCTATAATAGCAGAACCTGAAGAGGCAGCAGCAAGTCTTTGCACAGCATTAGACCGGGCGAGATGCTGGGACCGAAGTCTTTGCTGAGCAGGCTCCACTGCGACTGGAGATGGATGGGGGACCGCAGCGGGACTGGTTCGAGACTCCACTTGTGCAGCAGCAGGAGCTCGAACCCTAACAGATGGAGCCACATTTCCTACCCCACGCCTTAAAATTCTTCCCCCTCCCCCTTTTCTTTTTTCTTTTCCCTTCTTTCCCCCTTGTTTCTTCTCTATCTTCTTTTCTTTTGTAGACCTAGAGTCTTAGTCTAGGAACCTTCTTCTTTAAAATTTATAAACAAAATAATACTGAGGACTATCTAGTATAGTCTATTAGACTATCTAGTAGCCAGACTATGGCGAGAAACTCCAGTTTAAAGGAGCTGTAGTTGTCAGGGTTCCTTTCAGTGGGACAAAGTTTCCTGCTGGCGTAGGAGATTTGTTGTGAATGTGCTAGAAATGAATTCTGAGCAGAAGCTCCCTCTGGTGGTTGCAAACAGTACTGAACTATCCAATGAAGATTGTGAAGATTGGCGATCAGGTGTTACTGACTGGTCTTATATAAGGGAGGTTCCCTCCCATCAGGGTTGCCGGTGATCAATTGTTCTGGTCTCATCTTTGATTCCTGTTCACTTTGTAGCTTGCTGTTTCGTGCCTGCATCTTCTGCTAACAGATAAGACATTTTCTTCTTTTAGTTTTTTGTGCTTGCTTTTTGCATTTTGTCCTGCACTTCTGTGGGGGTCTGCCGGGTCCCCTCCGGGGGCTTGTGCTCCTCTCAGTTTAGTTCAGCCATTGTTGTTTGTTCATTTGCCTTTTCCAGTTTTTTCAGTGGCTGCTGTTTAGTTTTGTTACACCAGAGAACTAATTTAGGTGGTAAAGGTCATGAGATCTCAGGTGTTTTTGTAATTAGTAGAGTTGGTGCTTTTCAGGGTTTTTGGGATTGCAGTAAGTGTCCTTCCTATCCTTTTCTATTTAGGAAGTTTGGGCCCCAACGTTTGCTCATACTATTTTCTGTCTGTGTCTGTATTTCTTCTTGTCTAACCGCCATTACATGTTTGGGGGCTTTCTATGTTCTTTGGGGATCTGCTCCGGGGCAGATAGTTTTCCTCTTTCTGTCTTTAGGTGTAGTTAGCTTCTCAGGCTGTGACGAGGCGTCTATGACCAATGTAGGTACGCTCCACGGCTGCCTTTAGTTGTGGTGGTTAGTCAGGGTACTGCAATCCCATAGATTCCAACCTCTCTGGTGTATTTTCTTTTTTGCCTGCTCTCCTCAGCTACCAAATCATAACAGTATCACCGGCCCAAAAACTGATATTTGTATGGTACTCACAGAAGGGAAAAATAGTGTTAAAGAAAGAAGATTGTTAGAGTTGTCAGAGAATTTTTTTTTTTCCCTCTGTTTCTCTGAATGCTGAGGAGGATTTTTTTTCTCTCAATGGAGTTTGCACAGTTGTCTGGCCGTGTGGATCAGCTTGCCACTGAAGTTCGGAGTATTGCTACCTATCTTGCAGGGTTGCCTGTTGTGGAACCTAGGATTCCCATGCCAGATTTGTTTTTAGGGGATCGAGCTAAATTTCTGAATTTCAAAAATAACTGTAAGTTGTTTTTTGCCTTGAAATCTAAGTCCTCAGGGAACGCAGCACAGCAGGTTCAAATTGTCATCTCTCTCCTGCGCGGCGATCCTCAGGATTGGGCTTTTTCCCTGACACCTGGGGATCCTGTTTTGAGTGATGTTGATGCATTTTTTCAGGCCTTGGGGTTATTGTACGATGAGCCTAATGTCACTGATCAAGCTGAAAAAGCCTTGTTGGCATTAAATCAGGTGCTTGAGGACGCTGAGTTATACTGTCAGAGATTCCGAAGGTGGGCAGTCCTAACCAAATGGAATGACGATGCTTTGGCAGCCCTTTTTCGGAAGGGTCTGTCAGAGAATGTAAAGGCTGTTATGGTGGGATTCCCTGTCCCCTCTGGTCTCAATGATTCTATGTCATTAGCGATTCAAATTGACAGACGTTTGCGTGAGCGTAGAGGTATGCGTGGAATAGTGTTGCCTTGTGAACCAGCTTCTGAACCCATGCAGTGTGATAGAGTGGCTTCTGGGGCACAGCGTCATGAGTTTCGAAAACGCAATGGGTTATGTTTCTACTGTGGTGATGCCTCTCATGCTATTTCAGTCTGCCCTAAGCGGGGAAGACGTTTTGCACGCTCAGTTGTCTTGGGTAGTGTTCAGACTAAATTTTTGTTGACTGTTACCCTGATTTGCTCCCTGTCCACATTTTCTGCTCAGGCTTTCGTTGATTCGGGAGCAGCTATTAACCTGATGGATTTTGATTTTGCTAAACGTTGTGGGTTTCCCTTGATACCCCTACGGAAGACTATTCCCCTACTGGGGATCGATTCTACCCCTTTGGCTGAGAATAAACCTCAGTTCTCTACTCAGGTGATAATGAGGGTTGAACCTGATCATCAGGAGAGTTGCAAATTTTTGGTGCTGTATAATCTGCATGACATTATCGTACTGGGTTTCGCTTGGTTACAGTCTCATAATCCTGTTTTGGATTGGAAATCTGTGTCTGTAACCAGTTGGGACTGCCAATGTGTTAATACCAACACTCCTGTTTTTTCTGCCTCCCCCCAGGCTCAGGATGTTCCTGACTTTTTGACTGATTTTTATGATGTGTTTAGCGAAAGTAAATCTGCATCCTTGCCCCCCCATAGGAGCTATGACTGCGCTATTGAATTAGTGCCTGGTAGTAAATTCCCTAAAGGTCGCCTTTTTAACTTGTCTGTACCTGAACATGACGCTATGCGGTCTTATATCAAGGAGTCATTGGAGAAGGGTCATATCAGACCATCCTCTTCACCCTTGGGTGCCGTTTTTTTTTGTGGCCAAAAAGGATGGTTCATTAAGGCCGTGTATTGATTATCGTCTCTTGAACAAAATTACTGTGAAATATCAATATCCGTTACCCTTGATTTCTGACCTGTTTTCCAGGGTGAAAAGTGCTACTTGGTTTACCAAGCTTGACCTCAGGGGGGCATATAACCTTATTCGCATTAAGCACGGGGATGAATGGAAGACAGCATTTAATACCCCAGAGGGGCATTTTGAGTACCTAGTGATGCCCTTTGGGCTCACTAATGCTCCTTCTGTCTTCCAGTCCTTCATGAATGACATTTTCAGGGATTTTGTGGATAAATTTCTGATTGTTTATTTGGATGATATCTTGATTTTTTCCAATGACTGGGACTCTCATGTGAAACATGTTTGGACTGTGTTCCAGATTTTGAGAGAGAATGCTCTGTATGTGAAGGTATCAAAGTGTCTTTTTGGCGTACAGAGGATCTCATTTCTGGGATTCATTTTGTCCCCATCTGTTATTGAAATGGACCCGGTCAAGGTTCAGGCCATCTGTGATTGGGTCCAACCTACTTCATGAAAGGCTCTTCAAAGATTCTTGGGTTTTGCCAATTTTTATCGTATATTTATTGGTAATTTCTCTGTTATTGTTAAACCATTGACTGATTTGACCAAAAAGGGTTCTGATGTGGTGAATTGGCCTCCTGAGGCAGTCTCTGCGTTTCAGGAACTTAAGCAGAGATTCACTTCTGCTCCTGTTCTACGGCAGCCTGATGTTTCTCTGCCATTTCAGGTGGAGGTTGATGCCTCTGAAATTGGGGCAGGTGCCGTTTTGTCCCAAAGAGATCCAGAGACCTCTAAAACTAACCCTTGTGCCTTTTTCTCTCGAAAATTTTCTCCAACTGAACGTAATTATGACGTGGGTAATCGGGAGTTATTGGCCATGAAGTGGGCTTTTGAAGAGTGGAGACATTGGCTGGAGGGAGCCAAACATCAGGTGGTGGTCCTCACGGACCATAAGAATCTGGTTTATCTGGAATCAGCCAAGCGACTTAATCCTAAACAGGCCAGGTGGGCCTTGTTTTTCACACGTTTTAATTTTGTGGTTTCCTTTCTTCCTGGCACTAAGAATGTTAAGGCGGATGCCCTCTCGAGGAGTTTCCTTGCGGACTCTCCTGAGTTATCTGATCCTGCTGTTATTTTGAAAGAGGGTGTAGTTCTTTCCGCCATCTCGCCCAATTTGAGACTGGCTCTGGAAGGGTGTCAGGAGGATAAACCCGAGCGCTGCCCTATTGGGAAATTGTTTGTCCCAGACCGGTGGAAAAAGAGTGTGATGTCTGAGATTCATTGTTCCGCGTTGGCCGGTCATCCCGGAATTTTTGGTACCAGAGACTTGGTTAGTCGTACCTTTTGGTGGCCGACTTTGTCTCGTGATGTCAGGGAATTTGTGCAGTCCTGCGGGACTTGCTCTCGCTCCAAGCCTTGCTCTCGCTCTAGTGGTTTGTTGATGCTTTGCGCCAGTGTTTTCATGCGTGTGTGTGGCTGAAATACGCCATTACAATACCGACTTAATCGGTGAGGAGCTTGGTATGCTAGCTGGTCAGGGTCGGTGTCCTAGATGCCCTAGATTACCGGCATAACCGGTGAGGAGTTTGATTGCCGTATTCAGGGCCTGGCGTTCAGACGCCATAGATTGCGGGTGACTCCCGCGAGGACATTAGCGCATGATCACGTTCTATGTTCCCTTAGCAGTCAACTGTGTACCTGGGTGCCTGACAGGACACAGAAGTTTGTCTCTGCGGCTCTGTGACGTAACAGGGTTCGCTTTCAACGCTAGACAGTGCCCTAGCGTGTTTATTTTGCGACTCAGTGGTGTTAAGTGAGTTCGCACACATCGCCATATAGCGCTGCGGCATTCCTTCTAGCGGCTCTGTGGAATAACAGAGTTCGCACATATTGCCACAGTGCGTTACGGCGTTTATTTTGGCGACTTTGCGGGATAACAGAGTTCGCTTCTTGCGCCATTTTACTAGCAGCAGGTTCCGCCTGCATGGTGGTCCCCGGGCTGCGAACGCACCTCTCTACATCATATATTTGGTGCGTTCAGCAGACCCTAACAACATAGGACTCTTCTTCCTGGCCTTCTTGGGCTGGCCCACGAGAAGGTTTTGCAGGGATGCGGCTATTTCAGTGAAGCCCTTGATGAACATTCGGTAGTAGCCTACCAACCCGAGGAACTAACGTATTTCATGAATGTTGCTGGGCCACTGCCTGTCACGGATAACAACCAATGGACATAGAGCAATAAAAAATTAAATACATTTTATTGATACAGAAAAATCAATTAAGAACACAGTAGTGAATAATAAAATAAAAATTTAAGGCAATCAGCAACATCTAGTTACCACCTCCAACTCGGCTAGTATGTGACAGCATGAAGTCAAGGTCCATATAGTAATGATACAGCAATAAATGTAATACACTGTACATAGGAAACCATAAATATTGATAATAAGATATAAATTAATCAGATATAAAGTGCCAAGAAAGTACAAATTAATCAAATATAAAGTGCCAAGAAAGTACATACAAAGCCAGATCTACCAACAATGTAAAAAATATATATATATACAGAAATTATGTCTTATATTCTAGGTTCTTCAAAGTAGCCACCTTTTGCTTTGATTACTGCTTTGCACACTCTTGGCATTCTCTTGATGAGCTTCAAGAGGTAGTCACCGGAAATGGTCTTCAAACAATCTTGAAGGAGTTCCCAGAGATGCTTAGCACTTGTTGGCCCTTTGCCTTCACTCTGCGGTCCAGCTCACCCCAAACCATCTCGATTGGGTTCAGATCTAGTGACTGTGGAGTCCAGGACATCTGGCATAGCACCCCATCACTCTCCTTCTTGGTCAAATAGCCCTTACACAGCCTGGAGGTGTGTTTGGGGTCATTGTCCTGTTGAAAATAAATGATGGTCCAACTAAACGCAAACCGGATGGAATAGCATGCAGCTGCAAGATGCTGTGGTAGCCATGCTGGTTCAGCATGCCTTCAATTTTAAATAAATCCCCAACAGTGTCACCAGCAAAGCACCCCCACACCATCACACCTCCTCCTCCATGCTTCACTGTGGGAACCAGGCATGTAGAGTTCATCCGTTCACCTTTTCTGCGGTGGTTGGAACCAAAGATCTCAAATTTGGACTCATCAGACCAAAGCACAGATTTCCACTGGTCTAATGTCCATTACTTGTGTCTTTAGCCCAAACAAGTCTCTTCTGCTTGTTGCCTATCCTTAGCAGTGGTTTCCTAGCAGCTATTTTACCATTAAGGCCTGCTGCACAAAGTCTCCTCTTAAGAGTTGTTGTAGAGATGTATCTGCTGCTATAATTCTGTGTGGCATTGACCTGGTCTCTAATCTGAGCTGCTGTTAACCTGCGATTTCTGAGGCTGGTGACTCGGATAAACTGATTCTCAGAAGCAGAGGTGACTCTTGGTCTTCCTTTCCTGGGGCGGACCTCATGTGAGGCAGTTTTTTTTATAGCGCTTAATGGTTTTTGCAACTGCACTTGGGGACACTTTCAAAGTTCTCCCAATTTTTCGGACTGACTGACCTTTATTTAGTAATGATGGCCACTAATTTTTCTTTACTTAGCTGCTTTTTTCTTGCCATAATACAAATTCTAGCAGTCTGTTCAGTAGGACTATTATCTGTGTATCCACTAGACTTCTGCACAACACAACTGATGGTCCCAAAGCCAATTATAAGGCCAACAATCCCACTTATTAAACCTGACAGGGCACACCTATGAAGTGAAAACCATTTCCGGTGACTACCTCTTGAAGCTCATCAAGAGAATGCCAAGATTGTGCAACAGTAAAGATGTATATCTTAGTACCGTGTTAGCCAGTAGATAGAAAAATATTTAGAATTGAGAGTCCTGTCTCGAAGTTCTTGTGTCAGAGTCAGCACTCCATCAACCTCTGGAACGTTCCTGGGGTGTTGGAAAGCCCGAACTGCATGTAGTTGAATTCTGAGAGGCCAATTGGTGTTGCAAAGGCATTCTACTCTTTGCCTCTGCTACGGGAGCCTGCCAATACCCACTTTTGAGATCTAAGGTAAAGAAATAGTTAGTGGTTCTCAGTGCAGCTAGTGATTCCGCTATCCTAGGTAACGGATAGGCGTCCTTGTGGGTAATGCTGTTAATTCGTCTGTAGTCAACACACATCCTCATTGTACCATCTTTCTTTTTAACGAGGACTAGTGGAGCTGGGTTGGTGGCTACAACTGTGTCTGATCACCCCAGCCTCCTTCATCTCTCGTAACATACTCTTGGCACATTGGTAGTGAGCTGGGGGTACAGGCTTGTACCTCTCTTTAATGGGCTGATGATTTCCAGTAGGGATATAATGTTGGACCCTTTTACCTGCCCAAAGTCTAAAGGGTGTTTGCTGAATACCCATTCAAACTCTTGGACTACTCGGTAAACCCCATTCTTTTGGTGTGGAAGGGTGGAGTCAGTGACTACATGCAGCTGCTGACACCAATCCTCCAACTGTTCTGCAGAGCCATTGTCCTCCGCCTGGTCAGACAAGACCAAGGGTTCTGCTGTCTGAAATGCGTTGTGATTGACAGTGAACAGCTTAGCAATGGTGGCATACCGAGATAGTTTGGCCTCCTCCTCCCCACAATTTAAGATGCGTACTGGCACCCTCCCGTTGCGGACATTGACTACCCTCTGACTGTCAGGACAGTGGGCCTACTATCAGAGTACACTGGTTCTACCAGGGCTTGCTAATCTCTCCCCCTGAGGCTGTCAGACACCAAATTAACATTTCACTCCTTGGGGGTATTGTAATGGGGAATGAATCACTCACTCTGACACTGCCGACTTCTCCGCCAGAGAGCTCTACCTGTTGTATTTTCATCAGGGCCTTGATCTCCTTTTGTAGGACCCGTTGCTCACTGGTACCAGCAATTTCGGCTACCTGTTGCAACAAAACACTAAACTCGGCAAGACAATTTTCTGTCACATTAGTACCTAAGGTCATTATTGGGTTACATTCTCGCTGATCAATGTCTACAATTATCAGATTTAGGCTTTTAATTCTACTCGCCACACCTTAATAGTCACCTCCTTATACCCCACTTGTGGCAAAGGCTGGCCACTGCTGGTGACTACTATCAGTTCATCATCTGGGCTACGAGAAATATCAGAGTCAGCCCAATACCATTTGTAAAGAATATATGGCATAGTCGTCACCTGAGAGTCGGTGTCCAGTAAAGCATTCATTGGGATGCCGTCAATCACAACTGGAAGGACTGGTCATCTTCCAACGTACTTGGCCCGCCAGTCTTGTGGCTCTGCCCAGGAGTGGCTCATTTAAATGGCAGAATCTAGCGATGTGCCCCACTTTGCTGCTGTGGCGGCAAATGGGTCATCCGTCCTGGTCGTAGCGATCGTTGTCTCTCCCTCTGGTCAGTGGGATCCTCTTCCGCCATCGCCACGGGACGTCATCTGGACTGAAGGCCAACTGAATCTTCTCCTTTGGGGGCGCTTGCATGGACTGCACGGTTTTCGCTAGTGCAGCCACACTTTTGGTCAGCTCCTGGACTGAAGACGTAGTTCTGCAGATGGATCATTATCCAGGGTCTGTGCGTCAGCCTCAATGGTGGCCTGAGGGAGAGATGGTGGTATGTAATTGTTGGGCGCATAGGGGGTGCTGGGCAGCTGACATTTGGTTCATGCAGCACCCTGATAGCCCTATCTTTAAAGTCTGAAAAGTTCAGGTCAGGATTTTGTAGGGCCTTGATGCGCAACTGTGTCCTGTGGGTGCTGGACAGGAGTCCCTCAAGAAATTGCTCCTTTAACAATCTGTCTCCATCCTGCACGCTGTCTGGATCAATCTGCATTATGGCCCACAGTGCCTCCTGAAGGTTAAGAGCATAGTACCGTATACTGTCCTGCACCCTTTGCACTCAAAGAACCTCATTTTTATTTCTGTTGCAGTGCGGGTGTCAAAGGTGCCCCTCAGCATAGCCAGAATTTGCTTAACAGCCTCTTTATCAGTGTCCTGCCAGAACTTTACTTCTCTTTGAGCTGCACCAGTTAACTGTCCAGTAAAAATGTTTTCTTCTTGGCTTTCAGACAGGGGGTACTGTTATGTTTCGGTAACTGAGGAGAAATGGCAAAAAATAGCAAAAGCGGTAATACACCAGAGAGGCTGGAACCTATTGGATTGCAGTAACCTGAACTAACCACACAACTAGAGGTAGCCGTGGAGCGTTCCTACGTTGATCCTAGACGCCTCGTCACAGCCTGAGAGATAACTACCCCTAAAGGCAGAAAGATGAAAGCTAACTGCCCCTGAGCAGATCCCCAAAGAAAATAGGAAGCCCCCAAACATGTAATGGCGGTTAGACAAGAAGAAAGCACGGACACAGACAGAAAATAGAATGAGCAAACGCTGGGGCCCAATCTGTCTAGACAGAAAAGTACAGGAAAGAATTCTGACTGCAATCCAACAAAAACCCTAACAAAAATACCAACACTTCAAAACGCTATTCAGCAAATTAAAAGTAACAAAAGAGCAAAGCAAAAGTGCAGACAGAAACGGAGCACAATTACAGCGCCAGACCCCCAAAAGGGGACAGGCTGCAGTCCACTGCAGGCAGCAAACCAGCAGAGAAAATCAAACTGAGAAAAAAAAAAACAGCAAACACTTATCTGAAGGAGAGCAGGAAACTAGCAGTGCTTCAAGCAAGACCAGAAGAACAATTGATAACCGACAAGGCTGCTGGGAAATCAGGCAATTAATATCCTATCATTCAGCGCCAGCTGAAGGCCATTCATTAATCAGTTCATTACCCTCAGCAACCACCGGAGGGAGCCCCAGCTCAGAAGCCGCCTCCAGCATATTCACAACAGTACACCCCCCCTTGAGGAGGGGTCACCGAACCCTCACCAGCGCAACCAGGCAGATCAGGATGGGCATGATGTAGGCACGGATAAGTCTCCCAGCATGAATGTCCGAAGCAAACACCCAAGAATTGTCCTCCTGACCATAACCTCTCCACTTAACCAAATACTGGAGTTTCCGTCTAGCAAAACGAGAATCCAATATCTTCTCAACCACATACTCCAAATTGCCCTCAACCAAAACAGGGTCGGGAGGTGCAGCCATAGGAACCACTGGTTCGACAAACCTCTTCAATAAGGATTTGTGGAACACGTTATGGATCTTCAATGTCCCTGGAAGAAGCAAATGGAAGGAAACCAGGTTAATAATTTCCATGATCTTATAATGTCCAATGAACCTTGGCTTAAATTTAGGAGATGCAACCTTCATAGGGATATTCCTTGAGGACAACCAAACCAAGTCCCCCACTTTAAAACGAGGACCATCAGTCCTATGCCGGTTGGCAAACTACTGGGCCTTCTCCAGAGAGAGAGACAACATCTCCATCACCTGGTCCCAAATCTGCTGCATACGCTGCACAATACAGTCAACCCCCGGACAGACAGACAGACAGAAACCTCCGCCTGTCCTGAAGAAAATCGAGGGTGAAACCCAGAATTGCAGAAAAATGGAGACATCAAGGTGGCAGAGCTAGCTCTATTATTAAGAGCAAACTCAGCCAAAGGCAAAAAAGAGACCCAGTCATCTTGATCAGCAGACACAAAACATCTCAAATAAGTCTCGAAGGTCTGGTTTGTTCTCTCGATTTGTCCATTGGTCTGAGGGTGAAATGCAGAGGAGAAAGACAACTGAACACCAAGTTTAGAACAAAATGTCCTCCAAAATCTGGAAACAAACTGGACTCCTCTATCAGACACAATGTTCTCTGGAATGCCATGCAACCGAACCACATGCTGAAAGAACAAAGGCACAAACTCGGTGGAGGAAGGCAACTTTGGCAATGGAACAAAATGTATAATCTTGGAAAACCTATCACAGATTACCCAGATAACAGTCATTCTCTGAGAGACAGGAAGGTCAGAAATAAAATCCATAGAAATATGGGTCCATGGGCCTCTTGGGTACAGGTAATGGCATTAACAAACCACTAGAACGAGAGCAAGGCTTGGAACTAGAGCAAGTCCCACAGGACTGCACATAGTCCCTGACATCACGAGACAAAGTAAGCCACCAAAAGGAGCGACTCACCAAGTCTATGGTACCAAAAATCCCGGGATGACCAGCCAACGCGGAACAATGAATCTCAGACATCACACTCTTTTTCCACCGGTCTGGGACAAACAACTTCCCAACAGGGCAGCGCTCTGGTTTATCCTCCTGACACCCTTCCAGAGCCAGTCTCAAATTGGGCGAAATGGCGGAAAGAACCACACCCTCTTTCAAAATAAAAGCAGGATCAGATAACTCAGGAGAATCTGCAAAGAAACTCCTCGAGAGGGCATCCGCCTTGACATTCTTAGTGCCAGGAAGAAAAGAAACCACAAAAGTAAAACGTGTGAAAAGCAAGGCCCACCTGGCCTGTCTAGGATTAAGTCGCTAGGCTGATTCGTGATAAACCAGGTTCTTATGGTCCATGAGGACCACCACCTGATGTTTGGCTCCTTCCAGCCAATGTCTCCACTCTTCAAAGGCCCACTTCATGGCCAATAACTCCCGATTACCCACGTCATAATTACGTTCAGTTGGAGAAAATTTTCGAGAGAAAAAGGCACAAAGGTTACTCTTAGAGGTCTCTGGATCCCTTTGGGACAAAACGACACCTGCCCCAATCTCAGAGGCATCAATCTCCACCTGAAACGGCAGAGAAACATCAGGCTGCCGTAGAACAGGAGCAGAAATGAATCTCTGCTTAAGTTCCTGAAATGCAGAAACTGCCTCAGGAGGCCAATTCACCACATCGAACCCTTTTTCGTCAGATCAGTCAATGGTTTAACAAAAACCGAGAAATTACCAATTAATTTACGATAAAAATTGGCAAAACCCAAAAATCTCTGAAGAGCCTTCAATGTAGTAGGTTGGACCCAATCACAGATGGCCTGAACCTTGACCGGGTCCATTTCAATAACAGACGGAGACAAAATTAATCCCAGAAATGAGATCTTCTGTACGCCAAAAAGACACTTTGATCCCTTCACATACAGTGCATTCTCTCTCAAAATCTGGAACACAGTCCGAACATGTTTCACATGAGAGTCCAAGTCATTGGAAAAAATCAAGATATCATCCAAATAAACAATCAGAAATTTATCCACAAAATCCCTGAAAATATAATTCATGAAGGATTGGAAGACAGAAGGGGCATTAGTAAGCCTAAAAGGCATCACTAGGTACTCAAAATGCCCCTCTGGGGTATTAAATGCCATCTTCCATTCATCCCCGTGCTTAATGCGAATAAAGTTATACGCCCCCCTGAGGTCAAGCTTGGTAAACCAACTAGCACTTTTCACTCTGGAAAATAGGTCCGAAATCAAAGGTAACGGATATTGATATTTAACAGTGATCTTATTCAGGACAGAGGTGATAATCAATACACGGCCTCAATGAACCATCCTTTTTGGCCACAAAGAAAAATCCGGCACCCAAGGGTGAAGAGGTTGGTCTGATATGACCCTTCTACAATGACTCCTTGACATAAGATCGCATAGCATCGTGTTCAGGTACAGATAAATTAAAAAGGAGACCTTTAGGAAATTTACCACCAGGCACTAATTCAATAGCGCAATCGTAGCTCCTGTGAGGGGGCAAGGATGCAGATTTTCTTTCATTAAACACATCAGAAAAATCAGTCAAAAAGTCAGGGACATCCTGAGACTGGGGAGAGGCAGAAAAAACAGGAGTGTCAGTATTAACACATTGGCAGCCCCAACTGGTCACAGACACAGATTGCCAATGCAAAACAGGATTATGAGACTGTAACCAAGGGAAACCTAGTACAATAATGTCATGCAGATTATGCAGCACCAGAAATTTGCAACTCTCCTGATGATCTGGTTCAACCCTCATTATCACCTGAGTAGAAAACTGGGGTTTATTCTCCACCAAAGGGGTAGAATCAATGCCCAGTAGTGGAATAGACTTCCACAGGGGTATCATGGGAAACCCACAACATTTGGCAAAGTCAAAATCCATCAGGTTAATAGCTGCTCCTGAATCAACAAAAGTCTGAGCAGAAAATGTGGACAGGGAGCAAATCAGGGTAACAGTCAACAGAAATTTAGTCTGAACACTACCCAAGACAACTGAGCGTGCAAAACGTCTTCCCCGCTTAGGTCAGACAGAGATAGCATGGGAAGAGTCACCACAGAAGAAACATAACCCATTGCGCTTACAAAACTCATGACGCTAAGTCCCAGAAGTGTCTCCATCACACTGCATGGGCTCAGGTGCTGACTCACAAGGCAACACTATCTCACGCATACCTCTGCGCTCACGCAAACGTCTGTCAATTTGAATAGCCAAAGACATAAAATCATTGAGACCAGAGGGAAGAGGGAATCTCACCATAACGTCCTTTACTTTTTCTGACAGACCCTTTCGAAAAAGGGCTGCCAAAGCATCATCATTCCATTTGGTCAGGACTGCCCACTTTCGAAATTTCTGACAGTTCAACTCAGCGTCTTCAAGACCCTGATTTAATGCCAACAAGGTCTTTTCAGCTTGATCAGTGACATTAGGTTCATCGTACAATAACCCCAGAGCCTGAAAAAATACATCAATATCATTCAAAACAGGATCCCCAGGTGTCAGGGAAAAAGCCAAATCCTGAGGGTCGCCGCGCAGCAGGGAGATGACAATTTGAACCTGCTGTGCCGCGTTCCCTGAGGACTTAGGCCTTAAGGCAAAAAACAACTGACAGTTATTTTTGAAATTCAGTAAATTTAGATCGATCCCCAAAAACAAATCTGGCATGGGGATCCTAGGTTCCACAACTGGCAACAGAGCAAGATAGGTAGCAATACTCCGAACCTCAGTGGCAAGCTGATCCACACTGCCAGACAACTGTGTAAACTCCATTGAGAGAAAAAAAAAATTCCTCCTCAGTACCCAGAGAAAAAGAGGGAAAAATGCAACAAACAGAAAAAAAAATTTCTGACAACTCCCTTTTTTCTTTTGCCTTTTTTACTATTTTTCCCTTCTGTTGAGTATAATTTTCAGTTTGGCTGGTTATACTGTTATGTTTCGGTAACTGAGGACAAATGGCAAAAAAATAGCAAAAGCGGTATTACACCAGAGAGGCTGGAACCTATTGGATTGCAGTAACCTGAACTAACCACACAACTAGAGGTAGCGTGGAGCGTTCCTACGTTGATCCTAGACGCCTCGTCACAGCCTGAGAGATAACTACACCTAAAGGCAGAAAGATGAAAGCTATCTGCCCCGGAGCAGATCTCCAAAGAAAATAAGAAGCCCCCAAACATGTAATGGCGGTTAGACAAGAAGAAAGCACAGACACAGACAGAAAATAGAATGAGCAAACGCTGGGGCCCAATCTGTCTAGACAGAAAAGTACAGGAAAGAATTCTGACTGCAATCCAACAAAAACCCTAACAAAAATACCAACACTTCTGATTGCCAAAAAACCTGAGATCACACGACCTCTTCCACCTAAATCAGATCTCTGGTGTAACAAAACGCTATTCAGCAAATTAAAAGTAACAAAAGAGCAAAGCAAAAGTGCAGACACAAACGGAGCACAATTGCAGACCCCCAAAAGGGGACAGGCTGCATTCCACTGCAGGCAGCAAACCAGCAGAGAAAATCAAACTGAGAAAAAAAAAAAAAACACTTATCTAAAGGAGAGCAGGAAACTAGCAGTGCTTCAAGCGAGACCAGAAGAACAATTGATAACCGGCAAGGCTGCTGGGAAATCAGGCAACTTATATAATACCATACAGCACCAGCTGAAGGCCATTCATTAATCAGTTCATTAACCACAGCAACCACCGGAGGGAGCCCCAGCTCAGAAGCCGCCTCCAGCATATTGACAACAGGGTACCCTTCAAATAAACTGCACAGTCTCTCCTTGTAATCACTCAGGGTATGCAACTCCCCTGTGTATTGTGGTAGCCAGGCCGCTCCAGGTATATATGGCATTGATAGTGGCATTATAGGGACTACAGCGGCAGTCGCTAGATCTTGCTGCACTCTGGAGGCTGTGGCTGCACCAGCCACCGGATTCTGCTGTACTATGGGGGCTGCAGCTGCGCCTGCCACTGAATCTTGCAACTCTATAGGGTCTGCGGCTGCATCTGCCGCTAGATCTTCTCCTGCGTTAGACATTCTTTTTCCCCCTAGTGAATCTTAGCCAAGTTCTAAGTTTCCACTGGCTTACCAGGCTGTTGCTCTGTCGGCGGGGTGAACGGTGAGCACCGGGATTCTAGGCCTCAGCTCCCTGTTCTCTGACAGCTGATGTCTCCGCACTCAGTACTTCTCTTTTGCATTCTCTCTCTGGCTCCGCCCATGATGGCACGCCTCTCTCTGCTTCATGCGCATCTCGTGGAGCTGTACTGGCGGCAATCTCACAGTTCAATACAGTCTATGTCACACAGTACCCGGCTGTGGCGGGGTACGGATCCTGTTCATGACGCCAAGTTGGATCGCCTGCCAGGCAGTGGGGATACTCGGTACTGAGCCGCTTCTCAAAGGGGCAGTTTCACGGCTGCAGTGACCTAGTCCGTGGCTGTGGGCCTCTAATAAAAGGAGATGATGATGAAAAAGGTGAAAAATAAAGAGTTTTGTAATAAAGTGTTTGTGACACCACCTTTGGTATTCGGCAATAAAGATGTTGGCCGACACTGCAGATTCAGTCCACTGGGACAGTTGTTGATGCAACAGAGTTGGTTCCACCCTCCACAGGCAGAGCTATGTCCCAGGGCAGTTAGGATATTAAACATAATGTTGGAGGTGAATGTGGTGCAGGGCAGGCGACGCAGGAAAGATTAAGAAGACACAGCAGAGTGAAGTTTCCTTTACCTTTTACTGAGCAATGCAGGTACAATCCGGGGCTCTGGAGTTGGTCAGCCTTAAAGCAATTTGGGAATCTCCTTATTTAGGTAGGTTGTATGGCCTCCTTTCTAGCGCTACTCTCTGAGGAACTTGCTGTTGTATACTCTATTCAAGTTCTTCTCTGTCTGCTACTTAGGTAGAACTCCACTTGCATGACAGGCAACTGTAGCATGCTTCAGGGTTCACTCCTATCTGATGTCTCCGGCTCACACGTGCTGCTGTGTCGTCGAGTATCAGTTGGGGACTGAGGATCTGTGGTCTTCTGCCCTCCAGATTCTGCTGCTGGGACTGTAGTACCCACTCAGCCTCGGCTCCAGGGCCCAGTCTCTGGCACTCAATCCTGGGGCTGAGCTCAGCTATAGCTCCTGTCCCTCATCTCCTCTCCAAACGTTCTGTCTCCATATCGTTCAGGCACTAACTAACTACTAACTTCCTGCTTCTGACCAGAGAGCAGCCCCCCCAGAAGTCGGGTTTAGGGCTCCCCCTGCTGGCCTGGATCAGGAACTGTGTTGTATGCTGGAACTACCTGATAAGGAGACTCCATCTTTGCTTCCAGGCATGGCATCACTCCCCCCTGGAGGAAGGCAAGGCCATTGTGGCAACCGAATTCCCGGGGTGCCACACATGACCTATATGTCTCTTTGGCACTCTCCACAAGGAGAAATATCCCTCTTAGAACCCTAGTCAGAGGCCTCTTGCCAAGACAAATCAGATCTCCTGCTTTGCACTGAGGGGGGCATCACACTGAAACACAAGTCTTAAAATTAAGTTTCTGGTTTGGCTCTTATCCTGTCATTTGGCAGGGTTCGTTAAAGGGTTAATATTGATGTATTTAGGTGGTGTCAGAGATCAAGTTTTCTTTCTTCTACTGAGGCCACTTCCACAGACTATAATAGTTATTTCTATAACTTAAAACTGTAATTGCATTCCATTCAAAGTGAAACTAGAAAATGTTAAAAATTTGTAAAATTTACATGCTTAGAACAGTTAACAAACAATGATCATTAATTATTTTACTTTGATCCTCCAAATGAAAAATACCACGGTTCTCTGCACATTATACTGTAGGTCCGTAGCTCCATATTATATAAAGACCACCGATGCATTGCAAACACTACAGAAATTGCCAGTATTTCAGAATTAAGAATAAATATTGCATATTGTTCATTCATGTTAAAGCATTTGTCAAAATAATAAATATCTTTACCAAGATTTATTACATGTAAAGTTCTAATGTATTTGTTTTATTAAAGAAGTGGTTTCCCTTTAGACATTGGTAGCATAT
Source organism: Oophaga sylvatica (assembly GCA_033576555.1). Taxonomy (NCBI): domain Eukaryota; kingdom Metazoa; phylum Chordata; class Amphibia; order Anura; family Dendrobatidae; genus Oophaga; species Oophaga sylvatica. The sequence continues at coordinate 268,960,401 of JARQOD010000004.1, read as the reverse complement.
TTATAAGATATACAAATGAAAGAGACCCTAGAGGCAAGTGAATCTCTAATTCAAATTAATGTGTCAATGCCTGGGCACTAGATTATTTTCTTGTATTCTGTGTGACCAGTCCAATCCTGGACTGCGTCCTCTGTCTCTTCCTTTTGATAATATATAGCTACTCTATAGCATCTGAGATGAATGTGTTTTTCTATAGACAACTTTTTTTTACTTTGATCCTTATTTTAAAACTGGTCATAGGAGAAAAAACTCACATGAAACACTGTAATTGAATCATTATACACAGAAACAGCTGTGACTAGTTGTGTCAAGATAAAAATGTATTCAGTTTTTATATGAAAAACATATTGATATTTAGTATTTGTGAATTCAATTTCACAATGTGCATATTAAGCAATATCGACAGAATTTTTACTTTTATTCCACAAATTCCACATGTCTGTCACTCTTATAACATTTGCTAAGTGAAAAATGCAAATATAGTACACAGGGTCAGAGTAGGAGCACTCAAAGCACTGTGCAGTGATAGGTCACGTGATGAACACACATGCGCTGTGATGCACATCTGCAGACATAGGGAGACATAATTTTTTTCCCTTATGTACAGTGAATGTACAGGATGCTATATAATAAGGTATATCGATATACATAATAATAGAGGATATTGGTAGACATGAGCAAATATGTTCCAAAAACAATCGCCAAACATAAATTCAGCACAGCTATGGCACATTCGGATTCGTGATCGAAAACATAAGCAAATTTTCATAAAATCTGTAAAAATTATTAACATTTGATAAAAGTGCGGGAAAATATTTCCGTTGCCACTAAAGTATTTTGAGCATTTTGGATAGGATAGTAATGGTGTCTGATGAGCGTGGGCACGTGTTTGATGAGGGTAGGGGGGTGGGGAGAGCTCAAAAGAGCAGCGTGCTTGTACATTTTTTTCCCCTAACTTTATGTGTGCACATTGCGGCTAGCCAGCAGGGCGCAGGAAACATCCACAATGTCCAGACACAATGGCTTGTGTCATTGGCTGCTGAAATCACATTTTCCTCTCTATGTGAATTGCAGACATCTTGTTTTAGCACCATTTTGTTAGTATAACAGGTCAGAGAGGCTGCTCCTGACTCTGGGCCGGGATGCTGATAGATTGTAGCTGATTAGCTAAGCGGTTGTTTCTAAGTCAGATAGTTTAGATAGCCAGTGTCCTGTGTGGCTGTGAAATTGTCCTTCCAGCAGACTTTTTTTTTCTTGTGCCATTAATGAGGTCGACAGACTAAGACAGCAGGCACATTTCATAGAAGTGTGTTGTGCACTGCTTCCATTGTGTTCCATGTACGAGTAGACCTTTCAAAATCTTATTTTTTCAGTTGCTAAACGTGATACAGAATGTCATATCCCCCCTTGTTATTTAGTGGTGGTGAAATTGACCTGTGAGCAGAGCTGTAGCACAGTAAAAAAAATATACTTTTTTCAGCTGCTAACGTGATTCTTCACACCATATTTCACCTTATCCTTTAGCAGCTGTTTTAGTGTAAAAAAAAACAATTTTTTCAGTTGCTTAATGTCATACAGCATACCATATCCCACCTTCTCATTTTGTGGCGGTGAAATTCAGCTGTGTGCAGAGCTCATAGAGAGTAAAAAAAAATTTTTTTTCTGTGACAAACGTGATACAACAGGCAAGATCTGAGTTTGAAATTATTTGGAGAATATATTCTATTGTGTACAAGACTCAGTGATGGGTGAATTTGTTCAGCCCACCATATCCCATGTTGTAATTTTGTGGCAGTAAAATTAAGTTGTCTGTAGACCTCATGCATATTAAAAAACAAAAAATTTCTGCTGATAAACGTGACAAAGCCCGCCATATCCTATGTTGTAAATATGTGTTGTGGAATGATGCTATCTGCAGAGCTCATGCACGTTAAAAAAAATATTTTTTCTGTTGCTAAACGTGATACAGCCCGCCATATCCCACTTTGTAATTTTGTGGCGGTGAAATTAAGCTCTCTGTAGACCTCCTGCACATTAAAAAACAAAACAATTTTCTATTGCTAAACATGATATAGCCCGCCATATTGTTGTAATTTTGTGACGGCGAATTTGTTTTGTGTGTAGAGCTGTTGCACAGTAAAAAATTGTTTTTTTTGGCTGTTGCTAATGTGATTGAGCATGCCATCTCCCACATTGTAATTTTATGGCGGTGAAATTAAACTGTCTACAGAGCTCATGCATTTAAAAAAGAAAACATTTTTTTTCTTTTAAACGTGAAACAGCAGGCTAGATCTAAGTTTGAAATTGTTTTGAGCATATATTCGATTGTATACATGCCTCATCCACAGTTAAAAAATACTTTCTTCTGTTCGTAACGTTATACAGCATGCTAGATGTCAGTTTGAAATTTTTGAGAGCTGATATTGTTCTCCATACAGGGGTACACATGATAAAGTCAACATTTTTTTTTTACTATCGTGCTACCAAAAGCAGGCTACATTTCCTTTTATCATTCTTTGTTGTACATATTGTTCTCCATACAGGGGTGCACATGATACAATATAAATTTGTTCTGTTACTACCATGCTCCAAAAATTTGGCCACATCTGAGGTTGTCATTCTTTTGTGCTCAGATTCTGTTGTATCCAAGGCTCGTCCAAAGTAACAAATATATTTTTTTCTGTAACTACTGTGCAATCTAAATTCACTATCAGTATGGATTTGAAGTGTGGGAGGAAACCTGAATACCAGGAGTAAACAAACGCAAACACGGGGAGACCATAAAAACTGCTTTCATATTTTGTCCTTGGTGGGATTTCTACCCAGGACCCCAGCGCTGCAGTGCTAATGACTAAGCTACCATTCTGCTCTATTGTGGCATTGTGCTGGTATTATACTCCAGCCAGGAGGCCACATTTCACAATATAAATTCTTAGTGCTAATAGCGTGGTCCTTAATCCATGCCATATTTAAGCATTGGAAAGGGCTTTGAGCAGTATTTCTTGCTTAAAGTTTCATCAGTAACTGGTGAATGAGTTACAGGTGCAGGCCAGGTGCTCTGAGAGCTTTGTCAAATTCAAGCAACACAAGTGATAGAGAACCAACTTGGAGAGCAAATATTTCCATCAATTTTTGGGTAGATACCACAAAAAAGTGGCATCAAATTCTATTTATTTAATCAATTATATAGCGCATATAATTCCACATCGCTTTACAGACATTAGTGGCACTGTACCCATTGGAACTCACAATCTAAATATCCTATCAGTATGTCTTTGGAGTGTGGAAAGAGAAATGAGTACTCAGAGGAAACCCTCCAAACATGGGTAGAACATACAAACTCCTTGTGGATGCTGTCCTTGGTGGGGTTGAAACGCAGGTCTCTAGCACTGCAATGCTGCTAATGTTTTTGCGTTAACGACTCAACGTTTCAGGGATTGTAAGTCAATCACTGCGATGCACAATGTGTGCCTCACTGCTGTCTTGGGGATAACCACTGTCAAAATGTCTTCAAGCATGTTTTGATACTGCAGCATGGGCATGTCCCTTTCCAGGAGGGAAAGAAACTGGCAAAATTTACTTTTATATCATGGATCAAACAGGCTGGCAACCCAGTAGTCAGCATTATTTCAAATCCTAACAATACAGGCAACAATCATGTTGCAGGTAGTGCTGCCTGAAGGTGCTCATGGGTTGGTCTATTTTATGAGGTACAAGTGCATAGTGTGCTGGTGGTGGGATAACACTCAAACTTGCTTCCTCCATCCACTCCTGGCAACCATGGACAGCAGAGAGGGAATCATTATCCTCTTCATCTCTTAACTGTTCCATCATCTCTTCTTTCTTGTCCTCTCCTCATCCATCTCCAATTGTTCCTCCCATGGCAACCGCCTGTGAGATGACAGACCTGAACTTAGAGATATTGTTAATCCTTCCACATCCTCCTCTGCTTCCTTCTCTTCCCCCGGGACCTCCACCACCTCCTCCCACAAACTATTCAAAGTGCGCTCCAGCATGTAAATGACAGTAATAATGATGCTGATGATGGCATCATCAGCGCTAACCATCTTAGTAGACATTTCAAAAACATGCAGGAAGGTGCAGAGGTCCTTCATCTGTGTCCACTTCACAAGTGTGAATTGCACCACGTCCATACTGCGTTGTGCCAGACTACGTAAAATGTTATACTGCACCAGGTCTCAGTGCTGCTGCCACAGTCCCTGTAACATTTGCAGAGTTGAATTCCACAGTGTCATCATATTACATATCAACCGGTTAACCGGTAGGTCAAAAGATCTCTATACCAACTTAAGTAGAATGATGGATGTGAGCACACAATAACAGTGGTTTCTGCATCAGCACATCAAGGCTGGGACAGTGGTGGAGGAATTGCTGTACCATCAGGTTGATGATGTGAGCCATGCAAGGAATGTGTGTGAGATTGCCCCAGCATAGAGCCGCCACCAGGTTTGCACTGTTATAGCACATGGCCTTCCGTTAGATGTTCAGTGGAGACAGACATTGCTGAAACTCAGCATGGATAGCTGTCTGTAACTCTTGATCTGTATGACTGCGATCTCCAAGGCATATTAATTTAAATACTGCCTGATTGCAGTGAGCCCTGGCTGGGAGTACGGAGGTGGGGGAAATCTTTCTGTAGTGTTCACACGCATGTCTCATTAAGGCAGAGGTTGAGTATGCAAGTGGAGTCTCCAGAGGAGGTGGAGGAGGTAGAAGCACTGGAGGAAGTGTTAGATACAGAGGTTTGTCTCACAAGCCCTAGGGATTCCAAGACTTTGTGTCTAGTGACACCTGTGTGTGCAGCGATTTAGTTCTCCATACCCTGGTGTGTACTAGTTCAGTTCTCAAACCCAAGCTGTTTAGTAGTTTAGTTCTCCAACCCCTCTTGTCTATTAGTTTAATTCTCCATGTTCTGGTGTGTATTTGTTTAGTTCTCCAACCGTAACTGTTTAGTAGTTTAGTTCTCCAACCCCTGTTGTCTAGTAGTTTAGTTCTCCATATTAAGGTGTGTAGTGGTTTAGTTCTCTATCCCCAGATGCCATGCAATCCTTGGAGATTCCAATGCTTGTTTAGCAGCCTCTTCCCCCACAACCACCAGAGTGACCCAGTGGCCAGTCAGCGAGCTGTAACGCCCCTGTCCATGCTTCCTCGTCCAGATGTCAGTGTTCAATTGCACCCTGGCCGACATAGAATTTTTCAAGGTATGGATGATGTTGTCTGCGACATGCTGGTGTAGTGCAGGCACATCTTTCTTAGAGAAGTAATGGTGACTGAGCAACTAGTACTGGGGGACTGCGACGGCCATCAGCTTTCAGAAACCATCTGTAGCCACAAGGTGGAAAGGCTACATTTCCGTGGCCAGCAGATTGTATTGGCCATCCAGTTATAACAGAGATCACATGCCGTGAGTCACACAGAATCACCGGCTGTGATCTTTGGAGTGAAGAGCTCTTAGCTGGCCCCTATCGTCCACAGAATTACTCCATTGGGCAACAATCAGCATAGGAGCAGGCAATAATTAGTTCTTGTAAAACTATTAGTGAGAATACTGCATATCCACCTCCAGATTACAATGCATGGAATATGTTAATATACCACCATACGATAATTGCTAACTCCACTCCTTGCTGCCACAACTAATCCTGTTTTTAAAAAAAATAAATAAATACAGTCCCATTGGACACCATTCTTTTTTGGAGGTTCAAACTATCAGTGTCTTCCATCCCCTCTCCCTCTGAGTAGCTGTCATATACCATCCTCCCCGGCTCCTTGACCAGTTTTCTGCCTTGCTCCCACACTTCATGTCCTCAGATTTGCCAACCATTATCCTAGGAGACTTCAACAGCTCCACCTTCCCAACTGCATCCCAGCTTCTATCTTCTCATGGCTTTTCATAACTTTCAACCTCTGAGACACACAAAGACAATAAAACCTCTGATCTAGCCAACTTAGTTCAATCTCCTATCTAGATGACTAACTTCTTACCCTTTTTCCCCATGAAATTAGGAGTATAACCACAACTTACATGCTCCCTAAAAGCACACTTGTTTAGGGCGGCCTATCAAGGTTCCCTAATCAAAGTCCATTTTATATATAACCTATTCTCTACTTCTCTGAACATAATTTGCTATCAGACTCAACTGTACCCTGAAGCCTCATGCAACTTTTATCTACTCCCTATTTCGTCAAGAGAGTTGAACCATCATTGTAAATAAGCACCTGTACTTTGTGTCACCCCCACCTAATTGTAGATTGTAAGCTCTGAAAATCAGGGTCATCATTATTTTTAATAAGTTGCCAGATAACGTTAGTTGTGTCATTTTTGGCAGTCTGAAAAAAGACCCAGGCTAGGCAATTGCAGACCTGCAAATGCTGATGGCCACTGACAAAGTTGGGGCTGAGGATGCATTTCTTGTTGTTGCAACGTCCTCGTCCTCCTCCTTCTCCACCTCTTCTGCTGAGCTACTGAGCTGCATGCCTCTGGGTTAACACCAAGTGGGATCTACTACCTCATCATCTTCCTCTCTGTTCTTCCACTCCTTGCCCTGAAAATTACCCTCCTCTTCCTGCCCTGACAGCACAGTACAGTCCACGTGCTCCTCAAGTATCTGAGTCTCTTCAGGATCACCTCCACCCCCCGGGGTTAAAGTCTGTTAACGAGGATTTGCATTCTGCTCAGACCCTACTTCCTCCAGCCCTAGATCAAACTGAAAAAAAAATTTGGGCATCAGTGCAGATGATATATGCCTCTTGACTCTGCAAATCTTTGGACTACACTTTCAATGCCCATGGCATAGAATGTGTGAATAGTTCTGCAGACTCAGCCTTCTGTGGTTCCTAACAGTCAGTTGGGCTGTTAGAGAGTTGTGACTTATGTGAAAACATGGGCAATTGGGGTGCCACCTCTGAGGACTGTACTGTGTGTCATGTTAAGGTGGAGGAAGAGGAGCAGAGGGCACTTGATGCAGAACTTGTCATTTACTGGATCACGTTCTTTCTGGCCCTCATCTACAAAGCTTACCGCTGTGTGGCTGCCAAAGAAATAGAGTGGAGTAGCCCGTCCAGTAACAAAAGTTGTAACAATTCTGCACAATTGCTTACTGCAGCAAAACAAACCTACTTCTCATATATTATATCTTACCTGTCTCGCAACTCTAAACAGCTATTCAGTACTTTCAATATTCTCTTCCGTCTACCAGCTCTCCCTCTCTCTAATCTCAGTTGAAGACTGCCTCTTTCTTCAAGCAAAAGATTGACAATGTAAGGCAAAGCTTTTACTTAAATTCCCCACAGTCCATCCTCATAAGTTCTCAACTCTTTCCCTCCAAAACCAACTTCACCATCACGGAAGATCAACTTTCCTCTTTACTCTCCAAATCACCTCTCGTTTTGCACATTACATTTAACATCAAAATGTCTGCAAATAGGAGACGTATTACACGAGGTACATGATTTTATTAGTTGCTGAACTAATTATGCAGTCTATGTTATGTTTTGACCCTTTAGCTTTTTTATATAGGCAAAACCATCTGGCCTCTGTCCGTTTTAGAGAACATCATAGATCTATAGAAACCGGAAAGTGTTCACCTCACCTGATTAATCATATGAGAGAGCACTATGGTGGCAATGCTGATGCATTGCAATTTGCAGTAATTGAAAAGGTAAGCTTACCAGTCCACAGAGGTGATCTCCATAAAATACTTCTAAGACGGAAGGGCAGGTGGATCCTGCACACCCGAGCAAAGAGTGCTGCAGGATTCCATGACAAATGATATGTCAGTGCTTCTATGAGTGTGTAAGTAGTACATCTATCCAGTCACATTTTAAATAAATGTTGTAGTTACTGTTGTGAACACATTGGAGGAGACTTCGGAGCTGGGGCTCCCTCCGGTAGTTGCTGAGGGTAATGAACCAATTGCTGAATGGCTTTCAGCTGGATCCGAATGATCTGATATAAGTGACCTGAACTCCCATCAGCCTTGCTGGTAATCAATTGTTCTTCCAGGTCTTGGTTGGAGCTCAGTTTGCATTCCTGCTTTCATTCAGATAAGTGACTTGCTGTTTTTTTTCCTCTGGTTGGATTTTACTTTCTGGTTTGCTGCCTTGCAGTGCACTTCTTCCTGGTCCCCTTTTGGGCCTGGTGCTGCATTTGTGCTCAGTTTGTGTTGGCACTTTTGCTCTGTTCCTGTGTCATTTTTTATTTGCTGAATTGCTGTGTGTTACACCAGAGATCTGATTTAGGAGGTAGAGATCATGTGATCTCAGTTTTTTGTTTTTTTTCAGAAGTGTTGGTATTTTGTCAGGGTTTTTTGGGTTGCAGTCAGAATTTTTTCCTATACTTTTCTATCTAGACAGATTGGGCCCTAGCGTTTGCTCATTCTATTTTCTGTCTCTGTGTAAGGTTCTGTGTATCTGTTTCTGAAACTCAGTTTGTTCATCGGCCATTTTGCTTTCTGTTTTGCTGCAGCTATCTTGCCCTCAGTTAAAATGGAGTTTTCCAGCTTGCATGTTCCCGCCCTGATTCTCTCCGTTTGCTTCTTAAACAGCCACACCTGAGCAATCAGTGCTTCAGAATCTAGCCTGCAGTGAACCTGTGTTCTGACTCCTGAAGCCTTGGACCTTGTACTCCAGCCATTTCTACTGAGAAACTCTGAAGCACTTGTGGACTCTGAACTCTGCTCTTGAAAGCCTCACGTTTGCATGGACTTGCGGTAACATAGAAGAAGATCTGAATCTGTTGTGGAGAGTTATTGATGAACTTAGATTACTCTGGCCTGCTGTGTCTCCTGCTTCTGTGTTTGCAACCTGTGTGTTTATTTTTGCCAATTTGTATGAAGCAATACAAGACTTTCTTTATCAACCTGTGTCTCAAGTATTTTCATCGCACCCAAGCACAAGACGCTATATGAACTGTATCACATACATTACAAGATTCTGAAGCCAAACGTTAGTGTCTGCTGGGTCTGGAAAGGCTTGTCTGCTGTACTGTGGATATCGGATGTCCGGTTGTACTTTCTGTGATGACAGTGGTTGTGACTTCTCACAACCATTCCAGGTGAGCAATTCCCTTAAGTTTTTTTTCTGCAGTGTTATCACAGGTAAACACTATTGTTTTTTTTTTTTTTCTCTTCTCTTTTTGTCTGCTGAAACTCTGGATATCAGATGTCTGGTTGAAAGCTTTCTGTGATGACAGTGGTTGTGACTTCTCACAACCATTCCAGGTGAGCAGTTCCCTTAAAGTTTTTTTTCTTTCTTCAGTGTTGCCACAGGTGAACACTATTGTTTTTTTTTCTCTCCTCTTCTTCCAGTATCCTGTCTTAAAAGACCTGGAAAATGGAGGCCCGCATAAAGGAACTTTGTGGAGTGACTGATAATATCCTTGCAGATTTGCAGAATTTAAAGACCCGTTTTACAAATCTTCAGGACCTAAATAATCACAATTTGCAAGTGGTTGGACAGACTACTCAGGATTTGCGAGCCAGGATTGAGGTTCTGGAGGGCAAGTCCAGGCTCCTGCCGTGGCCCCGAGTTCTGGGATTCCCAAGTTGCCCCCTTTTCGTTTTGGTGGTGAACGTGAAAAATTCAGGGGATTTGTTAATCAATGTAATCTTTTTTTTTCTGCACATGCTTCACAATTTCCTACTGAACGATCTAAGGTGCTTACTATAATTATGTTGCTTACCAACAAGGCTTTGATATGGGCAAACCCTCTGATTGAGACTGAGGATGATTGTTTGAATCACCTTGATGATTTTATTTCAGCCATGGGGCAGGTGTTTGATGACCCCAATCGAGGTGCAACAGCTGAAGCAGCCATGTTAGCTTTGCGCCAAGGTAAGCACTCAGTAGCTGAATATGCCTTGGATTTCAGGAGATGGGCCCTTGATACCACCTGGGACAATTCCGCCAAAAAATCTATTTTTCGAAAGGGGTTATCCCCACTAATTAAGGATGAACTTGCTCGTGCCGACCCTCCCACTGCGTTAGGTGACTTTATTAACTACTGCATCCGTATTGATACTCGTTTAACTGAACGCAGGCAAGAGAGATGGTTCGAAAGCAATCGTACTAACCTTTTCCTACCTTCCTCTCCAGCTAAGTAACCTTTGAATAGGATTACACGGGAACCTGAACCTGAACCCATGCAGGTAGACTCTTTACTACGACGGGTTAGTGATGCACGCAAGGAACATCGTTTTAAGGAGAATCTATGTTTTTATTGTGGTAAGTCAGGGCACTTTATTATTAACTGTCCCAGCCGTTCTCGCAAGACTACTGCAGCACTCATTCATTGTGAGTGTTGCGAGAGGGGATCTGTCAGGTCCGAGCCTCAGGCTCCAGAGAGAGCTGCAGCAACAGATCTTGATTTCTCGGACTTAAACTCCATTACCTCTGAGGACGTTGACTGTGTAAATGCTGCCATCTTTCAAGTTTCCTCAGCGGTGTCCCAGCTGAGTTGTAAGAAAAACAATTCTCACTGTTTTCTTTCCATCAAACTCTGGGTTGACTCAGCCTGGGTGTCTAGCTCTGCCATGATCGACTCAGGTGCAAGTGGAAATTTTATGGATGTCTCCTTTGCTCTAAAACAGGGAATACGTTCAGTGAAGAAGGCTGCTCCAGTACAGATGGAAACTGTGGATGGCTCCCTGCTGACCTCTGGACCAGTGGATCAGGAAACAGAGCCTTTAAAGGTTCTTATGGGTAAAGATCATCAAGAGAAACTGTCCTTTATGCTTATCTCTTCTCCTCACTTTCCCATTATTCTAGGGCTACCATGGCTGCAGGCTCAGAATCCTACCATTAACTGGGAGACCAAGGAATTACACTTTCCAGAGAAACAGATGAGTCAAAAAATTTCAGCTTGCTCTGTTCCTAAAGGAACCATGTCAGTCCCTGAATTACCAGCTGTATACCAGGACTATGTGGATTTATGTGACAAGAAGAACGCTGACAAGCTTCCTCCTCACCGTCCATATGATTGTCCAATTGAATTATTGCCTGGAGCAGAGATACCTTTGGTAAGATCTACCCCCTGGCGGGCCCGAGCTGAAGGCTTTAAAAGAGTACATAGACGAAAATCTAGCCAAGGGCTTCATACGCCCCTCTTCATCTCCTGCAGGGGCACCCATATTCTTTGTAAAAAAGAAAGATGGATCCCTGAGACCATGCGTAGACTATAGGGAACTTAATAAGGTTACTATTAGAAACCGTTATCCATTGCCTTTAATCCCTGAGTTATTGGAGAGAGTGCGACATGCCAAAATTTTTTCTAAACTAGATCTTCGTGGGGCCTATAACTTAGTCCGTATTAGACCTGGGGATGAATGGAAGACTGCATTCAGGTCACGCTATGGACACTTTGAATATCTGGTTATGCCTTTTGGTCTGAGTACCGCCCCAGCCACTTTCCAACACTTGGTGAATGACATCTTCAGGGATCTCCTAGATACATTCGTGGTAATTTATTTGGATGATATTTTAATTTTTTCTAACTCCACAGAGGAACATCATGGACATGTGAGAATGGTCTTGGAACGTCTAAGACAAAATCATCTTTACATCAAGCTTGAAAAGTGTGAATTCCATAAGACCGAAATTCAATTTCTGGGGTATGTACTGTCTACACAAGGAATTAGTATGGATGGAAGTAAAACCCAAGCCATCAATGATTGGCCAAGTCCTAGAAATGTGAAGGAGGTACAGCGCTTCATCGGGTTTGCAAACTTCTATAGACGTTTCATTAGAAATTTCTCTGAGGTAGTGTCACCTATCACCCAACTTACCCGGAAAGAGTCTAAGTTCTCCTGGACTCCCCAAGCCCAGGAAGCATTTTCCCGTCTAAAAGATAAATTTACCACTGCACCTATCCTAGTACATCCCAACCCAGAGCTTGCCTTCATAATAGAGGTGGATGCTTCAGACTGTGCCGTGGGAGCTATACTCTCTCAGAGAACAGGTGAGAAGAATGTCTTGCATCCCTGTGCCTTCTTTTCCCAGCAGTTGTCTTCGGCTGAGAAGAACTACGATGTGGGCAATAGAGAGTTGTTGGCCATTATTGCCGCCTTCAAAGAATGGAGACACCTTCTTCAAGGAGCTGCACAGCAAATAGTCGTTCTGACAGATCATCGTAATCTTGAGTTTATCAGGTCGGCTAAGTGCCTGACTCCTCGCCAGGCTCGCTGGAATCTTTTCTTAAACCAATTTAATTTTATTATTTCTTATAGACCAGGATCGCGCAATGGAAAGGCTGATGCACTCTCTAGGATTTACTCAGCAGAGACACGTCCAATTACTCCTCCTAAGACTATTCTTCCTGACTCTAGATTCCTAGGAGTGATTCATCATCAAGACCTAATTAAAGACATCAAGGAAGCATACCATGCGGATTCTTTTTTGGCTCAACCCCCAAGGGACGTAAGTCTTGTCTTTAAGAATGGTGTGTGGATTCTGGGACAACGTCTGTATATACCTGAAACAGTCAGATTGAGAGTATTGCAACTCATTCACGATTCCAAAATAGCCGGGCATAGAGGAATTCTAAAGACACAGGAATTTCTTTCTCGTTTCTTTTGGTGGCCCACTTGTAGGAAGGATGTTTTGGACTATGTCACTTCATGTGAGGTTTGTGCAAGATGCAAAACACCTCGCTCTTCACCAACTGGTCTGTTACAGCCTCTTCCCACCCCGTCCCGCCCGTGGGGATCCATTTCTATGGACTTCATTGTGGAGTTACCAACCTCTCAAGGGAAGAACACCATTCTAGTGGTGGTTGACCGTCTAACAAAGGCAGCTCATTTTATCCCTTGTGTCGGCTTACCCACTGCAAAACAGACATCAGATTTGATGATTAAAGATGTGTTTCGCTTACATGGAGTACCGGATGAGGTTATTTCGGATCGAGGGGTGCAATTCACTTCTAGGTTTTGGCAAAATTTCTGTGCAGCATTGGACATTAAAGTAAACCTTTCTTCTGCTTTTCATCCCCAGACTAATGGACAAACCGAACGAACCAATCAAACCCTGGAGCAGTATCTCCGCTGCTTTATCTGCCACCTACAGGATGATTGGGTGGATCTACTTCCATTGGCTGAGTTCTCTTACAACAACTCTCAGAGTGCCTCCACTAAACAGTCTCCTTTTTTCTCTAATTTAGGTTATCATCCTAACATTCTACCACGATTTCCCATAGAGACGCCTTTGCCAGCAGTGGCTGAAAGAGTCACGACTTTACAGAAGAATATGGATCTTCTAAAGGAGAATCTGGAATCGGCTCAGGAAAGGTACAAGAAGGCAGCAGATAAATTTCGTAAACCTGCACCAGCTTTTAAGGTAGGAGACCTGGTCTGGCTGTCAACCAGAAATCTTAAGTTAAGGATTCCATCGTCTAAGTTGGGACATAAGTACATTGGACCCTATAAAATCAGTAAGATTATAAGTGCCGTTGCTTGTCGTCTTCAATTGCCCAGAACTATGAGAATCCACCCTGTCTTTCATGTATCCCTACTAAAGGCTGCAACACCCAATACGTTTCCTGGACGTTCTTCTCCTTGCCCTGACCCAGTGCTAGTCGATGGTCAGGAAGAATTTGTGGTGGAAAGGATTTTAGATTCCAGGTTGTATAGAAATCAGTTACAATATCTGATTAAATGGCAGGGCTACCCAGTGGAGGACAACTCATGGGAGCCAGTCAATAACGTTAATGCTCCTCGCTTGCTCCGTCAGTTTCATCAGAGGTACCCACACAGGCCTGGTCTGAGGTCATCCGGAGGTTGCCCCTAAGGGGGAGTAATGTAAGGTTCTGTGTATCTGTTTCTGAAACTCAGTTTGTTCGTCGGCCATTTTGCTTTCTGTTTGCTGCAGCTATCTTGCCCTCAGTTAAAATGGAGTTTTCCAGCTTGCATGTTCCCGCCCTGATTCTCTCCGTTTGCTTCTTAAACAGCCACACCTGAGCAATCAGTGCTTCAGAATCTAGCCTGCAGTGAACCTGTGTTCTGACTCCTGAAGCCTTGGACCTTGTACTCCAGCCATTTCTACTGAGAAACTCTGAAGCACTTGTGGACTCTGAACTCTGCTCTTGAAAGCCTCACGTTTGCATGGACTTGCGGTAACATAGAAGAAGATCTGAATCTGTTGTGGAGAGTTATTGATGAACTTAGATTACTCTGGCCTGCTGTGTCTCCTGCTTCTGTGTTTGCAACCTGTGTGTTTATTTTTGCCAATTTGTATGAAGCAATACAAGACTTTCTTTATCAACCTGTGTCTCAAGTATTTTCATCGCACCCAAGCACAAGACGCTATATGAACTGTATCACATACATTACACTCTGTATTTTCTTCTTGTCTAACCGCCATTACATGTTTGGGGGCTTTCTATTTCTTTGGGGGTTCTGCTACGGGGCAGTTAGCTTTCATCTTTCTGTCTTTAGGTGTAGCTATCTCTCCGGCTGTGAAGAGGCGTCTAGGATCACCGTAGGTACGCTCCACGGCTACTTCTAGTGTTGCGGTTAGTTTAGGGTTCTGCAACCCAGTAGTTTCCAGCCTCTCTGGTCTATTGCTACTTCGGCTATTTTTGTTATTTCTCCTCAGCTACCGAAACATAACTGTATTACCGGCCAAAATTCTATGGTACTCAACAGAAGAGAAAAATAGTAAAAAGGAAAAAAAAGGGAGTTGTTAAAAATAAATTTTTATTTTTTTTTTCTGTTGTTGCATTTTTTCCCTCTTTTTCTCTGGGTGCTGAGGAGGAATTTTTTCTTTGTCCTCAATGGAGTTTACACAGTTGTCTGGCCGTGTAGAGCGGCTTGCCGCTGAGGTTCAGAAGATTACTGCCTATCTTGCTTGGTTGCCTGTTGTGGAACCTAGAATCCCCATGCCAGATTTATTCTTGGGGTATCGGTCTAAATTTTGGAATTTTAAAAATAACTGCAAGTTGCTTTGTGCCTTAAAGCCTAAATCCTTAGGGAACGCAGCACAGCAGGTTCAAATTGTCATCTCTCTGCTGCGCGGCAACCCTCAGGACTGGGCTTTTTCCCTGACACCTGGGATCCTGTTTTGAATGATGTTGATGTATTTTTTCAGGCTCTGGGGTTATTGTACGATGAACCTAATGTCACTGATCAAGCTGAAAAGACCTTGTTGGCATTAAATCAGGGTCGTGAAGATGCTGAGCTGTACTGTCAGAAATTCTGAAAGTGGGCAGTCCTGACCAAATGGAATGATGATGCTTTGGCAGCCCTTTTTCGGAAGGGTCTGTCAGAAAATGTAAAGGACGTTATGGTGGGATTCCCTGCTCCCTCTGGTCTCAATGATTCTATGTGTTTGGCTATTCAAATTGACAGACGTTTGCGTGAGCGCAGAGGTATGCGTGAGATAGTGTTGCCTTGTGAGCCAGCTCCTGAGCCCATGCAGTGTGATGGAGTGACTTCTGGTGCTCAGCGTCATGAGTTTCGAAAGTGCAATGGGCTGTGTTTCTACTGTGGTGACGCTTCTCATGCTGTTTCTGTTTGCCCTAAGCGGGGAAGACGTTTTGCGCGTCCAGTTGTCTTGGGTAGTGTTCAGACTAAATTTCTGTTGACTGTTACCCTGATTTGCTCCCTGTCCACATTTTCGGCTCAGGCTTTTGTTGATTCAGGAGCAGCTATTAACTTGATGGATTTTTACTTTGCCAAACGTTGTGGGTTTCCCATGATACCCCTGCGGAAGTTTATTCCTTTGCTGGGCATTGATTCTACCCCTTTGGCGAAGAATAAACCCCAGTTTTCTACTCAGGTGATAATGAGGGTTGAACCAGATCATCAGGAGAGTTGCAAATTTCTTGTGTTGCATAATCTGCATGACATTATTGTACTGAGTTTCCCTTGGTTACAGTCTCATAATCCTGTTTTGGATTTGAAATCTGTGTCTGTGACCAGTTGGGGCTGCCAATGTGTTAATACTAACACTCCTGTTTTTTCTGCCTCTCCCCATTCTCAGGATGTCCCTGACTTTTTGACTGATTTTTCTGATGTGTTTAGTGAGAGTAAGTCTGCATCCTTACCTCCTCACAGGAGCTATGATTGCGCTATTGAGTTAGTGCCTGGTGGTAAATTTCCTAAAGGTCACCTTTTTAATTTATCTGTACCTGAACACGATGCTATGCGATCTTATATCAAGGAGTCTTTGGAGAAGGGTCATATCAGACCATCCTCTTCACCCTTGGGTGCCGGTTTTTTCTTTGTGGCCAAAAAGGTCGGTTCATTGAGGCCGTGTATTGACTATCGCCTCCTGAATAAAATCACTGTTAAATATCAATATCCGTTACCCTTGATTTCTGACTTATTTTCCAGAGTGAAAAGTGCTAGTTGGTTTACCAAGCTTGACCTCAGGGGGCCGTATAACATTATTTGCATTAAGCATGGGGATGAATGGAAGACGGCGTTTAATACCCCAGAGGGGCATTTTGAGTACCTAGTGATGCCTTTTGGGCTTACTAATGCCCCTTCCGTCTTCCAATCCTTTATGAATGATATTTTCAGGGATTTTGTGGATAAATTTCTGATCATTTATTTGGATGATATCTTGATTTTTTCCAACGACTGGGACTCTCATGTGAAACATGTTCGGACTGTGTTCCATATTTTGAGAGAGAATGCACTGTATGTGAAGGGATCAAAGTGTCTTTTTGGCGTACAGAAGGTTTCATTTCTGGGATTCATTTTGTCTCCGTCTGTTATTGAAATGGACCCGGTCAAGGTTCAGGCCATCTGTGATTGGGTTCAACCTACTTCATTAAAGGCTCTTCAGAGATTTTTGAGTTTTGCCAATTTTATTGTAAATTTATTGGTAATTTCTCCGGTATTGTTAAATCATTGACTGATTTGACCAAAAAGGGTTCCGATGTGGTGAATTGGCCTCCTGAGGCAGTTTCTGCGTTTCAGGAACTTAAGCAGAGACTCATTTCTGCTGCTGTTCTACGGCAGCCTGATGTTTCTCAACCGTTTCAGGTGGAGGTTGATGCTTCTGAGATTGGGGCAGGTACCGTTTTGTCCCAAAGGGATCCGGAGACCTCTAAGTGTAACCCTTGTGCCTTCTTCTTTCGAAAATTTTCTCCAACTGAAAGTAATTATGATGTGGGTAATTGGGAGTTATTGGCCATGAAGTGGGCCTTTGAAGAGTGGAGACATTGGCTGGAAGGAGCCAAACATCAGGTGGTGGTCCTCATGGACCATAAGACTCTGGTTTATCTCGAATCAGCCAAGTGACTTAATCCTAGACAGGCCAGGTGGCCCTTGTTTTTCACACGTTTAAATTTTGTGGTTTCTTTTCTTCCGGGCACTAAGAATATTAAGGCGGATGCCCTCTCGAGTAGTTTCTTTGCGGATTCTCCTGAGTTAACTGATACTGCTGTTATTTTGAAAGAGTGTGTAGTTCTTTCTGCCATCTCGCTCATTTGAGACTTGCTCTGGAGGGGTGTCAGGAGGATAAACCTGAACGCTGCCCTGCTGGGAAATTGTTTGTACCAGACCAGTGGAAGAAGAGTGTAATGTCTGTGATTCATTGTTCCGCGTTGGCTGGTCATCCCGGGATTTTTGGTACCAGAGACTTGGTGAGCCGGTCCTTTTGGTGGCCTACTTTGTCTCGTGACATCAGGGACTTTGTGCAGTCCTGTGGGACTTGCTCTCATTCCAAGCCTTGCTCTCGCTCTAGTGGTTTGTTAATGCCATTACCTGTGCCCAAGAGGCCATGGAGCCATATCTCTATGGATTTTATTTCCGACCTCCCTGTCTGACAGAGGAATCCAGTTTGTCTCCAGATTTTGGAGAACATTTTGTTCTAAACTTGGTGTTGAGTTATCTTTCTCCTCTGCATTACACCCTCAGACCAATGGACAAACCGAAAGAACAAACCATACCTTGGAGACTTATTTGAGATGTTTTGTGTCTGCTGATCAAGATGACTGGGTCTCCTTTTTGCCTTTGGCGGAGTTTGCTCTTAATAAAAGGGCTAGCTCTGCCACCTTGATGTCTCCATTTTTCTGCAATTCTGGGTTTCACCCTCGATTTTCTTCAGGACAGGACAGGCGGAGGCTTCCATCTGTCCGGGGGTTGACTCTATTGTGGAGCGAATGCAGCAGATTTGGGACCAGGTAGTGGAGAGGTTGTCTCTCCCTCTCAGGAGAAGGCCCAGCGGTTTGCCAACAGGCATAGGACTGATGGTCCTCGTTTTAAAGTGGGGGACTTGGTTTGGTTGTCCTCAAGAAATATCCCTATGAAGGTTGCGTCTCCAAAATTTAAGCCAAGGTTCATTGCACCTTATAAGATCATGGAAATTCTTAATCCGGTTTCCTTCCGTTTGCTTCTTCCAGGGACATTTAAGAACCATAACGTGTTTAACAAGTCCTTATTGAAGAGGTTTGTTGAGCCAGTGGTTCCTATGGCTGCACCTCCTGGTTGAGGGCAATTTGGAGTATGTGGTTGAGAAAATATTGGATTCTCGTTTTGCTAGACGGAAACTCCAGTATTTGGTTAAGTGGAGAGGTTATGGTTTGGAGGACAATTCTTGGGTGTTTGCTTCGGACATCCATGCTAGGAGACTGATCCGTGCCTATCATCGAGCTCATCCTGATCGGTCTGGCTTCAGTGACCCGTCCTCAAGGGGGGGTACTGTTGTGAACATGTTGGCGACGACTTCGGAGCTGGGGCTCCCTCCGGTGGTTGCTGAGGGTAATGAACCAATTGCTGAATAGCTTTCAACTAGATCCGAATGGTCTGATATTAGTGACCTGAACTCCCATCAGCCTTGCTGGTAAACAATTGTTCTTTCAGGTCTTGGTTGGAGCTCAGCTTGCATTCCTGCTTTCATTCAGATAAGTGACTTGTTTTTTTTCCTCTGGTTTAATTTTACTTTCTGGTTTGCTGCCTTGCAGTGGACTTCTGCCTGGTCCCCTTTTGGGGCCTGGCGCTACATTTGTGCTCAGTTTGTGTTGGCACTTTTGCTCTGTTCCTGTGTCACTTTTTATTTGCTAAATTGCTGTGTGTTACACCAGAGATCTGATTTAGGTGGTAGAGATGGTGTGATCTCAGGTTTTTGTTAATCAGAAGTGTTGGTATTTTTGTCAGGGTTTTTTGGGTTGCAGTCAGAATTATTTCCTGTACTTTTCTATCTAGACAGATTGGGCCCCAGCGTTTGCTCATTCTATTTATGGCGGCGTCTAAATATCACTAAAATTTACAAATTCCCGGGCCCAGATGAGATACACCCCCGAGTACTGCAGGAATTAAGTACAGTTATAGATAGACCATTATTTTTAATCTTTAAAGATTCCATAATAACGGGGTCTGTACCACAGGACTGGCGTATAGCAAATGTGGTGCCAATATTCAAAAAGGGGGCAAAAACTGAATCTGGAAATTATAGGCCAGTGAGCTTAACATCTACTGTGGGTAAAATCCTGGAGGGTTTTTTAAGGGATACTATATTGGAGTATCTGAGGCTGAATAACCTCATGACACAGTATCAGCATGGGTTTACGAGGGACCGTTCTTGTCAGACTAATATGATAAGCTTTTATGAACAGGTAAGTTCAGGACTGGACCAAGGGAATGCAGTGCACGTGGTATTCATGGACTTCTCAAAAGCTTTTGATACAGTGCCACACAAAAGGTTGATACATAAAATGAGAACAATAGGGATAGGGGAAAATATGTGTAAGTGGGTTAAGAACTGGCTTATGGATAGAAAACAAAGGGTGGTTATTAATGGAGCACACTCGGACTGGGTCACGGTTAGCAGTGGGGTACCACAGGGGTCAGTATTGGGGCCGCTTCTCTTTAACATATTTATTAATGACCTTGTAGGGGGCATACAGAGTAGTATTTCAATATTTGCAGATGACACTAAACTCTGCAGGGTAATAAATACAGAGGAGGATAATTTTATAGTACAGGAAGATTTATGTAAACTAGAAACTTGGGCTGATAAATGGCAAATGAGCTTTAATGGGGATAAATGTAAGGTCATGCACTTGGGTAGAACAAACAAGATGTATAATTATGTGCTTAATTGTAAAACACTGGGCAAAACTGTCACTGAAAAAGACCTGGGTGTATGGGTGGACGACAAACTCACATTTAGTGGCCAATGTCAGGCAACTGCTGCCAAGGCAAATAAAATAATGGGATGCATTAAAAGAGGCATAGATGCTCATGAGGAGAACATAATTTTACCTCTATATAAGTCACCGTAGGTACGCTCCACGGCTACTTCTAGTGTTGCGGTTAGTTTTGGGTTCTGCAACTCAGTAGTTTCCAGCCTCTCTGGTGTATTGCTACTTCGGCTATTTTTGCTATTTCTCCTCAGCTACCGAAACATAACAAGTTACCATGTAACATTGTTTTCTTTCATAGCCTAATGGAGGTGTGTTCATGTTAAGAGTCAGACGGGCGGGATGGAGCGTATCCCCCCCCCCTTCCTGTTAAAGCTTCCCGTCACTTCCTGCACACCATGGGACTCGTTGAGGTGCTGGAGGCACCAAACGGCCGTCGTCCACTGTGTCTCTCGTGAGTACCTTCCTGCTGGCATGTTTTAACAAAGTGAACCAATAAAGGAAGTTTTTACAAAGGACCGGTGAGTGCCATTTCTTTTTTTCTATGGACATAATTTGAACTGTTTTCTTCATGGTGTGAAGAAAGGGGCATCCAGGGGCAAGGTGTAAATCACAGTTAGCTGTTCAGCAAGCAACAGTTGTTACAGTGGTGAATTTTTTTTCCATTTTCGCTGTGATAATCCAAATCACCTCTGAACACCTGTGAACTTGACCCAATAACATCCCACCTTACTTCAATCCTAATCACAGTATTCATACCAAGCCTAACCCAACTCTTCAACCTGTGACTAGCAACTGGTGTCTTCCCCTCAAGATTCAAACATACCTCCATTACGCCCATCCTCAAAAAGCCCTCCATTGAACCATCCTCTGTGTCTATCTATTGCCCCATCTCACATCTCCCCTATGCCTCCAAACTACTGGAACAACATGTCCATTTTGAACTGTCCTCCCACTTCTCCTCTTGCTCCCTCTTTGACTGCATACAATCTGCTTCCGACTGCACCATTCCACTGAAACTGCTCTGACTAAAGTCACCAGTAACTTACTAACTGCCAAATCAAAGAGACGCTAGTTTGTCCTCCTCCTTCTCCTGGACCTGACATGTGCCTTTTACACAGTGGACCATTCACTCTTACTACAGACTTTCTGATCTCTTGGCATTACAGACTTGGCCCTTTATTGAATCTCCTCATACCTGACAGACAGGACATTCAGTGTATCCCACTCACACACCACCTCCTCATCTCACCCCCTATGTGTCGGTGTCCCCCAATGTTCAATTGTGGTCCCAGGCATTTTGCTTAGGGTGTACACTCCCTTCCTCTTAAAGGGACAGCACACATCGCCCTAAGGAGTACCCAGTAAATAGCTGGGCGACACCTTCTATTTAAGGCTCCTTCTCCAATACAGAGGTGTCAAAGCAAGGTTGTTAGTTTGCCTTGCATGCTTGCTTGTTGTCAGATTCTCCAAGGCCGCCCGTCTGCTTATATACACTGTACCCGTCTGCTTATACCTCTCTGTGTACTTCTGTCCATCAGCCGGTCCAGCCTGCACCTGCCAGTGCTCATCTGTCTAACACTCAATCCAGCCCGCACCTGCCAGTGCCCATCGATCTAACACCCAGTCCAGTCTGCAACTGCCAGTTATCTCCTGTTTTTCAGCCGGTCCCATCTGCACCTGTGGTTTCAGTGTCCCTACCATGCCTGCCTGCATTCTTTGTCCTCTCACCTACCAGTGATCATCTGTTTAACTACCGGTCTCGATCACACCTGCCAGTGCCCATTTGTCTAACACCTGGTCCAGTCTGCACCTGACAGTTCTCTCCTGTTCTTCAGCTGGTCCAGACTGAACCTGCCAGTGCTTTTTTGTTCCTCAGCCGGTCCTATCTGCACCTGTGGTTTCAGTGTCCCTACAGTGCCTGCCTGCATTCTTCATCCCTTCTTCGGTCGGTACCAGCCTACCCCCCTCTGTAGGTCTGCCCTGGAGTAGCACCTGGTGCCATTTCCTTGACCCTCCTTGGGTCATGGCTTTAGCCTGCTGCTGCTTATTCGAGGTCGGATTTGGTAGGACACAGTAATGCCCCTCCAGGTTTTCTGAGGGCTACGTCACAGTGGTTCCACAACCTTTCCCATTACAGTCTCCATCTGCAGGGTTGGTTTTAGTGGAAGTGGTGTCGGTCCTTATTATACTAGTTCTACTCTGGTGAAATTTATGCCATTTTGGTGGTGTCTGCCACAAATTTTTGAAAACTGTGTAGACACCTGGTTGGGTCTCCCTCATGTGTGTTACCTGTAGCAGTAGGCCTCTGAGACCGACAGACCTTCACTTCCTTTGAGTCAGCTACCCATGTTACTATCCTAATGTTTTCTGACAATAGTAGTCTACAACATTGATATTTGTGTCAACTAAGTGTGGCTGAGCATCGAAGCAGGTTGAGCTTTTGCATTTCGTATCAGGGCTCCCAGCACAGCAGGCCTACACTGATCCCTCACCCACCTCATCTTAATTTGATGTTCAATTCAAAGTTGTAAATGATTGCCCATATCCTGATACCTCATGCATGGCTGATAGTTGCCGTGCCATTCTAATCTAAAATTTGTACTGCTAGTGAATTGAGGCCACTTTCCTGGTGTGTGCCCCTAATTTGGTATGTTTTTGGGCCCGTTTGAAGGTGTTGTGTATGTATTTGTTTTTGCCTCCTATTGACTTCAATGAAGTTTGGCTATGTTCGTCGAATATTTTCGATGCATAAATCAGCGAATATTGCAAAATCGGCGATCATAATCCGAAACGATCATTGAAATATTCGCTTATCTCTAGATACTAGGTAATAAGGGACAGCACTTTACATAAAAAGAGGGAATGTTATGTAATAAGGGACATTGTTATAAATAACATGAGAGGAAGCTGTAAGGGATGAGCGAACATGCTCGGTGACACTGTTTTCACTTGAGTATCACGGTGCTCAGATGTGCTCGTTACTCAGTGAGTAATGGGTAGTGCTCGAGTTCAAATTTGAATCCCCATCCCGCATATTTGGCTCCTGTTACGCATGTTAAGCATGTGGGGATTGCCTGTGATTCATTGTAATGCCATAGCCATCTTACTTGTGGCATTACTGTGATTGGCTGTCCGTGTGATAACTTCAGAGGTTATAAAAGGAAATGCGCCACCAATCTCAGCACACTAGCGCCATTGTACAGCTCTGTGATACTTTGTATTGGAGGGAGCATGTGATTTTCAAGGCGTGTGTGCACATCATGCTAACAGCCCTACTAAGGGCTAATTATATTACATACAATCTGCATTTAGCCTAGAGACAGAGTTGAAGGAGCAGGAAGAGTGACAAAAGCAGTCTGCAGATAGGGCTTAGGCCTGTGCAGTTTATTCGCAAATATATGCAGCTCTGGCAAAAATTTACAGACCACTTTCAAATGTTAAGTTTGTCTGATTTTTCTCTTTATAGGAATACTTTTGAGTAAAATGTAAATTGTTCTTTAAGTCTATAAACTTCTGACAACATGTCACCGAATTTCCAAGCAATAAATTTTGTGTTTATTTTCTGCCAAAGAAAAATGGTCAAAAATTTAAAAAAAACAGTGCTTTCAGACCTCAAATAATGCAAATTAAACAAGTTCATAATCATTTAGAAGCAACAATACTAATGTTTTAACTCATGACGAGTTCTGAAATCAATTTTATATGGAATAACCATGATTTTTATAAACAGCTTTCATGTGTCTTGGCATGCTTGCCACCAGTCTTTCACAATGCTTCTGGTGCCAAAATTTAAGCAACTCTTCTTTGTTTGATGGCTTGTGACTATCCATCATCCTCTTGATCACATTCCAGAGGTTTTCAATGGGGTTCAGTTCTGGAGAATGGGATGCTCATTACAGGGTTTTGATGTGGTGGTCTCTTAATTTTTGCCAGAGCTGTAGTTGCAGTTTTTTTGTGGGTGTAGAAAAATTGAACATATTTTGATTCATAAAGTATTATGTGCTTTGAGGTCCTTTTTTGTGTTGTATATACCACACCCAAAAATGGTTGAACCATTTTCCTGGCCTCTATTTCTTTGGCATACAGTGTTAAGTGGCCTGTGCACATGTCTGTGACCTGTAAAACTGCAAAAAAAATCTTTTTAAAATTCTGTAGGCCTTCATTACTTAGACATATAGTATTACTTTCTGAATATTTTTGTGATCTCTAAAAGTGAACAAAAGCTTTAAAAAAAATTTGTAAGCCTCCATTTCTCAGACTTACAGTGTTATGTGGTCTGTGAACATTTCTGTGATCTGTAAAACTGCAAAAAAGCTTTCAAAAATTTTGTAGGCCTTAATTTCTCAGACAATGTTACTTTGTGAATCTTTATGTGATCTCTAAAAGTGAATAAAAGTTTTTAAAAATTTGGCAGACTTTCAGTGTTGTGTGGTCTGTAAACATTTCTGTGGTCTGTAACACACATGAAGGAGTCTGTAGGCCTCCATTTCTCAGATATACTTTGTGAATATTTCTGTGATGTCTAAAAGTGAACAAAGGCTTTTATAAATTTTGTAGGCCTCCATTTTACAGACATACAGTGTTACATGGTCTGTTACTATTTCTGCTATCTGTAAAACTACAGAAAACCTTTTAAACATTTCATAGGCCTCCATTTGTCAGGCATACAGTGCTACAGAGTCTCTGAACATTTCTATGACCTGTAAAACTGCAAAAAAAACTTTTAAAAATTTTGTAATCTTACATTTCTCAGACATACAGTGTTACTTGGTCTGAGAATATTTATGTGATTTCTAAAAGTGAACAAAAGCTTTTAAAAATGTTGTAGGCCTACTGTTATGGATGTGTCAGAGTCTGCAGACCGTTGTACTGCATCTGTCTGCAGAAGGTCTCAGTAGTCTGCTTTGCAGATGAGTGGCCACCTCCCCCATTGCTAATTGCCACACCTGGACCTGAGTGTTTATAACTACCTGCTTCCTGTTGGGAGTTGAGGGTGATATTTTCTATTTGCACTTCCCTGTTGAGGCTTGGAGCTGTAGCAGTCTGCTAGCATCCTCTTTGGAGTTTGGAGGGCATCACTGTTTCTCTCTGAGTCTACTCAAGCTAAGTGTCTGCCTTGCTCCGTTTATCCTAGCTGTCTTTAGTGTTAGTGGTGTTCGACCAGAGTACACCACTTTCTTCCCTAAGCAGGACTTACAGCTAAGATCTGGCAGGGGTTAGGGTCTCTTAGGGAAGACAGGGTTACACTCCCCGTTTCCCGATTTTTGGACCCCCTTTCCCTTATCCCTTTCTGTTGCACTTAGAAATATAGGAAATGAGGAGTGAATGGTCCAGCTTTAGAAGACCCCCCACTCAAGTCCAAGAGTCGCCGAGATTAGAGATGGAAGTGATGTAGGGTCTCGCATGTCCATCGGACCTCATCAGGGAATGCCACCATTTGGTGCAGAATGGGACATGACTTACTACAGGTGTGTAAGCACAGGACACTATGCTCAAGGCTGTCTATGGGGCTCTCCATGCTGAACAAGACTGGGCTCACGAATTACAGCAGGAAAAGCAAGAAATTAGGGCAGAAATATGGAGCGTAAAAGAAGCCTTGCTGCTACCTTTGAATCCAATCCCCTACCCCAGGATAACTTACGGCAGGAGATAAGAAAAATTATAGGAGAGATGTGGAGCATAAGAAAAACTCAAGCAGCAACCCCAGAATCTAATTCTATATACTGGGATGAAGAATGATTATCTCCTGGAGGACAGCGATGCAGAGCAAAGCGCCCACCAGAGAAAAAAAGCATGGAAGTGAATTGGGTGGAGCCGATGTGCGCCAAGGAAGTTGAAGATGATGGCAGCCCCGGTGAAGAGGCGGAGGTAGGGCTCACACCTAGTATGCAGTCAGATGACTTAGTGGAGGAGGACATTGAATGAAGAGCCAGATGTCAAAATTCTGCATGAGGTACCTGAAGTTCTGAGTACTCTTCACAAGAAAATTCAAGAGGTGCCTCAAAGTACTCAGTGTGTCCATGCTGGTGTCCCGCCCATGCGATATGCACAGAACAATTTTCTTTGGAAAAACGTAGTGCAAGAAAGGCAGAAATGGATTCGACCACTGTGGGCATCTGGCCCACCTCCAAAGGACATTAAGGAGCACAAATACTCTTCTTGCCAGAGGACTGGTGAGTTCAAAGAAAGAGATAGTGTGGCGAGATGGATGGGAGAGACTGAGCAACTATACATGAACACCGCCATCCACTGGACCAAAGTAGCTCCCCAACGCCCATTGGTCAACCCGGATTATGGAGATCAGAGCAAATTACAGCTGGAATGCCTCTCACCCATTATGAGCAAGATCAATTCATTTTGCAGCGAAAAATCCCAGAAGTTGTGAATTGTGAATGCTAGTTAAAGAACTCTTGCCCGTTGAATGGCGAGTTAAAGGAGAAGGGGGTGTAAGGAGGAAGACTGGGCTGTGGGTGCTGACAGATCACCAGGTCCAGAACTGCTGGGGCAGCACCAGTTGTTGCAGGGGTAAAGGAAATTGAGGATGGAGAGGACCCATGACCTGCAGAGAGGGGGTGTGGTAAGCCAAGGAGAAACAAGAGGTTATTGCGCCGGAAGAGGACAGAGTTCCTGCCAGGGAGAAGTAAGAGGGCAGACCTGTGGCGTGCTGCAAGTAATAATAATAATAATAATCTGGCAGCACGGCAAAGTCCTGCACACTCTGAGACCCCTGATCATGTGACCCCTGACTCCTCATAAAAACCTCAGACAGCGGACTAAAAATCTGCTGGCAACCCACTTCACGGATCCTTACGCTTGCCAGTCCTACTCTAACATAAAAACCTCAGACATCGGACTAAAAATCCAAAATTCAAGAAAACACCAGAAGCAACAGAAACAGGCAGAGATGCTTACCTGTCTAAAAAGGCCTCAATACTAATGCACTGACAGGGTGCAGCAGACCCAAGTAAAATGGCAACTACACAGGTGCATTAATACCAAATGAAACAGCCAGCCTTCAATCAGGGATTGTCCGTGTGGCACACCAGTGCACAAAGATACAATCTGTATGTGGCGATGTTCACACTAGGAATGCAGAGCATCTGGTTCACAGCCTATTAATGACGCCTTATGCGGGCAGCCCAGTGCTAACTATAATGCATCCAGTGTGAACAGAGGCCACAGTGTACAGAACCATTAGGGCCCAACTGCACCCTGCAAAAATATAATGTGCAAAAAAAAGCATATCAATATATGTAAGGTATTGGTTGATATTCTGGCCAAAATTTGGAAGCTGGCAACCCACTTCACGGATCCTTATGCTTGCCAGTCCTACTCTAACATAAAAACCTCAGACAGCGGACTAAAAATCCAAAATTCATGAAAACACCAGAAGCAACAGAAACAGGCAGAGATGCTTACCTGTCTAAATAGGCCTCAATACTAATGCACTGACAGGGTGCAGCAGACACAAGTAAAATGGCAACTACACAGGTGCATTAATACCAAATGAAACAGCCAGCCTTCAATCAGGGATTGTCTGTGTGGCACACCAATGCACAAAGATACAATCTGTTAGTGGCGATGTTCACACTAGGAATGCAGAGCATCTGGTTCACAGCCTATTAATGATGTCTTATGCGTGCTGCCCAGTGCTGACTATAATGCATCCAGTGTGAACAGAGACCACAGTGTACAGAACCATTAGGGCCCAACTGCACCCTGCAAAAATATAATGTGCAAAAAAAAAAATCAATATATGTAAGGTATTGGTTGATATTCTGGCCAAAATATGGAAGCTGGCAACCCACTTCACGGATTCTTACGCTTGCTAGTCCTACTCTAACATAAAAACCTCAGACAGCCTATTTCTGTTGCTTCTGGTGACCCCTGACTCCTCCCCTCCTGTGACCTCATCACAGGTCCTGTGCACACAGAAGAGAACAGCCTAGCAACGTCATTGCTGTCTGTGAGGGGCGTGCGGCTTATCTCAGTGCAGTGCGGGAAAAATAGAGTCCCATGTGGGACAGTGGGAGGGTCAAAATCGGGACTGTCCCGCTAGATCCGGGGCGGTTGTGAGGTATGGTGTTATGAATTGGTAACTGAGGAGGACAGGAGCAAAACAGCAAGGCTGCCGAACACCTGAGAGGTTGGAAACGAATGGGTTGCAGATCCCGAAGCTCACTGCACAACTAGAAGCAGCCATGGAGCGTACCTACGGTGGTCCTAGGCACCTCGGCACAGCCGGAGAGCTAGCTACACCTAAAGATAGAAACAGGAAAGATAACTGCCCCGGAGTAGAGCGCCAAAGGAATAGGCAGCCCCCAAACATATAATGGTGATTAGACAAGACAAAACACAAACGCAGGCAGAAAATAGAGTGAGCAAACGCTGGGGCCAAACACTGCCTAAATAGAACAGGACAGGACAGAATACTATCTGCAACCCACCAAAACCCTAGCAAAACTTCCAACACTTCTGATTTCAAAAATGCTGAGACCACACGATCTCACCACCCACTAAATCAGATCTCAGTGTGAACAAGGCTAAACCGCAGCCACTCAAAAAGCAAGGAAAGAGCAATTGAACAAATAACAGTGGCTACTGAAAAACAGAGAGTAGCACAGGCCCCAGGAGGGGACCCGGCTAACCTCCACAAAGGTGGAGACAAAATGGAAATAGCAAACACAATAGAAACAAGCAGAAAATATCTTATCTGAAGGTAGCAGACGAAGGCAAGACACCAGCAGACTTCCAAATGAACCAGGAAACAACAATTGATTACAAGCGAGGATCATGGGAAGGCAGCTCCCTTATATCAGCCCAGTCAGTGACTCCTGATTGCCAGTCATCGCTGGCAGGTGAGGAGGACCAGTCATTAGATACAGCTTCAGTACCGTCAGCAACCACCAGAGGGAACCTCAGCTCAGAAATTGTCTACAACACGTTCACAACAGTATGGGCTATGTGGTGTATATACACCAGCCCCAACATCTTCTATCTGGTGCAGATGCACCAGAATCAGGGTCTCCTATGTAATGCATATGCCCCACCATCTGCTATCTGATGTATAAACAGTAGCATCAGGGCTCCCCTGTGGTGTATTTAAATCGGCCCCAGCATCCCCTATGTGATGGGTATGCACCAACCCAAGAATCCCCTATGTAATTGGTATGCAAAGGCCTCAGTGTATCCTTTGTGAGCTATATTCCCCAGCCCTGGTGTCTTCTATGTTATGTACATAGCATAATTAATTAAGTATAAAGTGTAGACCTGTGTATACAGTTTATAGTAAGGTGCTGTATGTGCAGGGTATATAGTGTTGAATCCACACTATACATAATATACACAGGCATAGCTCTACACTATATAGTATATACATAACTCCATACTGTATTATGTAATACAGAATATAGTGCGGAACTTTGTATGGTG
This sequence comes from Oophaga sylvatica, assembly GCA_033576555.1. Classification (NCBI taxonomy): domain Eukaryota; kingdom Metazoa; phylum Chordata; class Amphibia; order Anura; family Dendrobatidae; genus Oophaga; species Oophaga sylvatica. The sequence continues at coordinate 268,930,862 of JARQOD010000004.1, read as the reverse complement.
TGAACTCCCCAAAACATATCATATACACAGTCACAGCTCCACACTAAATAATATATACCCACTTCCACATTATATATCACAATCCACATATATATAGTCCACATATTAGTATTCTCCTGTCCTTTATACTGGGTGTAATTCTCAGTGTCTGTATTAAGGCCTGTGCACATGTTGCGGATTTGCCTGCGGATTTTTCCGCGCCGAATCCGCACCTCTTGGCAGAAAACGCATGTCCTTTTTTGACGCGGTTTTGACGCGGTTTTTCATGCATTTTCTCATGCGTTTTTGTATGCGTTTTTGACAGCTAAATAAAGATACGTTGTTTAACAAAAAAAAGATTTGTGATGTCATTTTTTGTCCAACCTCCTCTTTTACATTTGTCCAACCCACACTCCATTACACACACACAGATAGAGATAGATAGATAGATAGATAGATAGATAGAAAATAGACACCAGTATTAGATAGATAGATAATAGATAGATATAGATAGAAATAGATAGATAGATAGATAGATAGATAATAGATTAGAAGATAGATAGATAGTGTGAGACAGTGAAGGAATATGTGTTGAATGGGGTGTACATTTCACCTAGGTATAAGGGAAATGTGTGGCTTTGTAAACCTAGTGGTAGAGAAAGGTCACTACACCTTGCATTCATTACACACTTGCAGCTCAGGCCTGAAACTACTCAGGTCTTAATTAGGAGACCAGAAGTAGGTGTCTGCAAACACAATCTGGGAGCTGTCTTTAGCCTGGACACAGGGAGGTGTCCCGGCACAAGGAAGCAGTCTCCAGGATTGGGAGCTGTCTTTAGCCTGGACACAGGGAGGTGTCCCGGCACAAGGAAGCAGTCTCCAGGATTGGGAGCTGTCTTTAGTCTGGACACACGGAGGTGTTCCGGCACAAGGAAGCAGTCTCCAGGATTGGGAGCTGTCTTTAGTCTGGACACATGGAGGTGTCCCGGCACAAGAAGCAGTCTCCAGGATTGGGAGTACGCTCAGTCTGGACACAGGAAGGTGTCCCGGCACAAGAAGCGTCTCCAGGAGTGTGAGCTGTCTCAGTCTGGGTGCAGGAGGTACCCCGGACACAGGAGTAATCTCAGTGAGAATCCGTGCGAATAGCAGCTGAATAGGAGTGGATCTCTCTCAAGTCTGGACGCTGAAGGGGCCTTCAGACACAAGGAGGAGTATCTGTGAAACTCCATACTGGTAACAATATATGATATGTGTTGTGTTGGGCCAGGCTGGTAGAGCCGGGACCCGGTTAGACAGGGCAATCGATCTATGTGTAATTAGTGGCTAGACAAGCCCAGGTTTTCTGTTTATGGTTTATTTTTATCTGTTTGCTGTGGACTTTAATAAAGCTGGTTGCGGCCAGTTTTCACCAGAGCTGCTGTCTGAATGAACTGTTTTCGTGCCATTCTGTCTACCCAGACAGTGATCCTAGAGCTATACCCCCTGGAAATGTTACAATTGGCGGAGAATGCTGGGGCAGCGCAGTGGCTGATACAGTTAGTGCTGGAGTGTGCATGCAGCACAGAGGCTTAGAGACAGCAATAAAGGGGAAGTCTGTTGAAATAGCAGCAGAGAAAAAAAAAAAAAAGTGTGTCAGCAGAAACGTCTGTTTGGAGCAGTCTTGGAGAGACAGTGGCCCTGAAAGGGTCTGCAGAGAGAAAATGTATGCACAGCAAAGCTGAACTTGTTGTGAAAATGACTGTGGAATGTGCAGCAGCAAAAGAAAAGTCTGTGGAGCAGTCTTAAAGAGACAGTAGCCCTAATAGACTTTGCAAAGAAAAAAAAAAAAAAAAAAGTGTCTGCACAGCAGAGCTGAATTTTCTGTGGAAAAAACTGTGGAGTGTGTATGTCTTGTGTGAAGACTGCCGTTGTTGAGACAGAGAAGTCTGACAGCATGGATGACAGCATGGAGGCGCTGTTTGAACAAATGGCGCAAGTTAATGTGCAACATAAGACTGCCGTGGTTGAGACAGATAAGTCCGGCAGTATGGAGGAGCTTGTTAAGAAATACCTGCAGAGCATGCAGCAGGCCCAGCAGAGCTGGCAGCTGCAGCAGGAGTTTAACCGATTGCTGAGGGAGCAGATTGCAGCTCTCAGCACCTCGTACCCGAGTAATGGTGTGAAGGCACCTGCGTTGCCTGCAGTAAAGAAGCGGTTGGAGCCTGACGTCAGCCGTCGTGTCGGCATGGTTGAAGAGGTGATAGTGAACCGCTACACCCGAGCATGTCCTCCTGAGGTACAGCCGTCTGAGAGGTCGTCACTTCAGAGTTCCCGGACGCTGAACTCTCGCGGTAAGAGCGTTCCAGCTATAGGGGACATATGGGAGGGTGATTGTGGTGGACAGTGTTGGAGATGTCGTGAAATTGCAGCCGGCTGTTCACTAGAGGGGGAGCCTATGTGCCGTGATGTTGGCAGGTCCCTCTCTCTCTGCGCAGAGCCTGTGTGTGTGTCCACCTCAGCCGAAGAGACTGGACCACAGATGTGCCCGGTGGTTGTAAATGACTGCCCAGCACAGGCCCTCTTGGACTCAGAGAGTCCAGTGACTTCCGTATGTGACAGCCTGATTGATAGGGACTTCATCCCTGATAAGCACCTGAGTGTGGTGTGCATTCATGGAGACACCAAAGTCTACCCAGAGACTGCCGTGGACTTGGTCCCCAAACTCGGGGAGGTTTCATATGAAGTGGGGGTAGTGAAGAACCTGGTGCACCCCGTCATATTGGGTAATACTTTCCCCGATCTAAGGATCTCTGGGGGAAAAATGTTTCTGATGGACAGTGTGATGAAGCTCCTACTGAGGGTGCGCAGTCCCGAGGGGCGGAACACAATGCTAGTGGGACGTTAAACTTATGTGATGATGACCATGATAATGATGATGATGATCATGATAATGATGATGACCATGATAATGATGCTGATGCTGATAATGATAATGATGATGATCATGATAGTGATGATGATACTGATCATAGTCATGATAATGATGTTGATAATAATGATGACTGTGATAGTGATGAAATTCCTTTGCAGGTGATGTTGGGAGACGAGGATGGTGGTTCTCGGGAACCGAGTGTCCCTGACGTGCCTGTGTCCTGTGACAATTTTGAGAGTGAGCAGTGGCGAGACCCCACTCTTAAAACGGCACAGGAAAATATGATTGTTCTAAATGAGGTTTCCCAGGAGCCTGGCTCTGAGGAGAGGTTTCCTCATGCTGCCATGGACAATAGCCTATTGTATAGGGACACTGAAGTCCAGGGAAAGGTCGTGAGTCAGCTCCTAGTACCTGAACTATATAGAAGTATAGTGCTGGGGTTGTCACATAATCACATACTTGAGGGACCAGATGGTGCAGTTAATGTTGTGGATGACATGTTAACTAAGGTTCCAGATCAAGATGTGAATGAAAATGAATTGTATAACCCTGACAGTGAGCAGGATGTGAATGAAAATGAATTGTATAACACTGACAGTGAGCAGGATATGAATGAAAATGAATTGTATAACCCTGACAGTGAGCAGGATATGAATGAAAATGAAGGGTATAGCCCTGACAGTGAGCCAGATGTGGCTGAGGAAGTAGAGTGTGGGACGGACGGTGGGGCTTCTGGGCATGTCTTGCCAGAAGAGCCTGAAAGTGGGGAACTGGAGAAAAGTGAAAAGCCCCCTATACCTTCTGTGATAGTTGGTGACACATGGTCAGTGCACCAGGGACAGGAGGTACGTAAGTTTCTGAGGAAGAGTCAGCAGAAGTGTTCTGATGTGTCGGGTCGTACTTCTCTGGCCAGGCACTATATCGAAGCTAAGCCCGGCCCTAAGGTCAAGATGAAACCCTGCAGGATACCCGAGGCCCGCAGAGAGCATAGGCCTGGGAGGGTACAGGGTAGTGCGGATGCTTCAGATGAAGAGAAAGTTGATGTTGGCTATGACTCAGGTGACGATACAAATGACAGTGGTGAGGATGAAGCTGATGAGGGCCATGACTGGTCCAGAGTTCACTGTCTCTGTTGGATTGTTGACCAGCCCTCCGGTCTGGATGACCAGCCCTCCGGTCTGGAGAAGAGGGAGGGGATATGTGAGACAGTGAAGGAATATGTGTTGAATGGGGTGTACATTTCACCTAGGTATAAGGGAAATGTGTGGCTTTGTAAACCTAGTGGTAGAGAAAGGTCACTACACCTTGCATTCATTACACACTTGCAGCTCAGGCCTGAAACTACTCAGGTCTTAATTAGGAGACCAGAAGTAGGTGTCTGCAAACACAATCTGGGAGCTGTCTTTAGCCTGGACAAAGGGAGGTGTCCCGGCACAAGGAAGCAGTCTCCAGGATTGGGAGCTGTCTTTAGCCTGGACACAGGGAGGTGTCCCGGCACAAGGAAGCAGTCTCCAGGATTGGGAGCTGTCTTTAGTTTGGACACAGGGAGGTGTCCCGGCACAAGGAAGCAGTCTCCAGGATTGGGAGCTGTCTTTAGTCTGGACACAGGGAGGTGTCCCGGCACAAGAAGCAGTCTCCAGGATTGGGAGTACGCTCAGTCTGGACACAGGAAGGTGTCCCGGCACAAGAAGAGTCTCCAGGAGTGTGAGCTGTCTCAGTCTGGGTGCAGGAGGTACCCCGGACACAGGAGTAGTCTCAGTGAGAATCCGTGCGAATAGCAGCTGAATAGGAGTGGATCTCTCTCAAGTCTGGACGCTGAAGGGGCCTTCAGACACAAGGAGGAGTATCTGTGAAACTCCATACTGGTAACATATATGATATGTGTTGTGTTGGGCCAGGCTGGTAGAGCCGGGACCCGGTTAGACAGGGCAATCGATCTATGTGTAATTAGTGGCTAGACAAGCCCAGGTTTTCTGTTTATGGTTTATTTTTATCTGTTTGCTGTGGACTTTAATAAAGCTGGTTGCGGCCAGTTTTCACCAGAGCTGCTGTCTGAATGAACTGTTTTCGTGCCATTCTGTCTACCCAGACAGCGATCCTAGAGCTATACCCCCTGGAAATGTTACAATAGATAGATAGATAGATAGATAGATAGATAGATAGATAGATAGATAGATAGATAGATAGATAGATAGATAGATAGATAGATAGATAGATAGAAAATACATAGATACATGGATATTAGATAGTTAGAAATATACAGTCATGGCCAAAAGTTTTGAGAATGACACAAATATTATATTTTCACATGATCTGCTGCCCTCTGGTTTTTTATGTGTGTTTGACAGATGTTTTTATCACAGACAGAAATATAATTGCAAACATATGAGTAACAAAAGCTTATATTGACAGTTAGAATGAGTTAATGCAGCAAGTCAATATTTACAGTGTTGACCCTTCTTCTTCAGGACCTCTGCAATTCTCCCTGGCATGCTCTCAATCAACTTCTGGACCAAATCCTGACTGATAGCAGTCCATTCTTGCACAATCAATGCTTTCATTTTGTCAAAATTTTTAGGTTTTTGTTTGTCCACCCGTCTCTTGATGATTGACCACAAGTTCTCAATGGGATTAAGATCTGGGGAGTTTCCAGGCCATGGACCCAAAATCTCTATGTTTTGTTCCCTGAGCCATTTAGTTATCACCTTTGCTTTTATGGCAAGGTGCTCCATCATGCTGGAAAAGGCATTGTTGATCGCCAAACTGCTCTTGGAGGGTTGGGAGAAGTTGCTCTTGGAGGACATTCTGGTACCATTCTTTATTCATGGCTGTGTTTTTAGGCAAGACTGTGAGAGAGCCGATTCACTTGGCTGAGAAGCAACCCCACACATGAATGATTTCAGGATGCTTAACAGTTGGCATGAGACAAGACTGGTGGTAGCGCTCACCTTGTCTTCTCCGAATGAGGCGTTTTCCTGATGTCCCAAACAATCGAAAAGGGGATTCATCAGAGAAAATAACTTTACCTCACTCCCCAGCAGTCCACTGCCTGTACCTTTTGCAGAATATCAGTCTGTCCATGATGTTTTTTCTGGAGAGAAGTGGCTTCTTTGCTGCCCTCCTTGAGACCAGGCCTTGCTCCAAGAGTCTCCGCCTCGCAGTGTGTGCAGATGCACTCACACCTGCCTGCTGCCATTCATGAGCAAGCTCTGCACTGCTGGTAGCCCGATCCCGCAGCTGAAACACTTTTAAGAGACGGTCCTGGCGCTTGTTGGTCTTTCTTGGGTGCCCTGGAGCCTTTTTGGCAACAATGGAACCTCTCTCCTTGAAGTTCTTGATGATGCGATAGATTGTTGACTGAGGTGCAATCTTTCTAGCTGAGATACTCTTCCCTGTTAGGCCATTTTTGTGCATTGCAATGATGACTGCACGTGTTTCTTTAGAGATAACCATGGTTAACAGAAGAGAAAAAATGATGCCAAGCACCAGCCTCCTTTTAAAGTGTCCAGTGGTGTCATTCTTACTTAATCATGATAGATTGATCTCCAGCCATGTCCTCATCAACACCCACACCTGTGTTAATGGAGCAATCACTGAAAAGAGGTTAGCTGGTCCTTTTAAGGCAGGGCTGCAATGATGTTGAAATGTGTTTTGGGGGATAAGTTCATTTTCTAGCCAAATATTGACTTTGCAAGTAATTGCTGTTAAGCTGATCATTCTTTATAACATTCTGGAGTATATGCAAATTGCCATTAGAAAAAGTGAAGCAGTAGACTTTGTAAAAATTAATACTTGTGTCATTCTCAAAACTTTTGGCCATGACTGTACAATATATGTACACCTTTTCTGAAAGGCCACAGAGGTTGCAACACCATTATAGAAAAGGCACCACTAACCAGACAACACTATGAAGACTAAGGCTATTTTCACACATCAGTTTTTTGCTGTCAGGCGCGATCCGGCGTCGCGCCAAAGCGTCGGATCCAGCTAATATGTAAAAACGGATGAGACGGTGTTAGGGGCCTGCGGAACGCACCTAATAGATATTAAGGAGAGGTGCGTTCGCAGCCCGGGGTCCACCGTGCAGGCAGAGCCTGCTGTTAGTAAGATGGCGTAAGTAGGCAGTATGAGCGAACTCTGTTATCCCGCAGAGTCGCAGATGTAAACGCCGTAGCACTATATGGCGATATAAGCGGACTCTGTTAATTCACAGAGCCGCTGTAACAAAGACTGTGTCCTGTTAGACTCACAGGGAACACAGATGACTGCTAAGCGGATTGCAGTCTGTGGTCATGCAAACAGAACCCAATCAGTAATCTCCTCACCGGAGTAGCCAGTATTCTAATGGCGTTTTCAGCCGAGCCCTGAACACGTGCATACAATCTCCTCACCGGAGGTGCCGGTATTCTAGGGGCTTATTTCAGTGAGACCTAACCACATGCATACATGACCACACTGGCGCAAGCGCGTAACAGATTTGATACTAGCGCACGGCCGTGCGTAAGGACAGCCTTTTATAGCAGCCACGAGAAAAAGACCTTCCAGGAAGGACCAATGGGAAGCTGCTTCAGAACATCAACAGCCACAGGACCTTCCTGAATGACCAATAGGAGTGGCAGCTGTATCTGAGCATGTGACCCCTCATCTCCAATGGGAGATCTTGCCCTGGGCATGCTCAGATGAAGCAACAAAGGACTTACTCCTAAAGACGTCTGCTCGCCGCTGACCAGTACTGGCTACAATGGGGGACCGCAGCGGGACTGGTTCGAGACTCCCTTTGTGCAGCAGCGGGAACTCAAACCCTAACAGACGGATCCGGTTTTCAGACAGATCCGTCTAGCGGATCCGACCAAAAACCGGATCCGTTTCATCCGTTTTTCGACGGATTACGACGGATCCAGTTTTTAAAAACGCCCCTTGGTTAGAGTTGAGCGATACTTTCCGATATGCTAAAGTATCGGAATCGGAATGGTATCGCCGATATCACTAAAAAATCGGCGATACCCGATACCGATACCGGAAGTCCCATGTAAGTCTATGGGAACAAAATATCGCAACTAAAAAAACCCCATTCTTTCCTTGTAAACACTAAATATACACACATAGAATACATATATATATATATACATGTCATTGTGACATATATAATATACATATATGTATAGTTTATACACTTCTACATAGTAAAATATCCTTTGATTCAATTGCCGGGTAAAGCCGGCTTCAGTGAAAAGACAGAAGCACCCGACATGAAATGACACTTGGTGTATATAGGGTTAAACATTTCTTTTCATGTCCTTTGCTATCTAATTTGCACAAACAATTAAATCAGACTATGTGTGCAAAATTTCACACCTCTAGGGTTAATTAAAGGTGTAAATTCGTTGTAAAAAAAACGGACTTTTTTGCTACGAATTTACACCTTTAATTAACCCCTAGAGTGTGAAATTTTGCACACATAGTCTGATTTAATTGTTTGTGCAAATTAGATAGCAAAGGACATGAAAATACATGGTTAACCCTATGTACACCAAGTGTCATTTCATGTCGGGTTCTGCATTTTCACAAAAGCCGGCAATTGAATTAGCGGCTATTATACTATGTAGAAGTGTATGAACTACAAATATAAATATATATATATATATGTGTCACAAATTCAATGACATGTATATATATATATGAGGTGTAAAATTGCTGAAAAAAAATGCGTGGGCTCCCGCCCTATTTCGCAACCAGACAGACAAAGCCAGTGAGTGGGGGCAGATAATAATAGCCCAGAGAGGGACCATTATTTTTGCCCCCCCCCGGCTACTAACATCTGCCCCCAGACACCCCAGGAAAGACAAATCTATAATTAGATTCGCCCTTTCTGGCACTTTGCCCGTCTATTCCCATTGCCCTGTAGCGGTGGCGAATGGGTTAATATGGGGTTAAAGCCACCTTGCTATTGAAAGGTGACCTTAAGCCAGGTTAATAATTGAGAGCTGTCAATTAGACAACTATCAATTATTAATCCTATTGCATGAAATAAAAATAAAAACACACACACTTTAATTAAAAATCATTTTAATGAAATAAAGACACATGTTTTTGACCATCTTTTATTTTACTGCAAAAACCATTTCCTGTAATAAAAATAAAATAAAAAAGCAAAATTATTCTTACCTATCCCATGCACAGTCAGGTCCCACGGTGTAATCCTTCAGAAAGGGTTAATGTTTACTGCAGGGACCGCAGCTAATGCTGCAGCCTCACAGTAAACCCCAAATGAATGAGTTCCTCTCCTGCCTGACAGGAGAGTAAAGGCTGGGTGTCACATAACGATACACCAGCGATCCCGACAACGTATGCACTTGTCAGGATCGCTGGTGTATCGCTACATGATCGCTGCTGAGCTGCCAAACAGGCAGCTCAGGCAGCGATCTGGGACAGCGACACTGCGGGTAACATCGCTTAAGGGCCCGTCTCACATAGCGATATCGCTACCGAGATCGCTGCTGAGTCACTAGTTTTGTGACGCAGCAGCGAGCTCACCAGCGATATCGCTGTGTGTGACATTCAGCGACGATCAGCCCCCCTGCCGGGTATCGCTGATCGTCGCAGAAATGTCAGGACCTTTTTTTGATCGCTGGTTTCCCTCTGACAGGCACGCATCGCTGCGTGTGACAGGCGGGAAACCAGCGATCAAAGGTCCTGACATTTCAGCGACGATCAGCGATACCCGGCAGGGGGGCTGATCGTCGCTGAATGTCACACACAGCGATATCGCTGGTGAGCTCGCTGCTGCGTCACAAAACTAGTGACTCAGCAGCGATCTCGGTAGCGATATCGCTATGTGAGACGGGCCCTTAAGTGGAAAGCTTAATTGATTGCTTTCCACTTTCACTTCAGGTCAGCCAGGGACACAATCAGTGACGTCAGAGGGAACTGATTAACAAAAATAGGGGTTCCCTTCGAAAAAGAAATGGCGTGGGGTCCCCCCTATTTTTGTTAACCAGCCAGATGAAGCAGACCGCTGAGGCCTGGATTTTCAGGCTGTTAAGGAGCCAAGATCCATGGACCTTGCCAGCCTGATAATACCAGCCACAGCAGTCTGCATATCTTGGCTGATTAACAAAAATAGGGGATCCCCTCGAAAAAAATTGGCGTGGGTCCCCCCTATTTTTGTTAACCAGCCAGATGAAGCAGACCGCTGAGGCCTGGATTTTCAGGCTGTTAAGGAGCTAAGATCCATGGACCTTGCCAGCCTGATAATACCAGGCCACAGCAGTCTGCATATCTTGGCTGATTAACAAAAATAGGGGATCCCCTCGAAAAAAATTGGCGTGGGGTCCCCCTATTTTTGTTAACCAGCCAGATGAAGCAGACCGCTGAGGCCTGGATTTTCAGGCTGTTAAGGAGCCAAGATCCATGGACCTTGCCAGCGTGATAATACCAGGCCACAGCAGTCTGCTTAGCTTGGCTGGTTAACAAAAATAGGGGATCCCCTCGAAAAAAAAACGGCGTGGGGATCCCCCCTATTTTTGTTAACCAGCCAAGTAAAATGCAGACTGCTGCGGCCTGGTATTAAAAGACTGTCAAGGCCCATGGATTTTGGCCCTCAACAGCCTGATAATACCAGGCTACAGCAGCCCCACATTTGGCGCATCAAAGATGTGCCAATTGTGGCACTTTACCCGGCTCTTCCCACTTGCCCTGTAGCGGTGGCAAGCGGGTAATAAGGGGTTATTGTCACCGTTGATTGCACGGTGACAATAAGCCCGGTTAATAATGGAGAGCGTCAATAAGACACCGATCCATTATTAATCCCAAAGTTATTAAATGTGTAAAAAAAAGACAAAGCAAGAAAAAAGTATTTTAATGAAATAAAAGAGACAACACAGTTTTCATTTCTTTTATTGTACTCTCATTCCTGCGACGCCATCGATCTCCTGTAAAAAAAGAAAAAAAACAAACCAACAGTATACCACCTGTCCGACGCAGTCCATAACGATAGTCCCACGACGATCCAGCTCTGCTACATCGCAATGACAGGCAGAGCCTGTCATTGCAACGCAGCACAGCTGATTACCTGCTTCCCCGGCGGTGACGTCATCGGACTGACTGCTTTACGGCCGGGATTACCCAGCAGTCACTGCAGTTATCGCGAGAAACTGCATGTGACCGCCGGGGAGAAGAGGATGGCGGCCATGAAGCAGTCCAGGACGTGACCACCGGAGATCTTCTGCCAGGTAAGTGCCGCTGACTCCTGACAGACCCGACAGACGGACACTGACAGTGACAGTGACATCCCGATTCCGGTATCCGATAAGACGAAAATATCGAACTCGGAATCGGAATTCCGATACAGCTAATATCGGCCGATACCCGATATTTGCAGTATCGGAATGCTCAACACTACCCTTGGTGGCTTCCAAACGTGATTGGCTACTGAAAACAAATATATACACTGTTCCTACAGCCCATCTTTGACTGGTTGTAGGAGCAAGTGCAGGTTGGAGAGAAGAGCAAGTGCTGGTGAAGATGGATGCTGTGATAGGAAACATTATGAAGAATTTGGTGGATTTCACAGTGGAGGTGAATCGTTGAAAGCGATTGTTCCGGAGAAGGAAAGAAAGTGACAGCAGTGCATCATGCGTCATCGCCGACGACGTTTCTTGATCCACCCCATCACAGCCCAGAGAATGATGCGTGGGGTGTATTCTACACTATACATGGAGCTACCAGGAAACCCTCAAAATTTTTTCGCATATGTTAAGCATGAAAATGGAGAACTTTTGATTTCTTGGTGGAGCGCATTGGAGACCTCATAAGAAGATCGGACACGTATTGCCGCTTCTCCATTTCACCGTCGGAGCGTCTGTTGGTATCTCTTCGGAAGCCTATTATTTGACTGCTTGCTTCAGACACCTTTCCGGGAATTTGTTGCGGGTAGTTGTAACGGCCATTGACTCACTTTAAAAATTTGGGAAACTAAAAAAAAATATTTTAAGTATCTCCTATTCATAAATTTTGAGTTCTGTAAAATCTGGTTTTGAAACCATTTTTTTTTATTCACAGATTCCTGGAACTGAGATCCTTTCCTACTCCTTTTTCCCAGAAAAGACGGTATTTCCCCCATCTCTGGAATTGTGAAGCACAAGCTGGCATTGGGGGACTCTTTTAGTTGGGGAATTTCCACAAAACCCCAACAAGAATTGGGTTGAAAATTGCTGAAAAGTTTTAACAAATATGTCATTTTCCTAAAGCCTGGGGGGGGGACGGGAAAAAAATCCGCATTGTCCCCAGCAGATCGGGGTCAGAATATTTCAATTACAAAAAAAAATTTTTCCATTGTCCTATGGCCACCGATCAGAATACAAGTTTTTTTGTTAGGGGTCAAGTTTCCCCCTTTTGCACAGGGGGAAAACTTGACCATTCCAGCTGTGGTCTCCCACCGTCTCCGGGTGCAGTGGGCTCTGCTCAGCTTAGAGTCGGGCCCAGCATCTCGCCCATCTGGCAGTTGAGAGGATTACTGCTGCCAACCAAAAACCCGCATTTTGCCCGTACGGTTTGCGGCACAGATGTCTTTAGGACAAAGTCCTTGTTTTTCCCTTCTAGCAGCCCAGGGGGAGATCTTTTATTGGGATCAGGGGGCACATCTCAGGTACTTCAGCAGCTCCATTGGTCTGCCCGGAAGGCCGTGACTACGGTGTTCTGGAACAGGTTTTCATTGGGCCTTGTTTCTGGCAGGTCCTGTAGCTGTTATTATAAAGGGGGGAATGCTGAGGCCCCTGCGCTAGTACAACCATTATATGCTTTGCGCCAGGTGGGCATGCGGTGTGTGGTAGGGCCCGGGTGAAAAAACCCCTAGAATACCCACTTAACGGTGGGGGTTTGGGATCATTGGCAGGGGCGGTGTCCCAGAGCCCAGATTACCGGGATAACCGTGAGAGTTTGATTGCTGATTCAGGGGCGCATTCAGACCCATAGATGCGGGGACACTGCGGGGCATTAGCCAGATCACGTTCTATGTTCGCTTTGCACTTTCTTTTACCGGGGGCCGACAGACACAGAAATTTTTTTTTTAGCGGGTCGTGACGTAACAGGGTTTGCTTTTAAAACCCCCCT
>JARQOD010000004.1:268856584-268917762 GCA_033576555.1 Oophaga sylvatica | reverse complement strand
TGAACTTATAGAAGTATAGTGGGGGGGTTGTAAAATCACTCTTGAGGGACCAGATGGGCGTTAATGTTGGGATGCTTTTTAAAAAAGGTTCCAGATCAAGAGTGAATAAAAATTTAAATTGAAAAACCCGAAGTGAGCAGGATGTAATGAAAATGAATTTTGTATAACACTGACAGTGAGCGGATATGAAAAAAAAATGAATTGTTTAAACCTGACGTGAGCAGGAATGAATGAAATAAGGGTTCCCGGGGCGGAGCAGTGTGGTGAGGAAGTAGAGGGGGGGCGGACGGGGGGTTCTGGGCATGTCTTGCCAGAAGAGCCGAAGGGGGAATGGAGAAAAGTGAAAAAGCCCTATCCTTTCTGTGATGTTGTGAACGGGTCAGTGCACCAGGGACAGGAGGTACGTAAGTTTCTGAGGAAGAGTGCAAAAGGTTCTGATGTGTGGGTCGTATTTTGGGCCCCAGGCACTATTCAATAAGCGGCCCAAGGTCAAGATGAAACCGCAGGATACCCGAGGCCGCAGAGAGAAGGCCGGGAGGGTACAGGGTAGTGCGGTGCTTCAGATAAGAAAAAGTTGTTTGGTATGATCGGTGCGATACAAATGAAGTGGTGGGGTTTTGAAGTGATGGGGCCCCCTGACTGGTCCAGAGTTCACTGTCTTTTGGATTGTTGACCAGCCCTCGGTGGGGAATAAAAAGCCCTCCGGTTGGAGAAGAGGGAGGGGATTGTGGACAGTGAAGGAATTGTTTGAATGGGGTGTAATTTCCCCCTAGGTAAAAAGGGGAAATGTGGGGGTTTGTAAACCTAGTGGTAGAAAAAAGGGCACTAAATTGCATTCTTTTCACACGGGGTCGGGCCTGAAACTACTCAGGTCTTAATTAGGAGACCAGAATAGGTGTCTGCAAAAAAAAACTGGAGCTGTTTTACCCCCGGACAAAGGGGGGGGTGCCCCGGGCCCCAAGGAAGCTTTCCCCCGGATTGGGAGCTGTCTTTAGTGGACACAGGGGGGTGTCCCGGCAAAAGGAAACGTTCCGGATTGGGAGCTGTCTTTGTTTGGAACCGGGGGTGTCCGGCAAAGGAAGCAGTTCCAGGATTGGGAGCTGTTTTAGTTGGCCAGGGAGGTGTCCGGCACAAAAAGCAGTCCCAGGTTGGGGGTACGCCAGTCTGGAACAGGGGGCCCCCGGCACAAGAAGAGTCCCAGGGTGTGAGTTCTCAGTTGGGTGGGGAGGCCCCCGGACACGGAGTGTCCAGTGAGACCCGGGGGAATAGCGAAAATGGAGTGGATTCTCTCAAGTTGGACGCGAAGGGGCCTTCAGACAAAGGGGAGGAGTATCTGTGAAACCCCATATGGTAAATATAGATATGTGTTGTGTTGGGCCCCGGTGGTAGAGGGGCCGGTTTTTAAAAGGGCAATCGACTATGGGTAATTGGGGGGTAGAAAGCCCAGGTTTTCTTTTTGGTTTTTTTTTTTTTTTTGGGGGGATTAATAAAGCGGTTTTGCGGCCTTTTTCACCAGGTGCGTCTGAATGAACTGTTTTCTGCCTTTTTTACCCAGACAGCGCCCCTAGAGATCCCCTGGAAAGTTTAAATTTGATAGTAGATAGATAGTAGATAGATAGTAGATAGAAGATGATAGTGTAGATAGATGTTGATAGTAGATGATAGATAGAAAATACTAGATACTGGTATTGAAGTTAGAATTTCAGCGGCCCCCAAAATTTTTGGGTTTTGCACAAATATTATATTTTCCCTGATCTGTCCCTCGGTTTTTTATGTGTGTTTGACAGATGTTTTTTAAGACAGAAATATAATTGCAAAATATGAGTAAAAAAGTTATTTTGACAGTTGGATGGTTATGCAGAAGTCAATATTTACAGTGTTGACCCTTTTCTTCAGGACCTCTGCAATTCTCCGGGGCCCTGCTCTCAATCAACTTTGGAAAAAATGATGATAGCACCCCTTCTTTCACAATATGTTTCATTTTGTCAAAATTTTTTGGGGTTTTTTTTGTCACCCGTCTCTTGTGATTTCCCCCAAGTTCTCAATGGGGTTTTAAAATCTGGGGAGTTTCCGGCCCCGGGGCCCCAAAAAAAATTATGTTTTGTTCCGGACCCCTTTAGTTATCACTTTGTTTTATGGCAAGGTCCCCCCCATCATGCTGGAAAGGCATTTTTGTCGCCAACTGCTCTTGGAGGGTTGGGGAGTTCTCTTGGAGGACTTTGGTTCCCTTCTTTATTATGGCTTGTTTTTAGGCAAAAAAGGAGAGGCCGTTCACTTGGTGAGAAGCCCCAACCTGAATGATTCAGGATGTTAAACATTGGCTAGACAAAACTGGGGGTAGCGCTCCCCTTTTTTTCCCCGAATGAGGCGTTTTCCGATGTCCCAAACAATCGAAAAGGGGTTTAAAAAGAAAAAAACTTTCCTCACCCCAGCAGTCCCTCCTGTACTTTTTTCAAAAAATCAGTTGTTGATTTTTTTTTGGAGGAAGGGTTTTTTTTTCTGCCCCTTGAGACGGCCTTGCCCAAGGTTCCCTCGCAGTGGTGCAGATGCACTCACACCTGCCTGCTCCCTTATGAGCAAACTCTGCATGCTGGTGCCCGACCCCCCAGGAAACTTTTAAAGACGGCCCCCGGGGGTTTTTTTTGGGCTTTTTTGGGTGCCCTGGGCCTTTTTTGGGAAAAGGAACCTTTCTTAAAAATTTTGATGTGCGAAGTTTGTTGACTGAGGTGCAATCTTTCTAGTGAGATACTCTTCCCTTTGGGGCCCTTTTTGTGCATGAAAAAATGCTGCACGTGTTCTTTGAGTTAACCCTTTTGGTTCAGAAGAGAAAAAAATGATGAAAGCCCAGCCCCCTTTTTTTTAAATGTCCAGTGGGTTTTTTATTAAAAACATGTAGATGATTCCAGCCATGTCTCATCAAAACCCCCCACCGGTTAATGGAGAAAAAACTGAAAAGAGGTTGCTGGTCCTTTTAAAGGGGGGCTGCAATTTTATGTTAAAAAAGGGTTTTGGGGGTTTTAAATTCTTTTCTAGCCAAATATTGACTTTGCAATTTTGCTGTTAAGGACATTCTTTAAAAACATTCGGGGGTTATGCAAATTGCCATTAGAAAAGTGAAGGTAGATTTTTAAAAATTAAATTGTGTCATTCTAAAAATTTTTTTCCAGACGTACATTTTTGTCCTTTTCAAAGGGCACAGAGGTTGCAACCCTTATAAAAAAAGGCACCCTAACCCCAAGCCCTATGAAAAAGGCTTTTTCCACATCGTTTTTGCGTAGGCGCGCCGGGGGTGCGCCAAGGTCGGACAGAAATATGTAAAAACGGTTTTGAGGGGTTTTTTGGGGGCCGCGGAAACGAATAATAGTTTTAAGGGGAGGTGCGTTCGCCCCCGGGGTCCCCGGGGGGGCGACCTGCTGTTAGTAAGAGGGGAAAAGTAGGCAGTTGAGCGAACTCTGTTCCCCCGCAGAGTCGCAGATGAAACGCCGTTGCCCTATTGGCGATTAAGGGACTCTGTTAATTCAAGAGCGCTGAACAAAGCTGTGCCCTTTTTAAACAAAAGGGGAAAACAAGTGCTGCTAGCGGATTGCAGTCTTGGTTAAAAACAGAACCCAAAATCATAATTCCACCGGAGTCCCAGTATTCTATGGCGTTTTCAGCGACCCCTGAACTGTGCAAAAAATCTCCCCCGGGGTCCGGTTTTCTAGGGGTTATTTCAGTAAAATATGCATACATGACCACACTGGCGCAAGCGCGTAACAGATTTGATACTAGCGCACGGCCGTGCGGTAAGGACAGCCTTTTTTTATAGCAGCCACGAGAAAAAGACCTTCCAGGAAGGCCAATGGGAAGCTGCTTCAGAACATCAAACAGCCACAGGACCTTCCTGAATGACCAATAGGAGTGGCAGCTGTTATCTGAGCATGTGACCCCTCATCTCCAATGGGAGATCTTGCCCTGGGCATGCTCAGATGAAGCAACAAAGGACTTACTCCTAAAGACGTCTGCTCGCCGTGACCAGTACTGGCTACAATGGGGGACCGCGCGGGACTGGTTCGAGACTCCCTTTGTGCAGCAGCGGGAACTCAAACCCTACAGACGGATCCGGTTTTCAGACAGATCGTCTAGCGGATCCGACAAAAACCGGATCCGTTTATCCGTTTTTTCGAGGATTACGACGGATCCAGTTTTTAAAAACGCCCCTTGGTTAGAGTTGAGCGATCTTTCCGATATGCTAAAGTATCGGAATCGGAATGGTATCGCCGATATCACTAAAAAATCGGCGATACCCGATACCGATACCGGAAGTCCCATGTAAGTCTATGGGAACAAAATATCGCAACTAAAAAAAACCCCATTCTTTTCCTTTTGTAAACACTAAATATACACCATAGAATACAATATTATATATATACATGTCATTGTGACATTATATATTACATATATGTATAGTTTAACACTTCTACATAGTAAAATTATCCTTTGATTCAATTGCGGGTAAAGCCGGCTTCAGTGAAAAGACAGAAGCACCCGACATGAAATTGAACCTTGGTGTATATAGGGTTTAAACATTTCTTTTCCATGTCCTTTGCTATCTAATTTGCACAAACAATTAAATCAGATATGTGTGCAAAATTTCACACCTCTAGGGGTTAATTAAAGGTGTAAATTCGTTGTAAAAAAAAACGGACTTTTTTGCTACGAATTTACACCTTTAATTAACCCCTAGAGGTGTGAAATTTTGCACACATAGTCTGATTTAATTGTTTGTGCAAATTAGATAGCAAAGGACATGAAAATACATGGTTAACCCTATGTACACCAAGTGTCATTTCATGTGGGTTCTGCATTTTCACAAAAGCCGGAATTGAATTAGCGGCTATTATACTATGTAGAATGTAGAACTACAATTATAAATATATATATATATATGTGTCACAAATTCAATGACATGTATATATATATATGAGGTTGTAAAATTGCTGAAAAAAATGCGTGGGCTCCCGCCCTATTTTCGCAACCAGACAGACAAAGCCAGTGAGTGGGGGCAGATAATAATAGCCCAGAGAGGGACCATTATTTTTTGCCCCCCCCCGGCTACTAACATCTGCCCCCAGACACCCCAGGAAAGACAAATCTATAAATTAGATTCGCCCTTTTCTGGCACTTTGCCCGTCTATTCCCATTGCCCTGTAGCGGTGGCGAATGGTTAATATGGGGTTAAAGCCACCTTGCTATTGAAAGGTGACCTTAAGCCAGGTTAATAATTGAGAGCTGTCAATTAGACAACTATCAATATTAATCCTATTGCATGAAATAAAAATAAAACACACACACTTTAATTAAAAATCATTTTAATGAAATAAAGACACATGTTTTTGACCATCTTTATTTTACTGCAAAAAACCATTTCGTATTAAAAATAAAATAAAAAAAAAGCAAAATTATTCTTACCTATCCCATGCACAGTCAGGTCCCACGGTGTAATCCTTCAGAAAGGGTTAAGTTTACTGCAGGGACCGCAGCTAATGCTGCAGCCTCACAGTAAACCCCAATGATTGAGTTTCCTCTCCTGCCTGACAGGAGAGTAAAGGCTGGGTGTCACATAACGATACACCACGATCCCGACAACGATATGCACTTGTCAGGATCGCTGGTGAATCGCTTACTTGATCGCTGCTGAGCTGCCAAACAGGCGCTCAGGCAGCGATCTGGGACAGCGACACTGCGGGTAACATCGCTTAAGGGCCCGTCTCACATAGCGATATCGCTACCGAGATCGCTGCTGAGTCACTAGTTTTGTGACGCAGCAGCGAGCTCACCAGCGATATCGCTGTGTGTGACATTCAGCGACGATCAGCCCCCCTGCCGGGTATCGCTTGATCGTCGCAGAAATGTCAGGACCTTTTTTTTTGATCGCTGGTTTCCCTCTGGACAGGCACGCCATCGCTGCGTGTGACAGGCGGGAAACCAGCGTCAAAGGTCCTGACATTTCAGCGACGATCAGC
Organism: Oophaga sylvatica; assembly: GCA_033576555.1. Lineage (NCBI taxonomy): Eukaryota > Metazoa > Chordata > Amphibia > Anura > Dendrobatidae > Oophaga > Oophaga sylvatica. The sequence goes on along the minus strand of JARQOD010000004.1, from coordinate 268,911,757 downwards.
GATACCGGCAGGGGGGTGATCGTCGCTGAATGTCACACACAGCGATATCGCTGGTGAGCTCGCTGCTGCGTCACAAAACTAGTGACTCAGCAGCGATCTCGGTAGCGAATCGCTATGTGAGACGGGCCCTTAAGTGGAAAGCTTAATTGATTGCTTTCCACTTTCACTTCAGGTCACCCAGGGACACAATCAGTACGTCAGAGGGAATGATTAACAAAAATAGGGGTTCCCTTCGAAAAAAAAAATGGCGTGGGGTCCCCCCTATTTTTGTTAAACCAGCCAGATGAAGCAGACCGCTGAGGCCTGGATTTTCAGGCTGTTAAGGAGCCAAGATCCATGGACCTTGCCAGCCTGATAATACCAAGGCCACAGCAGTCGCATATCTTGGCTGATTAACAAAAATAGGGGATCCCCTCGAAAAAAAATTGGCGTGGGGTCCCCCTATTTTTGTTAACCAGCCAGATGAAGCAGACCGCTGAGGCCTGGATTTTCGGCTGTTAAGGAGCTAAGATCCTGGACCTTGCCAGCCTGATAATACCAGGCCACAGCAGTCTGCATATCTTGGCTGATTAACAAAATAGGGGATCCCCTCGAAAAAAAATTGGCGTGGGGTCCCCCCTATTTTTTGTTAACCAGCCAGATGAAGCAGACCGCTGAGGCCTGGATTTTCAGGCTGTTAAGGAGCCAAGTCCATGGACCTTGCCAGGTGATATTACCAGGCCACAGCAGTCTGCTTAGCTTGGCTGGTTAACAAAAATAGGGGATCCCCTCGAAAAAAAACGGCGTGGGGATCCCCCTTTTTGTTAACCCAGCCAAGTAAAATGCAGACTGCTGCGGCCTGGTATTAAAAGACTGTCAAGGCCCATGGATTTTGGCCCTCAACAGCCTGATAATACCAGGCTACAGCAGCCCCACATTTGGCGCATCAAAAGATGTGCCAATTGTGGCACTTTACCCGGCTCTTCCCACTTGCCCTGTAGCGGTGGCAAGCGGGGGTTAATAAGGGGTTATGTCACGTTGATTGCACGGTGACAATAAGCCCGGTTAATAATGGAGAGGCGTCAATAAGACACCGATCCATTATTAATCCCAAAGTTATTAAATGTGTAAAAAAAAGACAAAGCAAGAAAAAAGTATTTTAATGAAATAAAAGAGACAACAACAGTTTTCATTTCTTTTATTGTACTCTCATTCCTGCGACGCCATCGATCTCCTGTAAAAAAAGAAAAAAAACAAACCAACAGTATACCACCTGTCCGACGCAGTCCATAACGATAGTCCCACGACGATCCAGCTCTGCTACATCGCAATGACAGGCAGAGCCTGTCATTGCAACGCAGCACAGCTGATATACCTGCTTCCCCGGCGGTGACGTCATCGGACTGACTGCTTTACGGCCGGGATTACCCAGCAGTCACTGCAGTTATCGCGAGAAACACTGCATGTGACCGCCGGGGAGAAGAGGATGGCGGCCATGAAGCAGTCCAGGACGTGACCACCGGAGATCTTCTGCCAGGTAAGTGCCGCTGACTCCTGACAGACCCGACAGACGGACACTGACAGTGACAGTGACATCCCGATTCCGGTATCCGATAAGACGAAAATATCGGAACTCGGAATCGGAATTCCGATACAGCTAATATCGGCCGATACCCGATATTTGCAGTATCGGAATGCTCAACACATACCCTTGGTGGCTTCCAAACGTGATTGGCTACTGAAAACAAATATATACACTGTTCCTACAGCCCATCTTTGACTGGTTGTAGAGGAGCAAGTGCAGGTTGGAGGAAGAGCAAGTGGCTGGTGAAGATGGATGCTGTGATAGGAAACATTATGAAGATTTGGTGGATTTCACAGTGGAGGTGAATCGTCCTGAAAGCGATTGTTCCGGAGAAGGAAAGAAAGTGACAGCAGTGCATCATGCGTCATCGCCGACGACGTTTCTTGATCCACCCCATCACAGCCCAGAGAATGATGCGTGGGGGTGTATTCTACACTATACATGGAGCTACCAGGAAACCCTCAGAAATTTTTCGCATATGTTAGCATGAAAATGGAGAACTTTGATTTCTTGGTGGAGCGCATTGGAGACCTCATAAGAAGATCGGACACGTATTGCCGCTTCTCCATTTCACCGTCGGAGCGTCTGTTGGTATCTCTTCGGTAAGCCATATTTATTTGATCTGCTTGCTTCAGAGCACACTTGTCCTGGAATGTTGTTGCTGGTAGTTTGTATACGGCCATCTGACTCAGCTTTAACAATTGGAGATACTATAAAAATAAGTATTTTTATAGTATCTCCTATTCATAAAGTTGAGTTCTGGTAAGTAATGCTGTGATTTGAAACTCATTTTTTTTTTATTCACAGATTCCTGGTAACTGGAGAATCTCTTTCCTCACTCCATTTCCAGTACAGACTTGGTATTTCCACCATCTCTGGAATTGTGAAGCACACATGCTGTGCATTGTGGGACTCTTTAGTTGAGGAATTTCCACCACAGCCCACAACAGAGAATTGGCTTGAAATTGCTGAAAAGTTTGAACAAATATGTCAGTTTCCTAATTGCCTGGGAGCTGTGGACGGGAAACATCCGCATTGTCAAGCCAGCAGGATCTGGATCAGAATATTTCAATTACAAAAAATATTTTTCCATTGTCCTGATGGCCATCACTGATGCAGAATACAAGTTTATTTGTTAGGAGTCAAGTTCCCCCTTCTGCACAGGGGGAATCTTGAGCCATTCCAGCTGTGGTCTCCCATCCGTCTCCGGCTGCAGTGGACTCTGCTCAGCTTAGACGTCGGTCCAGCATCTCGCCAGTCTGGCAGTGTGCAGAGGATTACTGCTGCTCAACCAAACTCTGCTATTGTGGCCAGTACTGGTTAGCGGCGAGCAGATGTCTTTAGGACAAAGTCCTTGTTTTTCCCTTCTGAGCATGCCCAGGGTGAGATCTTTCATTGGAGATCAGGGGTCACATGCTCAGGTACTTCAGCAGCTCCTATTGGTCTGCCAGGAAGGTCCTGTGACTACTGGTGTTCTGGAACAGGTTTCATTGGTCCTTGTTTCTGGCAGGTCCTGTAGCTGTTATTATAAAAGGGTGGCAATGCTGAGCCGCCATGCGCTAGTATCAACCATTATATGCTTTGCGCCAGTGTGGTCATGCGTGTGTGTGGTTAGGGCCCGGCTGAAATAAGCCCCTAGAATACCGACTTAATCGGTGTGGAGTTTGGTATGCTAGTTGGTCAGGGTCGGTGTCCTAGATGCCCTAGATTACCGGCATAACCGGTGAGGAGTTTGATTGCTGTATTCAGGGTCTGGCATTCAGACGCCATAGATTGCGGGTGACTACTGCGAGGACATTAGCGCATGATCACGTTCTATGTTCGCTTAGCACTTACTGTGTACCTGGGTGCCTGACAGGACACAGAACTTTTTCTCAGCGGCTCTGTGACGTAACAGGGTTCGCTTTCAACGCTAGACAGCGCCCTAGCGTGTTTATTTTGCGACTCAGTTGTGTTTAGTGAGTTTGCACACATCGCCATATAGCGCTGCGGCACTCCTTCTAGCGGCTATGTGAAATAACAGGGTTCGCACATATTGCCACAGCGCATTGCGGTGTTTATTTTGGCGACTCTGCAGGATAACAGAGTTCGCGTCTTGCGCCATTTTACTAGCAGCAGGTTCCGCCTCCCTACCTCATATATTTGGTGCGTTCCGCAGGCCCTAACATTATTGCTGTCGATATTGGGGTCTATGGCGGCTCCAATGACTCACAAGTGTTCAAACTGTCAGCAATGGGCCGTCAGATCTATGGAAACACCTTCCAGTTCCCACCCCCTAGACCGCTGCCTCAAACATCTAGCCCAGCCAAGGCCTTTTGTTTGTGTAGGGGATGAAGCCTTTCAACTGTCAGAACACCTGCTGAAACCGTACTCCAGCAGAGGATTGACACCAACAAAAAGAATTTTCAATTACCGCCTCACAAGAGTCAGAAGAATGGTGGAGTGCGCTTTTGGTATTCTGACAGCCAAATGGCGTGTTCTATTGACTGCAATCAACCTCAAGACTGAAACTGTGGACGAGGTTATCAAAGCTTGTGTGGTCCTGCACAAATTTTGTTATCTGCCAGGAACCGATTTCCTTTGAGGACAACTCTGAAGAAACCACCTTGCATGATTACCAGAACATTACCAATAGAAGTTCTGTGACTGTTTCCCAAATGAGGGACACATTTGCAGAATACTTTATGTTCCCTGAAGGAAGACTAGACTGGCAGGATGACAGAGTTTAATAAATTGCTCTGTTACCTTTGTACCTTGTGTACCCACAGTATACCTTTGCAAACCAAAGTTGTCTACCTTGTTGTGGATTATGTACAGTATTTTACCTTTTGGCCAAAGTTGTGTCCCTGGTTGTGTATTACCCAAAGTATTTCACCTTTTAACCAAAGTTGTGTACCTTGTTGGGGATTACCTAACAATGTACACAACTTTGGTTAACAGGTGAAATACTTTGGCTAATACACAACCAGGAACACAACTTTGGCTAAAAGGTAAAATTAATTTACCTTTTACCCAAAGTTATGTACCTGGCTTTGTATACCCAATACATTTTACCTTTATTTCACCTTATAAATAAATGACAGACATCAATTTTAATCAACCAATTTTACATTTATTGTATGTAATACAAATGTTTATTAACATATTTCTTTTAATGTGAAATAAATGTTTATTAACATTTTTTTTTCAATGTCATGTCAAAAAATTTTTTTAATAAAAAATATTTTACAAACTTAAGTTTATTTTTTATTTACATTCACAAATTTGTGTAGTGTGGGGTGGAGATACTGCTGGATGGCCTTCGGGACACTTCAACATTGGGAGTGTGGAGAGCGGACTGGGATGGTGGTGGGGAAGGATCAGGTAAAATAGGTGAAGGGTGGAAAAAGAAATAGAACGGGTTGACATGTGGGAGGCAGAACAGGTGGGTGGTGGAGAGGAGGGTTGGGCAGGGACTGGAGGAGCAGATGTGGTTGAGAACTGGTACAGGGAAGGAGGTTGGTACGGGGAAGGATGTTGGTACGGGGCAGGTTGCTGGAAGTGGAGAGGTTGCTGGTACTGGGAGGTTGCTGGTACTGGGGAGGTTGCTAGTATTGAATAGGAGGGGGAGGGGGGACAGTGGCTGGAGGGGGCAGGTGTGGGAGGAACGACTGGGGTGGGTGGAGGAGGTTGGGAGGTAACCTGTGCTAAAGCAGCGTGGCAAGTATGCATTACATGCATCTGCTGGCTAGGAGATAGTGTATCCATGCGCTCGACTACAGACAGGAAAAAGCTGTGGTTTGCAGAACTTCTTGCTTCTGAATGCATGGTTTGCAAAACTGTCTTTACCTCCAGAATGCTGGAGATGAGCTAATTAAAGCCTGCGGCCATTTGCTCTGACAAGACTTTAAGACAGTTCTGGAAAGAGGCATTGAGATGCAAGAACTCGAGAGCATAGCTCTTTTCCTGACCCCTCTGCCACTGCCGCCCAGTAGCCACATGTGTACTGGAGGTGGCAGCTGCAGAAGGGTGGGGTAAAGGGAAAGCTATCTCCTGACCAGTAGCCTCATGCAATGCACTCGGCCATGATGCTCCAGCGCTTTTGGAGGGGACAGAGGGCGCAAGTGTTTGGGAAGACTGGGAAGGTGCGGATGGGCTGGAGCGGTCGAAGTGTCCCTCGGTGGCGGACTCCTGAGGGATCGCTCCAGAAGGGTCCAACTCTGCAGGCTCCCAAGTGCTGGTCACCTTTCTGTGTAATAAAGAGAAAAAAATACAATTAATATACTGATATTGAATGGCCCTGGCTGCAAAAAAAAAATTAGTTAGACATGTTAACCTTTTTTTTGGACATGGGGTGTGTAATATTTACCTTCTTGTGACCATTTTTGCATGGAGGAACGACAAGGCTCGTGGGTACTTGTACTTGCTCCTGCGTCCTCCAGATCCACTCGGGGCCCGCATCTCTTTGTTGAACTCCTTCTTTAAGCGACCCCTTACAGACCGCCACCGCTTCACAATTCTCTTCCCTGAAACGAGAAAGCATAAATTGGTTAGTATACAACATCAATGTTTCCCAAACTCCAGTCCTCACGGCCCCCACGGGTTATGTTTTCAGGATTTCCATAGTGTTACACAAAAGGAAATCCTGAAAAGATGACCTTTGGGGGCCACAAGGACTGGAGTTTAGGAAACACTGCTTTACGTCCAGCAACCTGAACTGTATATACTTACGCTCTTCAATCTGGGCCTGAGCATCGATGTCCTCCCAGTGGTCCACGAGTAGTGAGCAGATTTCCTCCCAGAGCCGACGGGTCACAGTGAGATCAGCGGCGGTCCCCCATGTTCCACAGCGCTCCCTTTCTCTGACCAGATCGATGAGGAGATCCACATCAATCCCTTCTCTTCACCATCAGAGTTGGGAGCACACTGTGAAACCTGTTAAAGAAAAAGAGAAAAAAAAATACATTTGCCTCCAAACTACCAAGAAAAGTAAAAAAAAAAGGGAAAAAAAATTAAAACAAAAATGTAAAAACAAAAAACAAAAGAAATAAAACAAATGTACAGATTATACAGTACTTACACGATGGAGACCGCCGCGTTGCTCACGCCGACGACCCTGCGAGGCACTGCAAGGACCTCTTGGCCGAGCACCAGATTCAGAAGACTATAAAAAAAAATATATGTGCTTGGATGTAGGCATATGTGTAGGGTGCAGTGTGATGTCTGTACTAAATTGTTTTCTATGTGTTGTGTGTAGTGTGATGTTGTGTTTCTGTGATGCATGCAGGAAACTTACGAATTCCAAGCCCACTCCGGGTATCTCTCCACCCCTTCGTTCTTCTTCTGGGAGCTCCTCTTCAGCTTCAGTTTCCTAGTATAAATAAAAAATAATGCAATTAATATATATATCACAGAGATGGATTGTGAATTTAAAAAAAATATTTTTTTTTACCTGTAAACGCTGACGATGCGAGGGAGGGCTCCCAGAAGAAGAAGACATGGTGGATCATTGACTCCATGTCTTGGGGTGCTGGTGATGGTGGTTCTGCTGCTGCTCTGTTCTCCTCCTCCTGTTTTCTCCTGCTTCTGGCTCCTATCTTTTTTGCTGGCTGCATGGTTATGGCTGAGTGTCCCATGGCATGGTTTATATATGTTTGCTGTGGGCTGGGCTACTCTGAGCATGCTCAGACAAAAAAAACGGATCTGGCTCTCATAGACTTTCATTGTGACAAAAAGCTGGACGCGCCGGATCCGGCTTTTTCACCGGAGACAAAAAATGTTACAGTTGCCGTTTCTTCCAGACGCCGGAATGAGACAATTAGCCGGATCGGACAAAACGCAAGGCTATGTGGCGCGATCTGGCTCTAATGTAAGTCAATGAGAAAAAACCCGATCCAGCATTAGATTTCACCGGATCTGGTTTTAGAAAAAAATGCCGGATCACGCCTGACGGCGAAAACCTGATGTGTGAAAGAGGCCTTAGATGATCTCCAAACAAGTCAGAGACAAAGTTGCTGAGAAGTGCAAGTCAGGGTTGGGTTCTTAAAAAATATCCCAATCTCTAATGAACACCGTCAAATCCATTATCATCAAATGGAAAGAACATGGTATCACATCCATCATAACTGCCAAGAGAGGACCGCTCACCAAACCTCTCACCCCGGGCAAGGAGGCCATTAATCAGATGAGCAGCAAAAAGGCTAAAAGTACCCTGAAGGAGCTGCTGAGTTCCCAATCAGAGACCAAGTAAGCCGTACACTCCTTAGAGGTGGCCTTTATGGATAAGTGGGAAGAAAAAAGCCTTTACTTACCCATATAAATTTTAAGGTTGAGTGTGCCAAAATACATTTGGAGGCTCCATAAATGTATGGAGGAAGGTGCTGTGGTCAGATGGGACCAAAAATTGAACTTTTTGGCCACCAAGGTAAATGCTATGTCTAGGGACAAACTAACACAGCTCATCACACCAAGAAGAGACAGAGAAAATGGTTCAAGTCGAGGGGAAGATGGATGGTGCTAAATACAGAGATAATCAATCTTGAGCAAAACCTGTTTAGTCTGTTTAGTGATTTGCGTCTCAGACAGAGGTTCATCTTCCAACAAGAAAATGACCCAAAGCATACTGCTAAAGCAACACTCAAGTGGTTTAAGGGGAAATGTGTAAATGTTTCTGAGTGACCTAGTCAATTCCCAGACCTTAATCAAATTGAGAAACTGTGGTCTGACTTGAAGATTGCTGTTCACCAGAGAAATCCATCTAATTTGAAGGAGCTGGAGCTGTTTTGCCTTCAGGAATGGGCAAAAATCTCAGGGGCAAGATGTAGAAAGCTCATAGACACTTATCAAAGAGATTTGCAGCAAATTGCCTCAAAAAGAGGCTCTACAAAGTACTGTCTTTAGGAGTGTGAATAGTTATGCACACTGAAGTTTTCAGCTATTCTGTCCTATTTGTTGTTTGCTTCACAAATAAAATGAAAACCAAATTTTCACAGTTTTAGGCATGTTCTTTACATGGAAACATACATGGATACATGGAAAATGCCAAGGCGGTGAATACTTTTGCTAGCCACTGTACTGTTATGTATTGCCTCCAGTAGCTTTCAGCGCAGGCAGTGGCTTTTCACACACAATGAGATTAGGTAAGCTTGGAAATATTTCCATTTTTCAAAACAAATCAGGCAAGGATCAGTACCGACTTTCATTCATCTACGGATGACACCAATGATTAGATTGTCCATAGTATTACACTGCCTTCATATCTGTTGTTTGCTAGAGAGTCCTGCTTCCTCCATTGGCTATGGTCTACGTCCAGCCAGGCATCTACTCCCTATTCATTATGTCATCTATATTGTACTGCTACTGCTGGTGCTGCCATTGCTGGACCTACACTGCCAGACATTCCTTGCCCCATTATATTTTTATATCATCTACCTTCTGCCATTGCAACTGCCATTGCACTGCCATGCCAGCCACAGATCTCCTTGCTGCTCATTCTTTTTTATATGTTTATATTGTACTGCTGTTGCCAGGGCTGTCTTCACTGTCCCTATAGTGCCATACATCTCATTGCCTGCTCTGTCATTTATTTATACTATGCGGCTTCTGACTCTGCCACACCAGTCACTTATTTCACGACATCCCACTATGCTTTATAGTGCTATACACACAGTATAGTGCCATATGCACTCACAAAGCTTTATCACTTGTTGCTTATAAGATTCCCTTTAACACCTTCCCGACTAGACGGTTATCTGTTTTTGTATTTTTATTTTTTCCTCCTCTTCTTTCAAGAGCCATACCTTTTTTGTTGTTTTGAATTATATTAGTCATTTAACTTTCAATGTACTGAAAATAGGAAAAAAAAAACAACTGTAGGGGAATTACACCAAAAATGAAATTTTGCAATTGTTTTTGAGTTTTGTTATTACGGCGTTCATTAATTCTTAAAAATGACCTAGCAATGTGATTCTTATTCTATGTAGATATTCAGTAATTGAGCAACTAAAGTTCTAGAATAATATTATTATAACAGTAATTTCTGTTAACAAACTATTACCAATAAGCCATTGCTTTGTTATAATTACACCAGATGAGTCAAATGTTTTATGTTGGTATATGTGCTAGGTGTCGAGATCCCTCAGCTGCACGGGGGAATCTCGAGCCATGTCCTCTGCGGTCCCCCATCGTTCTTCAGCCGCAAAGGAAACTGCTCAGCAGAGACTTCGGTCCCAGCGTCTTGCTCAGGCTAATGCTATGGGTTGGGTTGTTGCTGCCACTCCAGGTTCAGCTATAGCAACCAGCATTAGTCAGGGCGAGCAGACGCTCCTGGGACTGATTTTTTCCATCTGTGCATGCCCGTGAGAAGACCGCTCATTGGTGGTCAGAGGTGACATGCTCAGGTCCTCAAGCAGTTTGGATTGGGCCATCAGCAAGGTTCTGGAAGGCTGCGGTTATAAAAAGAGTGCACAACCGCACGGCTATGTGCTAGTATAAACCATGTGGTGTGTGAGCGAGTGGATGTGCTACCACTCTGTGTATGCACGGGTGTTTGGGTAGAGAACCTGCCGCACTGTTGTTGTGTAGTGTTCCTTAGTAAGGCAGGTTTTTACTCGGCTTGACCTAGCGCCTGTCTCGGCCACGTGTGCTGCTTAGTATGGGCTGTTTACAGGCACAGTCAATCCACGTGCTCTAGCACACACCTTTTGGTACCGCTCTGCGGTCAGTTGAGCTTGTTGCTCTTGTTTTTTAGTTAGATGTGTTTTGCTACCACTCTGCGCCAAGTAGTGCGATGCCGTGCGCATTGTGGGTCCGGTCAGACTCAAGTCACCGTGTTCTAGGGGTTGAGCCTAGAGACATCACTCGTGCCATGTCAGCTGTGTCCTGTGACTTTTAACAGGGAACAGCATTCTTTTACATAGTTACTGCTGCTCTGTGAAGTAACAGAGTTTGCCGCTGTTCTTACCGGGTGACATCTAACCCGAGTGTGTTCGGCGTTCAACCGCCATCTTGTTCTGCCATTGCTTAGCAGCAGGTTCCATCTCTGGACTCCGGGTTGCGAACGCACCATATTAGTATTATATATATTTCATTTGGTGCATTCCGCCAACCCTAACAATATGTGAGGTTAAAAACAATTGAGGTACCTAAAGTTAGCGATATTTAATTTTATGAAATTTGCTGCTGTTTGATGATAGATTAACATTTTACCAGTCTATAAACATACATGGAAGTCATGCCCACATGCAATTATGTAATTTTTAATGACTGTGTATTCAGGAAAAACTGGCAATTAGTGGGGGCAGAGGGAAAGAAGCTGGCTCACTCCATGAGATCATTAAACAGTAACACATTTGTACACCAAAATACAGCTGAAATTATTACCCATCAAACCCCTTCATGTCCCATGTGGCCCTCACATAGCATAGTCTAATAGCTATGACCGATTTAATAAAAAAAAATCTTAGCTCAATCATCTGTCAAAATATCATCCCTAGTTGATCCAATAAATATCATATTCTATCCAATCCTGACTAACAGTCTCAAATGACCACAAGGTACATGTTAACTTAAACACCTTATAATAGATATTTATATAACAATTTATATAGCAATTTCAGGAGCTTATCAGTGATGATGACAGTTTAGATAGGATTACTTAACAGCAATCCCATCAAAATAAATTTAAGACAAGGTCTCCCTAGTCTGAATTGGCTGATGAAATATAAGCACATTAAACCCATATGTTTATTACTGTCATTAACTTGTTATTAAGGTAACACATTTTCCATTTGATATTTAGTGGCACTTTATGATACTTATATATGAACTAAATACATTGGTGAATTTTTATCATTAAATATAAAATTACTATTTATAACTCTTAACAGATAAAAATCATACTTTATATATAGTGTAGCTAACATCCAATAAAAAAAATGTGTCATTCACCTTTCAATACAGCCAATCTTTTATTATAGTCGATTAAAACATTGGCAAGTGCCAATAGGCTTAAGACACACAAGCAGCCACAGCCCTTTCAATCTTCATCATGGCCATTATCGTGCCATCCTATCACAATGAATTTCTAATCAAAATTAATCAAAAAGAGCTGGTATGTCACTCTCCACAAGGAGTAACCTTACCCCCAGACCTCAGTCCAGACCTCTCATCTAGCCAAATCAGATCTCTTCTACTTTGCACTGACGAGGACCAACAGTCCGAAACACCGTGTCTGCAAATGGAGATTCTGATTTGGCTTTTATCCTAAGTCATATTACAAGACTCGTTAAAGGGTTGATTGTGACTTGTAGGATCGCTACTTCCAATAGGTGGCGCTATAGAGTACAAGTCCTCTTTGTTTGAAGAGGCAATTTGCATATTAAAATTTCCCAGAGGAGCATTGCACGGCGAATAAGCCTCCTTACCTCGACACGCCAGAGCTGGTATGTCACTCTCCACAAGGAGAAACCTTACCCCCTAGACCTTAGTCCAGAGCCTCTCATCTAGCCAAATCAGATCTCTCCTACTTTGCACTGACGAAGACCAATAGTCCGAAACACCGTGTCTGCAAATGGAGATTCTGATTTGGCTTTTATCCTAAGTCATATTACAAGACTCGTTAAAGGGTTGATTGTGACTTGTAGGATCGCTACTTCCAATAGGTGGCGCTATAGAGTACAAGTCCTCTTTGTTTGAAGAGGCAATTTGCATAATCAAAATTAACAAGTTTAAACAAAACGTATAAATTTCCAATATTTAAAAGGCAAAACAATAAACAATGAGATCTACTAATGCTGCTGTAAATTTAGAAATCTCAAAGTTAGACTTCATGCACCAAATATATCACAGTGACTTATCAAATTTTATATATTTGGTACATCTCACTTTTATATAACTTCAAAAATGTTGTCATTATTTCTGCAGCTAAAGCCATGCTACCTTTTCAGAGAAGGCACAAAAAGTGCCTAAAACAGAGAACAATTAGAGATGAGTGAACTTGTTCAGAAAACATTCATCAATCTCAAATTTGGCACAAACATTGCACATTCGGATTCATGTTCCAATTCCAGAAAATTATTCCCTCAAAATAGGCAACATTCGTCTAACGCTCGGTAAATCATCTAGTTTCCACTAATGCTTTTGTTAGTACTTTAGCTAGGATAGTGGTCCTGTATGATGAGGAAGTGGATGTGTTTTATGAGGAGAGGGCGTGGGGAGATTTCAGAGTAGCGGCAGACTGTATTTTTTTAATTAACTTAATGTGTGGAGATTCTGGCAGCCAATCAGGGCACAGAAACCATCCACAATGTTCAGACACAAGGGTTTCTGTCATTAGCTGCCGAAGTCACATGTCCCTCTCCATATAAATAGCGGACATGTTGTTTTTGTGCCATTTTGTCAGTGTAAAAGCACAGAGCATGGCTTATTATCAGCTAGTTTAGCTAGATGGGATCCTGTGTCAAATCAACCTTCCAGCACCTATATTGTTAGTGTTAATAGTGCGTCGCAGCAACATTTCAGAATTTAAATAGTTTGTGCTAATAGTGTTGTCCAGACACCAGACCACATTTCTGAATCTGAATCCTTTCTGCAAATAGTGTGGTCCAGCCAGGAGTCCACAATTAATAATCTAAATCCTTTCTGCTAATAGTGTGGTTCAGACACCAAGCCACATTTCTGAATCTAAATCCTTTCTGCTATTATTGTGGTCCAGCCAGGAGTACACATTTCAGAATCTAAATAGTTTGTGCTAATGGTGTGGTGCAGCTAGAAGTCCACATTTCAGAATTTATATCCTTCTGCTAATAGTGTGGTTCAGACACCAGTAGTGATTAGCAATGTACTCGCCACTACTCATTACTCGTCTGAGTATCACTGGACTCGGTGTTCTTGGTGAGCACCGAGCATTTCCGGTATTATTCGGCGGGAGCTCGGGTCTCCACCCTGCAATTTTGGCGCTCTTTAGAGGGCCAATGAACATGCAGTGATTGTCTGCCATGCACTGCAATGCCGCAGCCATCTTTTTTGTGGTATTAGAATGATTGGCTGGCGCACAGCGTAATCAGTTCTATAAGAGACTGGACGCCGCCCTGCTTGGCGCATTCAGCTCCGGATTCAGACAGTGTAGGGAGAGCTGCTGCTGAGATATGGAGAGATATTGAGGTGCTTTTATTAGTTAGTGTGGCTCTACCATTGTTCAATCCACAAATCCAGCTAAATCCACAGTCCTTTTAAGGGCTAATTAGGGGGTTTATAGATTGCAGAGCTAGGTAGGCAGGGAGTCTATGTGTGCATATCCACATCAGTGCAAGGCATGCAGGCACTGTATGTGAGTATATAGATCTGACTGCATATTTAAAAAGGGTCCATTACTGTCTGGTGCTGCCTATTATATATATACCTAGCTGCAGGTGTCTGTGGCTAGGATTATATATTTTTTGCACCTGAATCCTGCTAATTTTATTACAAAGCAATCCAGAGCCCCCATTTTACATTTATTTGCTTGGTCACACTGCAGACTACAGCCAGGTAATTTTAATACAACAGCGTGATAATCTGGCAATTAAAAAAGGCTTTTTTTTGTCCCAGGCATCAGATCTGAGAGCGCAGAAAATTCTTGGTTTTTTTTGTTACTTTAGTATTTTTTAGAGTGTTTTAAAACATTTTTGGACACCATTTTGCTGACCAAAAAATCTTTAGGTGGCCAAAAAATATTTATCTACAGTTCTTATATTTATCACTGTTTTTTATGCCACACGCATCACATATCAATACTCTAAATATTTTACAATTTTAGTACTCCAACAATTTTTACTTTAGTGTCATAGCCTAGTTATTGACACAATTTTGGTGGTCCAAAAATATCCAGGCCACATATTTAAATGTTCTATCGCCGACAAATGCCAGATCTATCTGTAGTCTTCAAATTGTGGCATTTCCGGCCTATATTCCACTGTTTTTGCTGTATGTTAACCAGGTGTATACACTATTTTGGGGGAAAATAATTAAAAAAACTCCAGGGCACATATTGAACAGTTTGTTGTCTCCGTCAGACGCCTGGTGTATCAGTGCTCTACAAATAGTTGCTTTTCAGGCCTACCTTGCACTTTTTTTGCTGTCTGCTACCCTAGGTCTAGTATACACTATTTTTGGGAAAAAAATACAAAAATACTGGTTTCTCTGTGACACACCTCATTTATCTGAGGGCTAAAAAGTATGCTTTTGAGGCTTCACTTCACCTTTTTTTTCTGTACCTCAAAGCACTTTTTTGGTGTAAAAAATACAAAAATATCGGCCACATATTGAAGTCTGGTATCTCTGTGACGCGCCTCATGTATCTGAGGGCTACAAAGTGTGCTTTTGAGGCTTCCATTCACCTTAATTTGCTGTGTATTACCCTAGCTGTAAACACTATTTAGGGGTAAAAATTTAAAAAATACAGGTCACATATTGAACAGTGTGGCATCGCTGTCAGACGGCTGAGCTATTTGTGGTCTACAAATTGCGGCAATTCAGGCCTACATTCCGCTATATTTGCTGTCTGTTACCCTATTTCTGTACAATATTTTGGGGTATAAACTACAAAAATACAGGCTACATAGAGTGACCAGTGTGGTGTCTGTGTCAGACTCCTATCTCTCTGTGTGCAAAAAATTGTAGCATATCAGGGAAACATTATCCTTTTTGCTGTGTCTTACCCTATTTCTAGAAAGTCTTTTTGAGTAAAAAGATGTAAAAAAAACCTGTTATCTCTGTCAGACGCCAGGTGTATCTGTGCTCTACAAATAGTTGCTTTTCAGGCCTACCTTGCACTTTTTTTGCTGTCTGTTACCCTAGGTCTAGTATACACTATTTTGAGGTAAAAAATGCAAAAATACCGGCCACATATTGAACAGCCTGGTTTATTTGTGACTCGCTTCATGTATCTGAGGGCTACAAAGTGTGCTTTTGAGGCTTCCATTCACCTTTTTTTGCTGTATGTTACCCTAGCTGTAAACACTTTTTGGTGTAAAAAATACAAAAATACCGGCCACATATTGAACAGTCCAGTATCTCTTTGGCACGCCTCATGTATCTAAGGGCTACAAAGTGTGCTTTTGCGGCTTCCATTCACCTTTATTTGCTGTGTGTTACCCTAGCTGTAAACACTATTTAGGGGTAAAAATTCAAAAAATACAGGCCACATATTGAACAGTGTGGTATTGCTGTCAGACGGCTGAGCTATTTTTGGTCTACAAATTGTGACAATTTAGACCTACATTCCACTCTATTTGCTGTCGTTTACCTTAGGTCTATACACTATTTTTTGGGAAAAAATAAAAACAATGGCTACACATTGAACAGTGTGGTATCTCAGTAAAAATATTTCTGTTTCAAGTTGTTATGGCTGCTTCATGACTGTGTCTTAAATGCACCAACTACTACCACCATCATCATCTTCTGCCTAGGGCAATCACTGCGCAGATAGAAAGTCTGAGGAGCAGAGGGTGTATGCTTGGGCGGTGTTGTACTCTGTCTCTGGATTACGAAGGTGAAAACTTCTAGATCAAATCAGGACTGGAAGAGTCAGGGCAAGAGCACATAGAAGAGCACGGGGCCAGGACTCGCAACTACTGAAGCCTTGTGTTCCTGGGCCTGATTCTGAAAATCCATCTCCTACTAATTCGGAACTTGTTGGACTAGGACGTAATAAAGGAGCCCCTGCAACTTCTATAACAGAAGCTAGGGATTTTGAAATTTCGGCTGTATTTAAAGAGGTGTCAATTGTAGAACGTGGTGTTCGTAAATGTGACTTCTACTATATGGGTGTTTCCACTAGACAATCCTTCCAACATGTTATTAAATAAAAATCTTTTTTTTTTCTCGCAAATCCGTTCAGCTGTGCACAAACTATGTGAACTTGGTAGGTAGACCCCAGTGGGTCTTGTCAAAGTGTTATGTTAACTACAGTCCACAGATCATCAAACCTATATAGAGGATGAATGACTAAAGCAAATTTTGGATATATTTATTTAAATAAACTGACATAAAAGGATAATATCACAGAATATTCTTAACAGATGATAAATGCGGTGAGCGGAGCAAAATTACATGTCTGAGTATAATACAAAGTGAAAATAGCAGCAAACATAATAAATATAGTAAATATTGCACATACGCGGAATAGATTCAAAATACAAAATATCAGATACTGTGAATATACCGTATATACTCGAGTATAAGCCGACCCGAGTATAAGCCGAGGCCCCTAATTTTGCAACGGAAAACTGGGTAAGCTTATTGACTCGAGTATAAGCCGGGTGTATAAACAGCCATCCTGCTGTGCTCCTCCATCCTGCTCCGTGCTCCCCGTCCAGCTCTGTGCTCCCCCATTCTCCTCTGTGCTCCCCCTCCTGCTCCGTCCTCCTCTGTGCTCCCCCCTCCTGCTCCATCCTCCTCTGTGCTCCCCCCTCCTGCTCCGTCCTCCTCTGTGCTCCCCCTCCTGCTCCGTCCTCCTGTGCCCCCCCGTCCTGCTCCGTGCTCCTCTGTGCTTTCCATCCTCCCCCTCGTCCTGCTCGGTGCTCCTCTGTGCCCTCCATCCTCCCCCCATCCTGCTCCGTGCTCCTCTGTGCTCTCCGTCCTACCCCCATCCTGCTCCATGCTCCTTGTCCTCCTCCATGCTCCCCCCATTCTCCTCCATCATACTCACCCTCCCCGTACCATTGCTGAACGCTCTGGCAATCCTGCGTTGTACTCGGCTTCCTGCAGCTCTCCTGTGCTGAGCGGTGACGTAATACCTCTCATTAAGGCCATGAATATGGACGCCACGCCTATGGGAGTGGCATCCTGTCCATATTCATAGCCTTAATGAGTGGTATAACTCACCGCTCAGCACAGGAGAGCTGCAGGAAGCCGGGTACAATGGAGGATTGCAGGGATGTTCAGCGATGGCACGGGGAGGGTGAGTATAATGTCCCAGCCACAGGCTCCTGCCGCAGCACCCCCTCCCCCGCTGGTTTCTGCCCAATGACTCGTGTATAAGCTGAGGGGGCATTTTCAGCACAAAAAGGTGCTAAAAATCTCGGCTTATATACGAGTATATACGGTAATTGGTAGTGATGTAAAGTATGAAAAAATAAAACAAACAGTAACAGGTATAATACTATTGCACCTATGCCCAAATAGATTCTAAAAAATAGTGATATAGTATCAGTGTGCAAAAAGGAAGCCAGCCTGGAAGTTTAAAATAAGTATGGGCATCAGCACAATTCAATCATAATGAGCATAGCTAAATTAAAGTGACTAGTGCATGAATGAGGATGAAAACAAATGCATAATGCCAGTGAGGACTGCTTACCACTCAGACCGCTGTGCCCAACGCGCTTTTCGCCACAGATTTAACAAGGGACCTTCATAATTCCACAAGAAGGGCCCTCTGGTCCTCCAACATTTTACTACACCTGTCTTCCTCTGGAATAATTCAAAAAAAAATGGAGCAGCATAGTATACAATACTTGTGGGTGCAGATCCTCCAGCAGGAATCCAATACTTGCCAAATTATATAAGACA
This sequence comes from Oophaga sylvatica, assembly GCA_033576555.1. Taxonomy (NCBI): domain Eukaryota; kingdom Metazoa; phylum Chordata; class Amphibia; order Anura; family Dendrobatidae; genus Oophaga; species Oophaga sylvatica. Next base: position 268,893,666 of record JARQOD010000004.1, on the reverse strand, counting down.
AAAAAATAGGCAGCACTCCTCAGAATCAATAGCAGTTGTGGACTTTAATAGACCCACATCTCAGGGCAACGTTTCGGCTTCAATTAGCCTTCCTCCAGACTATTAAAGTCCACAACTGCTATTGATTCTGAGGAGTGCTGCCTATTTTTTTGTCTTCCTCTGGAATAAGAGATATAAAGTTCTTTTTGTAGCCTGGGGCTAGAAATGTCACCAATCAGTATTGCCTGTTACCCCAAATTTTGAGAACGCAAGGGTGATGGGAAAGGCTGCATAGCATAAAGTCAGCCATGCGTGCAAGACTGGTAACAGTCAATACTTCCGTGTCCTCACCAAGAGGATGACTGACCATGCTCTCTTCCTCCTCATTGTCCTCAGGCCTCCACAACTTTAGACTAACCTCAGAACTTTCATTGTAATACATCATTGTAAAAACATCATTGTAAATACACCCCTGTAGTTTTTAACTCCCCCACCTCATTGTAGATTGTAAGTTGTCACGAGCAGGAGTGTTTTTTTGGTTTAATTATTTTTATTGCTGTTACTTAGTGTAGATTGTAAGCTGTCAGGAGCAGGGTTGTTTTATTTATGTTTAATTATTGTGTTATTTTTATTGTTGTTACGTAGTGTAGATTGTAAGCTGTCACGAGCAGGGTCGTTTTATTTTTGTTTTATTGTATATTGTTATCGTTGTTACTTAGGACTGTTGTGTTTGAAACTGTTTAACTGTAAATATGTTGGCGCTATATAAATAAATATAAATATTATTATTAGAACACAGAGAAGCAGGATGGAGACGTTAATTATGGCGTCATTGCCGCTCACTATCTTGGCAGATTCCTCAAAGTTTTGGAGGATGGTAACCAAGTCTGACATCCATGTCCACTTCTGAGATCTTATGTGTGAAGTCAGAACTGAATACAGATGGCTTTGTTGATGATGGCAGACATCAACTGCCCTCTTCTTCTCTCAAATCCTTTCTGCAGTGTAGAGTTCCATTGCGTGGCGATATCACACACCAGTCGGTGACCAAGAAGCTGCAAACGCTGGTGAAGCACTGCAAGGGTGGATGAAGCTCTAGCTGACTTTCTAAAATGGGTATGCAGGATGTGGCACATGTGAGCTTGCGTCGCCATAGAGCAGCCACCAGGTTCCGGCCATTGTCACACACGACCATGACTGGCTGTAGGTTCAGCAGTGTCAGCAACAGATCTGACTGCTCTTTCAGAGCTGTCCACAAATCTTCAGCATTGTGCGGTTTGTCACCTAAGCAGATTAGCTTCAGCACAGCCTGTTGCCGCTTGGATGAGGCAGTGATGCAGTGCTTCCAGCTTGTGACTGATGTGCTACTATCGGAGATGGATGCTGAAGAGGAGGCGGAGGAGGAGAAGCAGGAGCTGTTTACTGTTAGGGCAAACCAGATTGACATAGGGCCCGCAATACTCAGGGTTCGGAGGACGTTACGTCCAAGGTCGGACTGGGTCCCAGCTTCTATTATGTTAACCCAGTGTGCCTTCAGCAAGATGTAACGTCCTTGACCATAAGCACTTGTCCACGTGTCTGTGGTTAGGTGCACATTCCCAGTAGCAGCATTGTGGAGGGCACGGGTAAAGTGGGACACGTGCCAGTGTAATGCCTGGATAGCACACCGGAACATATAGTCCTGCATGTTCGGAGCCTTGGGGTGATCCTCTACTCTGCCCTTTCTTTCAAGCTACATATCCAAGCCTTTGCCTCCTCCTGCCCATTACAACTCGAAAACATTTCCCGGATCCGTACATTCCAAGAAACTGCAAAAACGTTTGTGCACGCCCTCATCATCTCCCGCCTCGACTACTGAAACATTTTACTTTCTGGCCTCCACTCTAGTACTCTTGCACCACTTCTTTGCAAGAGATGTCAAAAGCAATAAAAAAGGATTTTGGGGATATGTCAAAAGTAAAAGAAAAGTCAAACATGCTATAGGATTTTTGCAGGATGAAAATTATGAAATGGTAAGAAAGGATGTTGAGAAGGCTGAACTTTAAAATTCCTACTTTGCATCTGTTTTCTCTCAGAAAGGAAATGTAACATCAACTGATCATCACTGTCCTATTAAGGGAATATAAGAATCCAGGATATCTATAAACAGAAAAATAGTGAGGAAGCTCTTAGCTAACATAAATGTATTCAAGTCTCCAGGTCCAGATGTTTTACACCCCAGAGTACTGAAGGAGATAGCAAAATAAATTTTTGAACCACTCTCTGTTAGGGATCGAGTTCCCACTGCTGCACAAGGGGAATCTCGAACCAGTCCCGCTGCGGTCCCCCATCCATCTCTGGCCGCAGTGGAACCTGCTCAGCAGAGACGTCGGTCCCAGCATCTCGCCCGATATAGTACTGTGCAGAGACTTGCTGCTGCTGCTCCTGGATCCTCTGTTGTAATCAGTGTTGGAGCAGGCAGATTAGGGACTAAGTCCTCTGTTTCTCCATCTGAGCATGCCCAGGGCAAGATCTTCCATTGAAGATCAGAGGTCGCATGCTCAGATACAGCTGCAACTCCTATTGGTCCTCCAGGAAGGTCCTGAAGCTGTTGGTGTTCTGAAGCAGCTTCCTATTGGTCCTTTCTGGAAGGTCTCGTGCTCGTGGCTACTATAAAAAGGTGGCGTAACCGCACGGCCGTGCGCTAGTATCAGATTTGTTAAGTGCTTGTGCCAGTGTGGTTATGCATGTGTTTAGGGACCCGGCTGAAATAAGCCCCTAGAATACCGGCACCTCCGGTGAGGAGTTTTGTGTATGGGTTCAGGGCTGTGGCTGAAATAAGCCCCTAGTATACCGGCTTCTCCGGTGAGGAGTTCGCTGTGTGCATTGCTAACTACTTTATGTTGAAGATGCGCAGTCCGGACGTAACCCGGTAGCGGCACGCGGACATCGCTATTAGTCAGCGTTTAGATTGCGACTCTGTGGAGCAACAGAGTTCTCTAATATCGCCATATACAGTTAGGTCCATAAAAATTTTGGACAGAGACAACATTTATCTAATTTTGGTTCTAGACATTACCACAATGAATTTGAAACAAAACAAATCAGATGCAGTTGAAGTTCAGACTTTCAGCTTTCATTTGAGGGTATCCACATTAAAATTGGATGAAGGGTTTAGGAGTTTCAGCTCCTTAACATGTGCCACCCTGTTTTTAAAGGGACCAAAAGTAATTGGACAAATGACTCCAAGGCTATTTCATGGACAGGTGTGGGCAATCCCTTTGTTATGTCATTCTCAATTAAGCAGATGAAAGGGCCGGAGTTGATTTGAGGTGTGGTGTTTGCATTTGGAAGGTTTTGCTGTGAAGGAAACATGCGGTCACAGGAGCTCTCCATGCAGCTCTCCATGCAGGTGAAACAAGCCATCCTTAACTGCAAGAACAGAAAAAAACCCATCCAAGAAATTGCTACAACATTAGAAGTGGCAAAATCTACAATTTGGTACATCCTGAGAAAGAAAGAAAGCACTGGTGAACTCATCAATCCAAAAAGACCTGGGAGCCCACGGAAGACAACAGTGGTGGATGATCGTCGCATACTTTCTTTGGTGAAGAAGAACCCGTTCACAACATCAACTGAAGTCCAGAACACTCTCAGTGAAGTAGGTGTATCTGTCTCTAAGTCAACAGTAAAGAGAAGACTCCATGAAAGTAAATACAAAGGGTTCACATCTAGATGTAAACCATTCATCAATTCCAAAATAGACAGGCCAGAGTTAAATTTGCTGAAAAACACCTCCAGAAGCCAGCTCAGTTCTGGAAAAGTATTCTATGGACAGATGAGACAAAGATCAACCTGTACCAGAATGATGGGAAGCCAAAAGTTTGGAGAAGAAAGGGAACGGCACATGATCCAAGGCACACCACATCCTCTGTAAAACATGGTGGAGGCAACGTGATGGCATGGGCATGCATGGCTTTCAATGGCACTGGGTCACTTGTGTTTATTGACGACATAACAGCAGACAAGAGTAGTCGGGTGAATTCTGAAGTGTACCGGGATATACTTTCAGCCCAGATTCAGCCAAATGCTGCAAACTTGATTGGACGGCGCTTCATAGTACAGATGGATAATGACCCCAAGCATACAGCCAAAGCTACACAGGAGTTCATGAGTGCAAAAAAGTGGAACATTCTTCAATGGCCAAGTCAATCACCAGATCTTAACCCAATTGAGCATGCATTTCACTTGCTGAAATCCAGACTTAAGAGGGAAAGACCCACAAACAAGCAAGACCTGAAGGCTGCGGCTGTAAAGGCCTGGCAAAGCATTAAGAAGGAGGAAACCCAGCGTTTGGTGATGTCCATGGGTTCCAGACTTAAGGCAGTGATTGCCTCCAAAGGATTCGCCACAAAATATTGAAAATAAAATTATTTTGTTTGGGTTATGTTTATTTGTCCAATTACTTTTGACCTCCTAAAATGTGGAGTGTTTGTAAAGAAATGTGTACAATTCCTACATTTTCTAACACATATTTTTGTTCAACCCTTCAAATTAAACGTTACACATCCTTTTATTTAGCGGCTCTGTGGAGTAACAGAGTTTGCCCACTTCGCCATATAGTGCTACGGCGACCATATCTGCGACTCTGCGGGATAACAGAGTTCGCTCATACCACATACAGCGCCATCTTACTAGCAGCAGGTTTTGCCTGCATGGTGGACCCGGGGCTGCGAACACACCTTCTATTTATATTTATTTGGTGCGTTCCACAACCCTTAACATAATACTAGCGCCAGGGTCTGGCTGGTAAATGGCTGATGACCAGCGTCTACCGCAGTACATCCAGCAGCTGGAGGGTAGGTTGGCGGCTCTTGAGCGCACAACCTCAGCTGTGGATGTTACCGCAGTCGCTGTTCAGGCTGCTGGCGTGGCTGCAGCCAGTTTGTCCTCTGCCACCTCTGCCCCTACATTATCCCACCTCCCGCTTCCTGACAAGTTTGCCGGTGACAGCTAGCAATGTCGGGGATTCGTGAGTCAGTGCTCTATACAGCTCGAGCTTCTGGCTGCACGTTTCCCCATGGATCGGGCACAAGTGGGTTTTGTATTGTCTCTACTCTCGGGCAGAGCGTTGGAGTGGGCAACACCGCTGTGGGAGCGCAATGATCGTGTGGTGCGGAGTGCTCCTCGTTTCTTGGAGGCTCTTGAAAAGGTCTTTTTAGGACCTCAGGTCACCCATGATACGGCGCTCCAACTGCTGGCATTGGCACAGGGTTTGTCTTTGGTCAGTCAGTTTTCCGTCCAATTTCGGACTCTGGCCTCAGAGCTAGACTGGTCGGATAAAGTTCTCATTCCAGTCTGCTGGAGAGGACTGGCCGACCATGTTAAAGACGCTTTGGCTAAACAGGGAGATTCCCACCACACTGGAGAATCTTATCTCCATATCTACCCGCATCGACCTTCGTTTTCACGAGCAGAGGTGGGAGCGGGCCCAGTGTAGGCAGAGGATTTGGTTGGCTCCCACCTTTGCCAAACTTCTCGAATCTCCCGTTCTGGCGTCTGAACCCCAAAAGGCCACAGAGGTTCCTCGTGCAGGACCTAAGTCTCGGGCCGCTCGAGTATCCGTGGTCTGTAACCTTTGTCAGCAGACAGGACACTATGCTAACCGATGTCCACAGTGATCAGGGAAGCGATCGCGTCTAGTGACCCTGGGAGGAGGTTCACTGGAGACAGCGGTATTTTCCTCCAAGTTGACATTTAACGGGACAGTCACTGCAGACTCTTCCACACTTACAGTCGAGCTTTGTGTGGACTCGGGAGCAGAGGGGAATTTCATGTCATCTACCTTTGCTCATCGCCATGCAATACATCTAGTAGCACTCGACAAACCAGTGACTGTCCGGGTAGTGAATGGGTTGACATTGCCCTCGCAAATTACACATCAGACTGTCCCTCTCCCTCTTAATTTGTGTGTACCCCTTCCCATCAGGAAATTATTTCCCTTCTTGTCCTTCCAAAGGGAATAGGCGAAATCCTACTGGGAGTACCCTGGCTCTGTTTCTACTCCCCTCATATTGAGTGGACCTCCGGTAGGATACTGGGTTGTAGTGAGACATGTAAGGGCAGATGTGTCAGGTAGTGCATTCAGGTTACCACTACAGAGATACCCGCAGATCTTACTCCTCTTCCCAAGTGCTATCAGTCATATGCAGACGTGTTCTCTAAAAAGGCTGCGGAGACTCCACCGCCCCATCGTCCCTACGACTGTCCTATTGACCTCTTGCCTGGAGCAGAACCTCCTCTGGGAAGGGTCTATCCCCTCTCTCTTCCTGAGATGGAGGCTATGTCTTAATATATCCAGGAGAATCTGGCAAGAGGGTTCATTAGGAAGTCGGTGTCACCAGCAGGGGCTGGGTTCTTCTTCGTGCAGAAGAAGAATGGAGAATTACATCCGTGTATAGATTACAGGGGTCTTAACGCCATCACCGTTAAGAATAAGTGCCCGTTGCCCCTGATTTCTGAGCTCTTTGATAGGCTCTGGGGAGCAAGGGTATTTACTAAATTAGATCTGCGTGGTGCTTATAACCTGATTCGCATCCGTGAGGGGGACGAATGGCTTTTAATAACAGGGATGGGCATTATGAATACCTAGTGATGCCCTTTGGGCTCTGTAATGCCCCAGCTGTTTTCCAAGACTTTGTCAATGACATCTTCCGGGATATGCTTTCCACCTCTGTAGTAGTCTATCTGGATGATATTCTCATCTTTTCTCCAGATATTGACTCTAACCGGAGGGATGTCTGCAAAGTCTTCAACCTTTTACGGGCGAACTCCCTCTATGCAAAGTTGGAGAAATGTATGTTTGAACTGGAGTCTTTACCTTTCCTGGGCTATATCATCTCCATCTTCTGGAGGGAGCTCGCTTTCCCTTCCAGGTCTTCACGGACCACAAAAACTTGGTGTACTTGCAAACAGCCCAGCGGCTGAATTCCCGCCAGGCCAGATGGTCCCTGTTCTTCTCCCGGTTCCATTTCACCCTCCATTTCCTCTCCGGTCTCGCTCCGTCGTATCCTCTGAGGAGGTGGAGGAGGAGCCTTGGCTTATTGTCCCCTGTGAGAGCCTAAGAACTGTGGCTCCTGTTTCGCTTGAGTCTGTGCCTCTGGGCAAGACTTTTGTACCCACCAATTTTCAACAGAAAGTACTTTCTTGGGCACATTCCTCCAGGGTAGGTGTACATTTCGGGACAAAAAGGACATCTGAGTTGCTGGCGAGGACATATTGGTGTCCACATATGGTCCGGGACGTCAGGGAATATGTTCAGTCGTGCGTGTCCTGCGCCAAGAATAAGTCCCCTCGACAACGGCCAGCTGGGTTAATTTTTCCTTTGCCGGTGGCAGACAGGCGTTGGGAGATGGTCGCGATGGATTTTGTGGTGGGCTTACCCAAGTCTCCGGGCTGCACCATCATCTGGGTGATAACCGACCGCTTCTCCAAAATGGTGCATTTGGTGCCGTTACCACGGTTACCGTCTGCACGGGCCTTGGCAGCATTATTTATTAGGCATATTTTCCGTTTACACGGTATGCCAGACAAAGTCGTTAGTGATCGAGGTCCCCAGATTGCGTCTCAGTTCTGGAGAGAGCTGTGTCGGCTACTCAGCATTGAGTTAAATCTCTCCTCTGCTTACCATCCCGAGACAAATGGGTTGGTATAGAGGGCCAACCAGACCTTGGTCACATATTTGCGACATTTTGTCTCTGCCAGGCATGATGACTGGGCATCTTTGCTACCGTGGGCTGAGTTTGCTCTCAATAATGCTGTGGCTGACTCCACCGGACAGACCCCATTCCTCTTGTACTACGGTCAGCATCCACGGGTCCCGGTGCCCATGCCCGTGTCGTCCGCTGACTCCAGGGTGGCAGACTGGGCTGTGGAGGCACGGGACATTTGGGACCGAACCCAGGATGCCATTCAGGCCTCCAATGAGAGGATGAGGTCTTCAGCCAATGTTCATCGGCGCCCGGCTCCGACATTTGCCCCGGGCGACTTAGTGTGGCTCTCTGCCCGGAACATCAGGCTGAGAGTAAAGTCTACCAAGTTGGCACCTCGCTATTTGGGCCCCTTTAAGAACCTTGAGCAGGTAAACCCTTTAGTCTACCGCCTAGCCCTTCCACCTCGTCTTGTTATCTCTGATACCTTTCATGTGTCCCTTTTGAAACCTGTGGCCATCTCCCGATTTTCCAAGTCATCTGCTGGGATGTTGGGTTTATCTACTGACGATCATGAGGTGAATGCCATCATAGGGTGTAAGGTGGTACGGGGCAAAAAATGTTATTTGGTGGATTGGAGCGATTATCGGCATGAGGATAGGTCTTGGGAGCCTGCCTAGCAATTTCACGCTCCGCAGCTCATCGCTGCCTTTGAGCGCAGCAAGGAACAAAGAAGTGGGGCCCTAAGAGGGGGGGTAATGTTAGGGATCGAGTTCCCGCTGCTGCACAAGGGGAATCTCGAACCAGTCCCGTTGCGGTCCCCCATCCTTCTCTGGCCGCAGTGGAACCAGCTCAGCAGAGACATCGGTCCCAGCGTCTCGCCCAGTATAGTACTGTGCAGAGACTTGCTGCTGCCGCTCCTGGATCCTCTGTTGTAACCAGTGTTGGATCAGGCAGATTTGGGACTAAGTCCTCTGTTTCTCCATCTGAGTATGCCCAGGGCAAGATCTCTCATTGGAGATCAGGGGTCACATGCTCAGGTACTGCAGCAACTCCTATTGGTCTGCCAGGAAGGTCCTGAAACTGCTTGTGTTCTGAAACAGTTTCTCATTGGTCCTTTTCTGGAAGGTCTTGTAGTTGCTGCTATAAAAGGGTTGCATGGCCGCATGGCCATGCTCTAGTATAAATTGTGTTATGTGCTTTGCGCCAGTGTGATCATGCACGCATGTGGTTAGGGCTCGGTTGAAATAAGCCCTTAGAATACCGGCACCTCCGGTGAGGAGATTTGTATGCACGTGTTCAGGGCTTGGCTGAAATAGCCTCTAGAATACCAGCTACTCCGGTGAGGAGTTGCTTGTTTGCTTTGCTGACTGCGTGACCACGGACTGCTATCCGCATAGCAGTTATCTGTGTACCCCTGTGGTGTTAACAGGACACAGTCTCTATCTCTGCGTCTCTACCTCAGCGACTCTGTGGTGTAACAGAGTTCGCTCATGCCGCCATATAGTGCCACAATGCCTATGTCTGCGACTCTGTGAAGTAACAGAGCTCGCTTATACCGCCATATCCTGTCGTCTTACTAGCAGCAGGCTCTGCCTGCATGGTGGACACCGGGCTGCGAACGCACTTTCTATTTATATTTATTTGGTGCATTCCGCAACCCTTAACAAGAGCTCCTGCCTTAACATACTCTTTAATATCCCTGGTCAGGGCCATTGATTAGGCTGGGCTTATGTTGTATTGTTTTAAACAAGGAGGAGTGGTTCCCTCTTTTAATTTTATCATGACCGGTGGGAATGGGCAGCCGACCCACATCAGTTTTTCCCTTTGCCCAAACGGTGTCTGGTACCTGACTCATTTCCCTGTCCTCAGACATTCTGGTGTCAGGTGTTATTTTCACTGCTTTTGTCATATACACCATTGCTGCAATCTTAATCTCAAGTGCTTATCTGAGAGGGGACTTGTGACCATAATACCCTCAGGAGAGTACTGTATGGTGGCCTGGATAGCACACAACATATCTGCTCCAGCAATTTCATAGGGGTATTGTCACTAAAGGTACTGCCACACTACACGATCCCGCTAACGATCTCGTTAGCGTCGCATACTAATGAGATCGCTAGCGGGATCGTTTACAATATCGCTAGTGTCGGCCACATTTAGCGATGTCGTTAAGGACGCTATCACGGTTAGCGATCTCCTTAACGACTTTAGCGGTACAAAAGTACCGCTAAATCGCTAAAAAAGGTGCCACACTCAGCGATATATACTTACCCAGCGGGACGCCGACGATCAGAATAGGGTCCGGAACGATCAGGACGACGGACGAGATCACAGCAGGGGCCACGTCGTTGCTGCATGCCGCACACAACAACATCGCTAACGGGATCGCTAAATAGTTCCGTTTTTTAGCGATCCCGTTAGCGATGTTGTTTAGCGTGGCATACCCTTAACAATAAGTTTTTTAAGCACCTCTTGGCTATCTCGCAATTTTAGTTTTATTTGTTAAGTCATAGGGGCTTCAGTCACTTGTCCCTCAGCCCCCACACATTCCACAATCTCATCAGTAATCATGTCAGGCATTATCAAGTCTTTGTGTACCACAGTCCCGGCTACCCCAGTGTCAATCAAAAATTCTGCCTCTTTCCCCCCTGGCATTGTTATGGTGTTCATTAAGGCAGGACCAGGTCTGGAGGGGACAAAAACAGTGCACACATTTGTCACTGAGTGGCCAGTTTCCTAGCCTCAAGGTGAAGGAGGTAGAAGATTGGTCTGCTTAGTCTCCTTTGTAGGGTTTTTGCAGTAGCTGGCGTAATGTCCATTTTCTCCACAATTCCAGCACCTCACTGTTTCTACGTCCTTCGGTCCCCTACTACATCTCCACTGTTTTCCTTGTGCTCTAGCATACATGACAGGTCGTCTTATTGTCCTTGTTTGTTCAACTCCCTTAGGCACCTTCAGGAGGTCTTTCGGATCTACATTTCTCCATTCAGATCTGGCTGTCTGTACTGCGTCTCGTAGGCCTTTATTTATACCGTCAATGAATGCATTCACCAGTATTTTAACATCAAGTGGGTTTATAGGATTGTACCCCATGTCTGCCCACTTCAGCTGTATCTGTCCAAAGTACATCTCTACACTCTCTCCTTTTTGCTTTGTCACGTCAGTCAAGAGTACAGACTGCTCTGATTGTTTCACTGTAGCCCATTGTTTTAGTGATTCACAGTACGTCTCCCTGGACTGTGCAGACTTATCATCCATGCCCCATGCTTTATCCTTTGTCACATCTGTATGTGTCCTAATTATGTGTCCTAGTACACCTGCCTTTGAAGTCACAAAACTCTCTAGGTCTGCCCAGGTACACCTATATGCCTATATGCCTGCTGTATTTGCTTTATTTGTCTGTAAAACGGGAGAGGTTGGTGCTTAGGGTTAGGCAGCTGCTGCAGCATAGCTAGCTGGTCAGAGGAACTCCAGGGATAGTACTCCTGTATCTGTCTTACTCTAGTCACACTTTTTGATCCTGATGTGGTTGGTTGTCTGGTGATGGAGGTGACCCGATGATCTGTGGGGGTGACATGCTGTTCTACAACTTCCTCCCTCTCAGGACTACGACTACTGTCATCTTCTTCCCCAAAAGCCTCCACTACTGAGTCAGCTTCTTCTATTACTACATATGATCTTGTCCGGACAGGATTTAGTGCAATTCGCTTAGGTCGGGTTGCAGCACAGATCATACAAGTATCTCTCCAGTCTGGGTTTGGCTGACAACAGTGTTTACAAGTCCATCTGTCTTGTCTGGGTCTCTTGTTAGACAGATGTGGGGCAGTAGCAGTCATAGTCATAGATTTTTGTGCATCAAAACAGTCATAATATACCTTATGTCCCACTGTAGTCTCTTTACTTCCATACTTTTGCATTTGCTCTGCCACACAACACCATTTATTCACTTGTTGCTCTCTTCCCTTGTCCAACCTCTATTCTCTTCACTGAAACTGTGCCATTTTTGTACATTCAAACATCCACACTCTGGCATTTTTGCCTTCCTCAATATTAGTCCCATATCTTTCACTGCTTCCTTTCCTTATCTGTCTTTTACAATCTGTATAGCTGTTTTGGATCCCATTGAGGCCCCTGACTGCACATGGAACAAGTTGCCCATGGCTTGAACTTATTCTCCATACAGCTTACTTTTCTGCAAATGCCCTCTCAGTATGCCTGGACCTTGTCTACAGGCCACACTTTATCAAGTCATATTTCTAAATAACAAATCCGTCCTGGACCCTCCACAATGATTAGAAAAGTAACTGTATTAGGTATGGGCGGATCCAAAGAGTCTGTTGTCTCCCATCCAGACCCAGCCAAGGCAGATGCTGCTCAGCTTCGCCGTCGTTCCCAACACCTAGCCAATACCTGAGAGGCACAATTAGTTACTTGGGTTTTTGTTCATAGTAGCCTTAAACTTAGGTTACAGAACAGGAAAAGGCTGTTGTAAGCCTAAGTCCAGCAATGCCTGCACTGAGCTTGTCCGTGACATGACAAGCCATGATTGGTGGTTAATATCACCTGATCCTTTGACCTGGCACCGCCTGATTGTTCACAGATGATGTCATCGATGATGCGATTGACGAGATGGCTGGGGGGCGGAGCTTAGCCCTAAAATAGCTTGTATGTCCGCAGCGCGGTCAGATAATACTAATATAGGCAGTGCTCTTGTGTGGACGTACCAGAATCTTGGCTCCACATGCTCTCTAGCTTTGCTCTCCGGGACCTGCCTATGCCAGAGTACGCTCGGCTAATTAGCACAGGTCCTTTAGGCAGGTTCAGCTTATGCCAGGAAGGTAGCCAATGTGGCGCAGTCTTGCTACGAATATAGGGTAGCTATACACCTGAGCAGACTGCGGGCACGTAACTGTAGCTAACGTGGTGCAATCTTGCTACGAATATAGGGTAGCTATACACCCTGAGCAGACTGCGGGGCACGTAACCTGGGCATCTCCTGCCAAGCTGAACAGAGAGTGGCTGAGTCCGGTCTCATGCCGGCTAGTAGCACGTATGTCTGGCGTTAGTCAAACGCACTTCCTAGTGGCTGGCACGTAGCTTCTGTGCAGTCAACAGGGCTACGTCTATACCAGCTTGCAGCACATAGTGCAAACCTAATATCTGGCAAGTGGCTTCTGTGCCATTAACAGGGCTACATCTATGCCAGTCGATAGCACATCTCCCGTGACGTTAACGGAGATAGTGCCAATTCTACATCTCCCCTAGTGTGATGTAACACAGGTGAGATCTAATGTTAGATTTCTGTTGTCAGTTTGACCCTCATACTCTAGGGGTGTTCGGCAGCAGTGACTATAAACTGCATCGCGGACCCCATGTTCGGTTGCAATCCATTTTACAATAAAGTTGTTGCAACCGAGCGCATAACAGTATCTGACCGCCAGGGTCTAGAGGATCATGGCTGACAACCAGCAGCTGCAGCGCTACGTTCAGCAACTAGAGGTCAGACTTAGGTCTCTGGAGCAGGCCACTCTAGTTGCTGATCTCACTGCAGTAGCTACTCAGGCCGCCGCACAAGCAGCAAATCTTGTAAACTCTGCTGCTGTGAAAGCTGCGGTAGCTGCTAAAGTGTTATTACCGCATTTTGCTCTGCCGGAAAAATGTTATGGTGATGGAGGCATGGTTCCCCTCCGAAAGGGCTAAAGTGGGTTTCGTTATCCTATTACTTACCCGCAAGGCCTTGGAGTGGGCTACTCTTCTGTGGGAACGGAGTGATCTGATAGTGGTCAATGTGGGTCTCTTTCTTAGAACCCTAAAAAGTGTGTTCCTCGGTCCTCAGGTTACACATGATACGGTTTTTAAGCTGCTTACATTAGTGCAGGGTTCGACCACCGTCAGTCATTATGCCGTCCAGTTCAGGACTTTAGCAGCAGAACTGGATTGGTCTGAACAGTCGTTAATCCCGGTGTTCTGGAACGGTTTGGCTGGGCATATAAAAGATGCTCTAGCCACCAGGGAGATTCCAACCTCCCTGGAAGAGTTAATGACCCTTGCCAACCGAATAGATTTACGTCATGCAGAAAGCAAGTTGGAGCTGAAGGTCTCTAAACCTCGGTTTCCATTGGCACAGTCATTTTCTAAATCTATTTCCGAATCCGTGGTTCCAGACACGGAACCGGAGCCAATGGATATATCCCTGACCAGGAAATGGTCCCCTCATTCCCGTCCTACGCATCTCTTGGAGTACTCCAATAATAAGGGTTCCAAGCCGGCGGAAAGAACGAGAGTGTTTAACCACCATTGGAGGAGGTGTGTTAGACTCAGAGACTTCTTCCTCCAGACTAGCCTATAAGGTGACGTTGCTCTTCGGAACAACCACGGTTGCTGCCAAGGCGGTGGTGGATTCTGGGGCCGATGGCAATTTTTTATCATCAACCTTTGCCCAGAAGCACGCCGTTCCTATGGAATTACTGTCCAGACCCATAAACATCAGGGTAGTCAACGGTTCCTTGTTAGACACACAAATCACCCACCAGTCTATCCCCTCACCATGTCGTTTCCTCAGGGTAGCCGGGAGGATATCTCGTTCCTTATTCTTCCAGAGGATTGGATGAGGTGTTATTGGGTCTTCCATGGTTACATTCTCACAATCCACATAGAAACTGGAGCATTGGGACAGTTTATTCATGGGGTGAGAGAAGTACTACCAGTGTATGGTGGCATCAACCCGGAAGGTGGCCTTAGACCTGCCGGCCGGTCTGGAGGCACTTCCAGAGCAGTATTGTAGTTTTGCAGATGTTTTTCCTAAAAAAGCTGCAGAGACCTTGCCTGTCCATCGACCCTATGACTGCGCTATAGATTTGATCCCCGGATCAGAGCCTCCTCGCGGTAGAGTTTTCCCCCTGTCTGTCCCCAAGACCCAGGCCATGTCCGATTACATCAAGGAGAACCTGGCTCGGGGGTGTATCAGGAAATTGGTTTCTCCTGCTGGAGCGGGGTTTTTCTTCGTCCAGAAGAAAGGAGGTGACCTACGTCCATGCATAGATTACAGAGGATTAAATGCCATCACCATTAAGAACAAATATCCTCTGCCTCTGATTTCTAAATTATTCGACAGGTTGCGAGGGGCTAAGATCTTTACAAAATTGGATATGCGTGGGGCATATAATCTAATACGGATCCGTGAGGGCGACGAGTGGAAGATGGCTTTTAATACTCGTGATGGGCACTACGAATACCTCGTCATGCCCTTCGGGTTATGCAATGCCCCAGCCGTTTTTCAGGATTTAGTCAGTGATATCTTTCGAGATTTGCTACTGTCCTCCGTGGTAGTATATCTTGACGATATCCTGATCTTTTCCCCAGACCTCTCCACACACAGAGAGGATGTTCGCAGAGTTTTTGAACGTTTGCGTGCAAATTCTCTGTATTGCAAGCTGGAGAAATGCCAGTTCAAACAAGAGTCATTATAATTCTTGGGGTACATTGTATCCAGTAAGGGCTTGGCCATGGATCCCCAAAAACTGGTCGCCATACAGAATTGGCAGGAGACCCACTCTCTGAAGGCGGTACAGCGCTTCATGGGGTTCATCAATTATTATCGGCTATTTATACCACATTTTTCCACACTGTTGGCTCCTTTGGCCGTGCTAAGAAAGGTGCCAACCCAAAAAACTGGTCTAAAGAGACATTAAGGCTTTCCGGGAGATCAAGTCTTATTTTTCGAAAGCTCCCATCCTACATCTGCCAGATGTCAATAAGCCATTTTTTCTGGAGGTCGATGCATCCTCTGCAGGAGCAGGTGCTGTCCTTTCTCAAAAGAATGGGCAGGGTCAGAGTAGACCATGTTTCTTCTTCTCCAAGACCTTTTCTCCAGCGGAGAGGAATTATACTTTTGGGGAGAAAGAATTACTCGCCATAAAATTGGCTTTTGTTGAATGGAGGTATCTTTTGGAAGTAGCTAAACATCTGTTTGTGGTGTATTCCGACCATAAGAATCTCTCGTACTTGCAGACGGCGCAGCGTCTCAACCCGAGGCAGGCTCGGTAGTCTCTCTTTTTTGCCCAATTCAATTTTACCATCAACTTTCTAAAAGGGGAGAAGAATCCTCGGGCGGATGCTCTAACTCGGTCTATGGATACGACGTAGGACGATGACGAGCCCAGACTTATCGTTCCTCCTGAGAGTATGCGAATGGTGGCACCGGTGACTCTAGACCAGGTTCCACCCGGGAAGACATTTGTTCCTCCTAATCTACAGAATGAGGTGCTCTCATGGGCACATGCCTCTAAGATCGGAGGTCATTTGGGAATCAAACGCACCACTGAGTTCCTCCAACGCTCATATTGGTGGCCTCGGTTGTCCCAGGACGTTAAAGAATACATCCAAGCATGTATCTCCTGCGCGAGAAATAAATCGTCTCATCAGACTCAGGCGGGTCTTCTACATCCGTTACCCGTGGCGGATAGACCTTGGGAGCAGATTGGGATGGATTTCGTGGTTGAGTTACCTAAGTCCCGGGGTAATACGACCATATGGGTGGTTTCTGACCATTTTTCTAAGATGGTTCACCTGGTACACCTTCCTAGGGTTCCTTCTTCCCGGGTTCTGGCATCACTATTTATCCGTCACGTTTTCCGTCTTCATGGTATGCCTGATAGGATTGTTTGTGACCGAGGTCCTCAGTTCTCCTCTCGGTTTTGGAGAGAATTGTGTAATTTGTGTAGTATTGATCTGAACCTCTCTACTGCCTATCACCTGAAGACCAACGGCCTGGTGGAATGCCCTAATCAGATGCTTGTGACATACTTGCGTCATTTCGTTTCTGCCAATCATAATAATTGGGCAACTTTGCTTCCTTGGGCAGAGTTTGCTCTAAATAATGCAGTGGCGGCTTCCACAAATCAGACCCCTTTCCTTTGAAACAATGGTCAGCACCCGCGTGTGCCAGTCCCTATGCCAGTTAACTCTGGGGAGCCTGGGGTCAAAGATTGGGCTATGGAGGCGCGGGACGTCTGGGATCAGATGCAGGAAGCGTTATTGGCCTCCAAAAATCGGATGAGACAGTTGGCTGACACTCATAGTGGTCCAGCTCCCGTATTCTCTCCTGGAGACAGGGTCTTGCTCGCGGCTCTCAATATCAGAGGTCGCGAGGAATCTGCTAAATTAGCCCCTCGGTTTATTGGTCCTCTTAAAATTCTGGTCCAAGTAAATCCCGTGGTGTATCGTCTGCAATTGCCGCGGCACTTGAAGATACATGACACATTCCATGTGTCGCTCCTGAAACCTGTTCGCCTGATGAAATTCTCGGAAGCTCAACACGCTTCTGACACCGGGGGTGAGGATTTCAAGGTAGAGGCGATTGATGGGTTTAAGGTGGTTCGTGGCAAAAAATTCCATTTTGTACACTGGAGGGATCCCGGTTCTGAGGATTGCACTTGGGAACCTGTGGACCATATTCATGCTCCCCTGCTCATTGAGGAATATGAGCATCAAGTGGGGGGATAATCTTAGGCATCAGGTGACGGTGGGTTCTGAGGAGTCTGTGGTCTCCCATCCAGACCTAGCTGAGGCAGATGCTGCTCAGCTTTGCCATCGTTCCTAACGCCTAGCCAATACCTAAGAGGCACAAGAAGTTACTTGGGTCTTTGTTCATAGTAGACTTAAACCTAGGTTACAGAACAGGAAAAGGCTGTTGTAAGCCTAAGTCCATGAAATGCCTGCACTGAGCTTGTCTGTGACATGGCAAGTCATGATTGGTGGTTAATATCAGCTGATCCTCTGACCTGGCACCGCCTGATTGGTCACGGATGACGTCACCGATGATGTGATTGACGAGATGGCTGGGGGCGGAGCTTATCCCTTAAATAGCTTGTCTGTCCTTGGCGCGGCGCGGCCAGATCATACTAATATAGGCAGTGCTCTTGTGAGGACGTACCAGAAACTGGGCTCCACGTGCTCTCTAGCTTTGCTCTCTGGGACCTGCCTATGCCAGAGTATGCTCGGCTAATTAGCACAGGTCCTTTAGGCAGGTTTAGCTTATGCCAGGCAGGCAGCCAATGTGGCACAGTCTTGCTACGAATATAGGGTAGCTATACACCCTGAGCAGACTGCGGGGCACGTAACCTGCAGCTAAAGTGGCGCAGTCTTGCTACGAATATAGGGTAGCTATACACCCTGAGCAGACTGCGGGGCACGTAACCTGGGCATTGCCTGCCAAGCTGAACAGAGAGTGGCTCAGTCCGGTCTCACGCCGGCTGGTAGCACATATGCCTGGCGATAGTCGCATGCACTTCTTAGCGACTGGCACGTAGCTTCTGCGCAGTCAACAGGGCCACGTCTATACCAGCTTGCAGCACATAGTGCAAACCTAATATCTGGCAAGTGGCTTCTGTGCCATTAACAGGGCTACATCTATGCCAGTCGATAGCACATCTCCCGTGACGTTAACGGAGATAGTGCCAATTCTACATCTCCCCTAGTGTGAAGTAACACAGGCGAGATCTAATGTTAGATTTCTGTTGTCAATTTGACCCTCATACTCTAGGGGTGTTCGGCAGCAGTGACTATAAACTGCATCGCTGACCCTGTGTTCGGTTGCAATCCATTTTACAATAAAGTTTTTGCAACCGAGCGCATAACAATTAGAAATCCATGACAAAATCCTGTAGGGCTCTGCCCCTTTGCACAGCACCCCTAGGACTCCTCTGCACCCTTCACAAAATGGTGTGCGGTGATTCATTCATGCGTGCTCATTCAGGGATTTTTTTTTCTTTGTTAGCAGCTGATTTTTCAAAGAGAAGAACAAAATCCCTTATCTCAATCACTACGCCTGATTCAGCTGAAAATGAGTTGAATAATGTCCTCTGTCACATACAGAGGACCACACTGTTACAGAATCCCCAGCACCCCGAATATGATATGCATGTATGATAGGTGCAATGTGAGATGCATGTCCCTAATGCATCAGTCGGCCGGCTGCGACCCCTGGGCAGAGGTAAATGAGATATCCCACTTCTGACCTCCCCCCTCCTTTGTAAACCACACGCTAAATGATCGGGGGCTGCCGGCCACCTGCAGCTATTGTAATGTACGTCTGGCGTCTTAACTGGAGCCTGTTATCTACTGGCCCGCCACATATGGATTGTCCTGTCCTCTGTATGTATAAATATTCTGAGACCTGTGAGTAAAAGGTTGTCACACTGGAAATATGTGAAGAAGCAGTGATCTTTTATATGTTCCCATGTAACAAAGCCTTTCGAGCCAGCGTCCTTTATTCAGAAGTCAGGAAAAGCAGAGTGGACCTCCTGAAACACGGGGTGGTAATGTAAGAGGTATTATAGCACAGTAGACCCGGTTACACTGGTGGCAGCAGTGGGATATGATACCCCGTCTATAGGAGTAAAGGGCTGAATGGAAAACAACTACCAGAAGTTAAAGAGGAATACATTAAAAGACCTGGTGGAAGCTCGAGGGTTAATCGCCAGCAACAAAACAAAAGCAGATTTGATAGCAGCCATCATGGAACACGACAGTGCAGCGCCCCCCAATGTGAACGTGGAAGAGACTGAATTCCAGAGGGAGGTAAAGAGCAGACTGGTTTTCTATGGCCCAAACCCTGCAGTAGAGATCATACTAGAGGTGATGGCTGATGTGCGTACTGATCTAAAGGAAAAGATGGCAGAGCGGAACAGGATAGAGCTAGCCAAGATGGAGATGGCAGAGCGGACCAAAGTAGAACTAGCCAAGATAGAGCTAGCCAAGATGGAGATGGCAAAGTGGAGAGAGGAGAGTCAGCGAGCAGGGGGAGCTCTGGCCTCCGCCTAGGTATCGTCAGCAGTAAGCCACAAAAAAATCCAGTATAATGCCTTCCGACAGTTAGGGGAGGCAGAGGAAGACATTGATGGCTTTCTGCAGGACTTTGAGCGGCAGTGTGCCCTTCATCAAGTGAAGCCGGAGGATTGGGTACAGGTTCTGGCCAGCAAGCTGACAGACCGCACGGTGCCTGATGAGAACTGTATGGACTATGAGCGGGTCAAAGAAGTGATCTTAGCCCGGTATGCGCTGACACCAGAGGGATACCGCCAAAAGTTCCGCGGACTTATAAAACAGGTAACAGATACCCACGCTGAATAGGCCTGTAAACTATGGCGGTCGCTGCTACAGTGGGTACAAGGGAGCCAAGTAACCACTAAGGAGGACGTCCTCCAGCTCTTCTTGTTACAGCTATTTTTTACTGGACTAACCCCGAGACACAAGAATGGCTTCGGGACAGACGGCCAACGACTCTTGAGGAGGCCGCTCGTCTGGCCGATGAACAACATGATGCCAGGAGGTCTCAGTTGTCAGGATCAAAGACTATCACTAGGGGCCCTCCCATGGGTCTGGAGGCCCCTGAACCACAGAAGATTGTCGGGGGGCCAGCTAAAACTCCAGCCTACCAGAGTCCCCTTGGGGCGCGATGCCACACCTGCCATCAGCTGGGCCACCTGCAAAGACAATGTCCCAACCGGACTCAGCATACCCAGTGGCTAAAGGTAGGAACAGCTACGGTCAACTGGGCCTCTGTACACTGCTACCAAGGCGAAGGTGACCCGGCTTTTGGGGCTATGACTAAACCGGGGATGGAAGAGATGGAGGAAGTGTTGCATGAAGTAGATCCCGTGCAGGCAGCCCAGGCAGATAATCGACAACAACATCGACAGGTGGTGTGGGTTAATGGGAAACGTATGCAGGGACTAAGAGATTCCAGAGCAACTTTGACCCTTGTGAAGCCTCATCTCGTCCGGGACCAAGAGGAGACGGACCGGACAGTGGCAGTCCGTGTAGAATACATCGACTGCCCACTGCCAGGATTCATTTGAACTGGAGAGTCGGGGATGGCCTTGTTGAGGTTGGCCTGATGGAGGATTTGTCTGCAGACGTCTTGCTGGGAAATGACTTGGGGCCCATGTTGTCTGCATTCTCGGTTGCCCCTCTGGCTGAGACCTATCTTGTGACTACCCGGAGACAAGCTCGAGCTGCGGAGGCGGAATCACACTCAGAGGAGGCCCAGGTAAGACACCCCAGCCCTACACGTATTCCCATAGCCAGACACATTTCTTGGGCCACCCCAGCTCAGTTTAAAAGGGAGGTACTTGAGGATCCCTCATTACAGGGGTATCGTGGGAAGGCACAGGAGGGGAGAATAGTACTGAAAGGGGAACAGTTTGTATGGCATCAGGGACTCCTCTACCGGGTTACAGAGCAGTGCCACACAGGGACGAGCCCCACTATAAAACGACAGCTGGTAGTTCCCAAGAAGTATAGGCAGGAGCTACTGAGAATCTCTCATGACATACCCTTGGCAGGGCACCTCGGAGTCAGTCACACCAAGCATCGTCTGACATAAAACTTCTTTTGGCCGGGGGTAACCTATGATGTTTGTCAGTACTGCCAGACCTGTGACAGTTGCCAGCGCATTGGCAAGAGGGGAGATCGCTGCAAGGCCAAATTAACCCCCTCCTCATTGTGGAGGAGCCATTCAGCCGAGTAGCGGTCGATCTGATAGGGCCGTTAGCCAAACCCAGTCCGTCAGGGAAAAAGTATATATTGACAGTGGTAGATTATGCCACACGGTATCCAGAGGCAGTTGCATTACTTAACATACTGGCAGAGACGGTGGCGGCTGCCCTGCTCCAGGTTTTCTCACGGGTTGGATTTCCCCGGGAGGTTATCTCGGACCAGGGTACCCAGTTTACAGCGAAGGTGACAAACCAACTGTGGAAGCTTTGCAGCGTAAAGTCCATTATAAGCGCCCCGTACCACCCCCAATGGGTTGTGTGAACGTTTTCACGGAACATTAAAACAACTAATTGGGACTAGAGTTGAGTGAAACAGGTTGGTCAATTTAAAAATAGACCGACTTTCGCCAAAGTCGGTTTTCGCCAAGCGAAACCCGACCATAGCGTGAGTTCGGTCACATGTTCAGTGACCATAGCGCCAAAGTCGGTTTTCCCATAATGCTTCCAGGGCATTTTTTCAGCCAATAAGCAAGGACGCAGACTGTGGGCAAAGCGATGACATGGGCAGCGGCCAGCACCATCTTAGAGAAGGGCATTGCAGTGATTTGCTTGCTTTGTGTGGCGTCACAGTGCCTATAAAAGCCCTCACCGCCGACCGCCATTTTACTTCTGCCGATCTTAGTGTAGGGAGAGGTTGCTGACACTGGTTCTCAGCAGGGAGAGCGTTAGGCAGGACAAAAAACACTAAATCTGTGCTTGTGCTCATAGCGATTAGCTGTACACTTAGTGTGCAGTGACAGTGGAGGAATTTCTTGTGTGCAGCAGCGCTGGTTCTTAGGCTGCCTGCCAGTGACAGGGGAGCAATTGCTTGTGTGGAGCAGCAGAGCTGATTATTAGGCTGCCTGCCAGTGGCAGGGGAGGAATTTCTTGTGTGCAGCAGCAGAACTGATTATTAGTCTGCCTGCTATCTATTGCTGTGTGTACCCTGATGTGCAGACTGCTTTTTAACACAGCACCTACACAGCACTATTACTTGAATTTTTTTTCTGCACAGTTACAGAGCGTTCATTTTTTACCACACCGTATAGAGCTGTACGCTCCTCACACTACCGTGGACCGGCTGGTATCACGGACAAATACATGCTGAATATCTGTGTGTGACTCCGGAAATATATACTGTTGTGAATGGACTTGAAATGAGTTCTGAGCAGAGGCTCCATCTGGTGGTTACAAGCGGTACTGGACTGTCCAGTGAAGATTGTGAGGATTGGGAATCAGGTGTTACTGACTGGTCTTATATAAGGGAGTCGCCTTCCCATCAGGGTTGCCGGTGATCAATTGTTCTGGTCTCAATCCTTGATTCCTGTTTCCTTTGTAGCCTGCTGTGTCGTGTCTGCATCTCCTGCTAACAGATAAGACATTTTCTTCTTTTTGTTTTTGTGCTTGATTTTTGCATTTTGTCCTGCACTTCTGTGGGGGCCTTCAGGGTCCCCTCCGGGGGCTTTTGCCCTCTCAGTTTAGTTCAGCCACTGATGTTTGTACATTTGCTTTTTCCATTTTTTTAGTGGCTGCTGTTTTGATTTTGTTACACCAGAGAACTAATTTAGGTGGTAGAGGTCGTGTGATCTCAGGTGTTTTTGAAATTAGTAGAGTTGGTGCTTTTCAGGGTTTTTTGGGATTGCAGTAAGTGCCCTTCCTATCCTTTTCTATTTAGGTAGTTTGGGCCCCAACGTTTGCTCTTACTATTTTCTGTCTGTGTCAGTATTTCTTCTTGTCTAACCGCCATTACATGTTTGGGGGCTTTCTATGTTCTTTGGGGATCTGCTCCGGGGCAGATAGCTTTCCTCTTTCTATCTTTAGGTGTAGTTAGTTTCTCAGGCTGTGACGAGGCGTCTAGGACCAACGTAGGAACGCTCCACGGCTGCCTCTAGTTGTGGTGGTTAGTCAGGGTACTGCAATCTCATAGATCCCAACTTCTCTGGTGTATTGCCTTTTTTACCTGCACTCCTCAGCTACCGAAACATAACAGTATCACCGGCCTAAAAAATTGAAAATTGTATGGTACTCACAGAAGGGAAAAATATTGTGAAAGAAAAAAGGTTGTCAGAGTTGTCAGAGATATTTTTCTGTTTGTTGCATTTTTTTTTTTTTTCCCTCTGTATCTCTGGGTGCTGGGGAGGATTTTTTCTCTCAATGGAGTTTGCACAGTTGTCTGGCCGTGTGCATCAGCTTGCCACTGAGGTTCGGAGTATTGCTACCTATCTTGCTAGGTTGCCTGTTGTGGAACCTAGGATTCCCATGCCAGATTTGTTTTTGGGGGATCGAGCCAAGTTTCTGAATTTCAAAAATAATTGCAAATTGTTTTTTGCCTTAAAATCTAAGTCCTCAGGGAATGCAGCGCAGCAGGTTCAAATTGTCATCTCTCTCCTGCGCGGCGATCCTCAGGATTGGGCTTTTTCCCTGACACCTGGGGATCCTGTTTTGAGTGATGTTGATGCATTTTTTCAGGCCTTGGGGTTATTGTACGATGAGCCTAATGTCACTGATCAAGCTGAAAAAGCCTTGTTGGCATTAAATCAGGGGCTTGATGACGCTGAGTTATACTGTCAGAGATTCCGTAGGTGGGCAGTCCTGACCAAATGGAATGACGACGCTTTGGCAGCCCTTTTTGGAAGCGTCTGTCAGATAATGTAAAGGATGTTATGGTGGGATTCCCTGTCCCCTCTGGTCTCAATGATTCTATGTCATTAGCGATTCAAATTGACAGACGTTTGCGTGAGCGGAGAAGTATGCGTGGAATAGTGTTGCCTTGTGAACCTGCTTCTGAATCCATGCAGTGTGATAGAGTGGTTTCTGGGGCACAGCGTCATGAGTTTCGAAAGCGCAATGGGTTATGTTTCTACTGTGGTGATGCCTCTCATGCTATTTCAGTCTGCCCTAAGCGGGGAAGACGTTTTGCACGCTCAGTTGTCTTGGGTAGTGTTCAGACTAAGTTTTTATTAACTGTTACTCTGATATGCTCTCTGTCCTCATTTTCTGCTCAGGATTTCGTTGATTCGGGAGCAGCTATTAACCTGATGGATTTTGATTTTGCTAAACGTTGTGGGTTTCCCTTGATACCCCTACGGAAGTCTATTCCCCTACTGGGGATCGATTCTACCCCTTTGGCAGAGAATAAACCTCAGTTCTCTACTCAGGTGATAATGAGGGTTGAACCTGATCATCAGGAGAGCTGCAAATTTTTGGTTCTGTATAATCTGCATGACATTATCGTACTGGGTTTCCCTTGGTTACAGTCTCATAATCCTGTTTTGGATTGGAAATCTGTGTCTGTAACCAGTTGGGGCTGCCAATGTGTTAATACTAGTGTTGAGCATTCCGATACCGCAAGTATCGGGTATCGGCCGATATTCGCGTTATCGGAATTCCGATACTTAATTCCGATACTTTTTCAATATCGTATACCGGAATCGGAAGTTCCCATAATTCTTTGAGAGGCAATGTGATTTTAGTCAGCCAATGAGGAATCCTACGAAGTGTGGGCACATCCTGTAATGCTGCGGTCATCTTAACTAATGGCATGGCGTGATTGGCTGCTGAAATGATGTCAGAATGCACTATAAAAGGCGCCGCAGCCATTTTAGCGTCACTGTGCTGTGAACTCAGTAAGGGACAGAACGCTGCTGTGCTGACTCTGAGGGACAGTTAGATATTGCGATTTTGTGTACTACTGTGCTTGAGGCAGGCTAGTTTACCAACCGCTGTGTAAAGCTTCATTTTGCCAGTGTTGTTTTAACAGCTCTGTGCAAGGTGTGTGTGTGACAGTGCAGGTGATGCTGCAGTTTGCTCTGCATCCACCGCTGTTTGTAGGCATCTGCACGTGTCACTGACTCTTTTTTTTTTTTATTTTATTTAGTGGAATTGGTGCAGCTCCATTATATTAGAAAAAAATCAAATCTATTAGTGTGACGTGCTTCCATCCGTATACAATACATTGGTTGCAAACACTATAGAAGTACAGAAAGGAGCTTTTCACAGATAGTGAATAGTTGTGTTTCAGTGTTCACTGCAGTCTGTGAGGTTTTGATTTTTTGAGTGCAGATCACGCTCCAGTTAGTTCTTCAACCACTGCTGGTTGTAGTCTGCTGAGCGTGTGTCACTGCCTCATCCTTCACATTTTTCTCTAATTGGTGCTGCTCCATTTTAGTGGAAAAAAATCGAATCTATTAGTGTGACGCGCTTCCATCCGTATACAATACATTGGTTGCAAACACTATAGAAGTACACAAAGGGGCCTTTAACAGCTACAGAACAGTTGTGTTTCAGTGTTCACTGTAGTCTGTGAGCTTTTCATTTTGTGAGTGCAGATTACGCTCCAGTTTGTTCTTCAACCACTGCCGGTTGTAGTCTGCTGAGCGTGTGTCACTGCCTCATCCTTCACATTTTTCTCTAATTGGTGCTGCTCCATTTTAGTGGAAAAAAATCTAATCTATTAGTGTGACGCGCTTCCATCCGTATACAATACATTGGTTGCAAACACTATAGAAGTACACAAAGGGGCCTTTAACAGCTACAGAACAGTTGTGTTTCAGTGTTCACTGTAGTCTGTGAGCTTTTCATTTTGTGAGTGCAGATTACGCTCCAGTTTGTTCTTCAACCACTGCCGGTTGTAGTCTGCTGAGCGTGTGTCACTGCCTCATCCTTCACATTTTTCTCTAATTGGTGCTGCTCCATTTTAGTGGAAAAAAATCTAATCTATTAGTGTGACGCGCTTCCATCCGTATACAATACATTGGTTGCAAACACTATAGAAGTACACAAAGGGGCCTTTAACAGCTACAGAACAGTTGTGTTTCAGTGTTCACTGTAGTCTGTGAGCTTTTCATTTTGTGAGTGCAGATTACGCTCCAGTTTGTTCTTCAACCACTGCCGGTTGTAGTCTGCTGAGCGTGTGTCACTGCCTCATCCTTCACATTTTTCTCTAATTGGTGCTGCTCCATTTTAGTGGAAAAAAATCTAATCTATTAGTGTGACGCGCTTCCATCCGTATACAATACATTGGTTGCAAACACTATAGAAGTACACAAAGGGGCCTTTAACAGCTACAGAACAGTTGTGTTTCAGTGTTCACTGTAGTCTGTGAGCTTTTCATTTTGTGAGTGCAGATTACGCTCCAGTTTGTTCTTCAACCACTGCCGGTTGTAGTCTGCTGAGCGTGTGTCACTGCCTCATCCTTCACATTTTTCTCTAATTGGTGCTGCTCCATTTTAGTGGAAAAAAATCTAATCTATTAGTGTGACGCGCTTCCATCCGTATACAATACATTGGTTGCAAACACTATAGAAGTACACAAAGGGGCCTTTAACAGCTACAGAACAGTTGTGTTTCAGTGTTCACTGTAGTCTGTGAGCTTTTCATTTTGTGAGTGCAGATTACGCTCCAGTTTGTTCTTCAACCACTGCCGGTTGTAGTCTGCTGAGCGTGTGTCACTGCCTCATCCTTCACATTTTTCTCTAATTGGTGCTGCTCCATTTTAGTGGAAAAAAATCTAATCTATTAGTGTGACGCGCTTCCATCCGTATACAATACATTGGTTGCAAACACTATAGAAGTACACAAAGGGGCTTTCACAGATACTGAACAGTTGTCTGCAGGGTTCACTGTAGTCTGTGAGGAATAACCCACACTTAGGCCTTAACTTTTCTGACTTTCTTTATCAATCTACCAAGATGAAGAAGTCAGTGAGTAAGGCACGTGGTCGTGGTCGAGGCCGTGGATTTGCAGCAGGGAGAGGACGTGGGGATTCTGTGGCTGCTGCCGCACCCAGTGACACAGCATCCACCAGTTTTCCCCGTGAGCGTTCCTTTATGCGCACTTTTGTAGGAGCTCAGCGTACCCCCCTGCTGCGTGAAGAACAAATTGAAGCCGTTGTTGGTTGGATGGCAGCCAATGCATCGACTTCAATAGCTTCCACCTCCTCTCAGGACCACAGCACTGTTGAACAACCATCAGTCTCTTCACCGCCTGCCAAATTGCCCAGGCAGTCAGAGAGCTCTGTACAGGAGCCAGCTGAGTCTCTGCTTCTGTTCTCAGAATCTGTTGGCTTGGAAACAGGGGCCCAGCCAAGCAGCATTCTGGAATGTGAAGAAGAGGCAGTATGCAGTGATGCGCAACAGCTGTGTCTCTCTGAATCTGAAGAGGCGGGTGAGCCAGTGCCGATGGTCAGCACACCGCAGAACGCATCTGATGATGATGAGACTCAGTTGCCAGTTTCTGTTGAGCATGGTGCTGGCCAGACCACCCAACAACAGCAGGTGTTGGAAGAGGGTAGTGGTGGAGATGATGAGGTCCAAGACCCAACATGGCGTGAGGAACAGGAAGGTGGTGGGAGCAGCTCTGAGGAAGAGATTGCACCAACGGTCCAAACAGTAGGGAGAGGTAGGCTGCAGACTCGCTTGCCTGTAGCCTCCAGTTTGGCACCCGTTCGGAGCAGTTCTCTTCCAACAGCCAAACCGGGCGCTCCCAGGACTTGCTCTGCGTGGTCCTTTTTTGATACAGTTGCAGATGATATTTGCTATGTAAAATGCAAGCTGTGTAATCAAAAAATTAAAAGAGGTAAAAGTGTCAGTAACCTTAATACAACAAATATGTGGAAACATGTGCGGTCAAAGCACTTTGTTGAGTTACAAAGACACACTGGAGATGTAGGCCAACCTACAGCAGCACCTACATCTTCAGCTCGTGTTGGAGCCTCTTCCTCCAGTTCACACACAGCTGGTTCGGCTTCCTCAAAGGATCGCCATGGAAGAACCTCTGTCACTGTTGTCCAGAGACACAGTGTTATTCCACCCACAGCTGCAAGTTCCCTGTCATCCTCACACACCCAGGCCACAAAACAGCCATCGGTAGCACAGGCATGGGATAAAAGACGGCCATACTGGCAAACCATCCACGAGCACAGGCTCTGAATGCTGGCATTGCAAAACTCCTGTCCCTTGAAATGCTGTCATTCAGGCTGGTGGAGACTGACAGTTTCCGTGAATTAATGGCATTGGCAGTCCCACAATACAATGTGCCCAGCCGATTTTATTTCAGCAGGCAAGCCGTCCCTGGTCTGCAAAAGCATGTTGAGGCAAAAATTAAACATGCGCTACTAAACGCCGTCAGTAGCAAGGTCCACCTGACCACCGATGCGTGGACCAGTACCCATGGCCAGGGACGATACCTTTCACTCACTGCCCATTGGGTGAATGTTGTGGAGCCGGGTACAGATCTTGCGAGTGGCGCTGTACGTGTTCTGCCAACTCCAAGGATTGCCGGAATCAAGTCTGTCCACATTGACTCCTCCTCCTACTCCAGTTCCTCAGAATCATCGCTGCAGGAGACGTCACGGTCTACCTCCACATGGACCCGTGGACGCTTACCTGATGCGACCGATATGAGCACAGCCGTGGCCAAACGGCAACAGGCCGTTCTGAAATTAATTCCCATGGGGAATCGAAGCCACACAGCGCAGGAGGTCCTGGAATGCCATCAAGCAGGAGAGCGACGTGTGGTTTTTGCCAGCGAATCTCCAGCCAGGCTTGGTAGTGTGTGACAATGGCCGAAATCTGGTGGCAGCTCTGGGCCTTGGCAACCTCACTCACATACCATGTCTGGCACATGTGCTCAACTTGGTCGTGCAGAGTTTTTTGAGGGACTATCCGGATCTTGATGCACTGCTGCACAAGGTCCGCCTAGAGTGCGCTCACTTGCGACGTTCCAGCATGGCCAGATCGCGCATTGCAGCTCTGCAACGCAGATTGCGCCTTCCTGAACATCGCATCATATGTGACGTATCCACCAGGTGGAATTCAACGTTACATATGTTGGAGCGGTTGTGTGAGCAGCAGCCAGCAGTTATGGAGTATCAGCTGCATCAGGCGCAATCAACACGCAATTTGCGCCGTCCACACTTCACCATTAATGAGTGGGCCACTATGAAGGACATGTGCCACGTTTTGCGTGCGTTTGATGAGTCAACGCGGATGGCGAGTGCAGATGATGCACTAGTCAGCCTGACTGTCCCCCTTATCTGCCTGCTTCAAAAAACACTGCAAGCAATAAGGGATGAGGTTTTGGAAGAGGTGGAGGATGAGGAGTCACAAATTCCATCACCTTCTGGAAAGTCAGCGCAACGTGGTTCCTCACAAAGGGCTGGGCAGGGCTCACTTTGTGAGGAGGATGAGGAGGAGGAGTCAATGGAGGAGGAAGACATCGCTCCAGAGGGAGGTACACAACGCTCTAGTCAGTATGTAGAGCGAGGGTGGGGTGATGCAGAGCAGGCAGAGATAACGCCTCTTGCAGAGGACAGCGTTTCTTTGCCAGTTGGGAGTCTGCAGCACATGGTTGATTTCATGCTGCAGTGCCTAAGAAACGACCGCCGCATCGCCCACATTCTCACGACGTCTGATTATTGGGTGTACACCCTCCTAGACCCTCGCTAACCGGGACAACGTCAAAAGCCTCATCACACCGTTGAACCGGGAGCGTAAAATGCGGGAGTACCAAGACACACTGGTGCAATCCCTAATGTTCTACCTTACTGCCGAGAGCACTGCTGCTGCTACTGCTTTACAAAGCAGCTCTGTGCGTCGAGGCAGTGTAGAGAGCTCTGCAACAAGAGGGAGCACACGCAGTGCCTCTGCACAGGGAAAGACCAGTATGTTAAAAATGTGGCAAAGTTTTGTGGCAGCGCCACAAATGTCTACACCATCCGAGAGGGCTCCAGTCAGCGGGAGGCAACGTATCCGTCAGATGGTGACAGACTACTTGGCTTTGCCTCTCAGTGTACTCCCAGATGGCTCTTCCCCATTCAAGTTTTGGGTCTCTAAGCTGGATACATGGCCAGAGCTTAGCCAGTATGCATTGGAGGTGCTGGCTTGCCCTGCTGCCAGTGTATTATCGGAGCGCGTCTTTAGTGCTGCAGGTGGTGTACTAACAGACCGTCGCATGCGACTATCCTCCGATAATGTAGACCGGCTTACTTTTCTGAAATGAACAAGGCATGGATCTCGGCAGAATTTGTCTGTCCGTTTTCAGATTAAATAACTGGTTCGCAACGTTATCCATGTCTCCTGTTATGTTCATCTTTCTACCACCTGAACTCTACTCCCTGGGCTCCAACACTGCCAGTTGCTGCTCAGAAGTGTCGTGTCCACAGAACAAAACACAAGCTCTACTGTTAGTGGGGTTCAGTAACGCCAGCTGTTCCCCTGCTGTGTCAACGGCAAGAAGTCTCCTGTTCCCGACACATGGACAGAAAAACACATGACCAACATGCTCCAAATAGGGAAGAGCCGTCACCCTGCTTGTTATGCTGAAAACATGAAATTGTGAAGTTTTGCAGGCCTAGAATGATAAATTTTTATGACAAATATGGACAAATAATAATTTGTCATCACAGCGCATATCTGCACATGTCTATTAGAAATGGTAACAAAAAATAAAACATAGTCTACTCTTCACATTTTGAAATTAATGCATAAAAGTACATTTCAGACTTATGAATTAATGCTTTTTAAGGAACTTTATCTGTACCTGTAAGATAATGCAGTCAATGGATGTACGAATCATTAAATCCTCATCATCATCATCACGAGTTTTATTTATGACAGACATTATAAAATACACATACTGATGCCAACTGTAACTTCAAACACCATATATGAAATGGCCAGCATGTAAACATGGTAATAATGTCCAATAATAAATTATTACATCTAGAAAGTGCATCATGCATACTGACAATAGGTAGTTATACCTGCAAGTGCTGTTGAAACAACCACAAGAGATATAAATTAATACTGGTATATAGGTATCACAGTGCATAGTTACTCATGGACAATGTTGATGTAATACTGTATCTCAATTAAGTCAGCGTCAACCATTAGGCTTGTTAGTCTTGTACATTGTTAAAGAGGGAACGTAATTTTTTTGTTTGTCATAGGTGGAGTATTACACATTAAATTATTACTGCTGTATTTTTTTTTTGCGTCCCTAGTGCGCAATAACGCAGCCTAACCTCACATTTGATAGTCAGCTAATTGCCACACGCTACCCTACCTTACGCGTGACAGTAGGAAGGTAGTGTTGACGGATAAAGCTTTGCGCAACCAGACATTCTTTTACCCTCTTCAACACTCTACAAGCAAAAAATGCATGATTTCAGCCGCAGACTTTATTGACGTACAGTATAACATCGGCATTACCCATCAGAGGCTGTCCACTGTCTGATACAGACATAGAATATACCTTTGCTATCCGTAGCCTTTGTTTCACCTACACTTGCAGGCACACACTTAAATTGTGACAAACAATGCCTAATGTTTTTTTAAATGGTTATTTTTTATTGTACATTATTGTGTCATCAATCACATTGATGAGTCCATGCTGGACATGTCATACATGCTATAGAAAGTTACGATTTTATGAACTTAAATAATTGAAATGTCTGTGACTGTCACATAAAATTTGCGATGATGATGATGAGTGACTATTACAAAATCCATTGTCTTCACTATGTTATGGTTTAACATAGCGTTCCTTAAGCATTATTCATAAAAAAAAATGGACTTTTATTCTTAAATTTACAACACTATATTTTGTTACCAATTTTTTGGGTGTTGTGTTGTTCCATTTATTTTTGGCATGTGCATATATGCGTTTATATTTCTATTTTCTTTATTTTTCCTTCTTGAAATTAGAAAACATGTGTATCTTTGTACCGTGTTAGCCAGTAGATAGAAAAATATTTAGACTTCAGAGTCAGCAGTGTTGATACCTTTTAATGGATAACTGAAAAGATGGAAACAAATTGCAAGCTTTCAAGGCTACTCACGTCTCTTCATCAGGGAAAGACTAACTAAAAAAATTAAGCATCACATATTTCTATACACAACAGGACACAGGAATAGTGCAATAGGTAAGACAAGTAAGTGACGTGTATCAGAACTGTCATTATCTCACAGGGATGAACATAAATATTGGAACAGTTCCTAGATAAGGATAGAAAGTTTGATTGCCCTCTCATTGGCGTATTTTTTTGGGTTTTCATGACCCTGGAAGGGCATAGACGCAGATTCCTTAATTGATATAGAATGACATAAATCCATGTGATCTATTCATTCCATCACTAACAGTGTCAAAGGTCATGATGAGCTTATATTCTGAAACCTTTGTACGTTTCTCATATTTGAAGTTATATTTAATACCAGTAATTCCATATCCATGATGCTATGACCGGGCATACAAAAGTCTTTTGCCACAGGTAAATTCATTAATTTATCTGTGATTGTGTGGCGCTGATAATTCATCCTTGTTCTCCTTTTGTTGCCGGTCTCCCCTCACTTGTCCCTCCCTCACTTGTCTTAGCTATTCCTGTGTCCTGTTGTGTGTAGAAATATGTGATTCTTCATTTTTGGCTTTACTCTTAGCCTGATGAAGACACCTGAGTAGTCTCGAAAGCTTTGAATTTGTTACCATATTTTCAGTTAGCCATTAAACGTTATCAACCACAGAGGACTGTCAAGTATAAATATTTTTCTATTCTTGTAATTGAAATTTATCATTTTATTGTTGTAGTAAAACTTATTTATTCTTGTTTGAAGTACATACATTTGCAATGGCCACGTAACAAGGCAATAACTCAATATTTTATGCCTACACCCTCCTTGACCCTGGGCTTCAACAGCGCCAGTTGCTGCTCAGAAGTGTTAGATGCACAGATGAAAACAATCGCTGATGTGTTTGTGGGGTTCAGTAACGCCTGCTGTTCCCCTGCTGTGTGTCCGGCAAAAATTACTGCTAGCTACCTAATCATGGTGAAAAAAACATGACATCTCAAAGTGTCTAGTGCTACACATAGATATGAGGCTACACCATGATTTCTAAGCTGTAAACATTTGAAACGTCAACTTTCAAACCATAAAATGATTTGTCTTTGTCACAAATCTGTAACAAAATAATTGTGACATATTATTACAGATATGCACATGTCGAAAACAAATGCAAACACAAAAGCCTACTTATGCTATAGGATACTGATGGTCAACCTTGTCACTCCATAGCTTAGACAAATCCAACTCACATCATGATGACTCAAATACTGCAATGTTGGAAGTGCATAATGTGGGTTGAACTTTGACAACTGCTGCAGTGCGAAGGTTATACTTCAGTGTTCTTGCCTTTGAAATAAAAGCATACAAGTAAATATAATATCCAATGTTGATTAAGGGACGTGATGTACACCTGTAATATTGTGCAAACAATGCATGTAGGAATAGTCCTCTTCAACATTACTTATATTTGTGTCATTTTAAAAAATACATATTTGATTAGAAAGTTAACAGCCCATATCATAAAGGTCCTTCATGTAAACATGATAATCGCTAACAAAAATCATGCATTACCTTGGTAAAGTCAATAGTGCATAGTCACAATAGCAAAATATATACCTGTAAGTGGTGCTGAAAGAACGACAACTGATAGAATAGGTGAATGATATCTATTTATCAGACTGAATAGCGACACCTGTACAATGTCGATATAATACTGTACCTTAACAAAACAGCTGTGTCACACCTCACACGCATTTTCTTGTAGCTTGTTATGTAATAGGGCACATGCGTGTATGTTTCATCATAGGTGCATGTTTACTGAGTAAAGCAGTCATGACAACGCCTTTGTGTTGTCGGTACGCTTGCGATGATGAACGATGCGCACCGTGAATGTTAGTCTGCGTCATAAGACGCACAGACGCTCCAATACCCAACGCGTCACAGCAGGAAGCCAGTCTGTGCGTCCAAACAAAGGCGCAAGCATACATGCACGTACCCTTTTATAAAGCTATATAAAAAAAGGATGTAGTAGTAACGCACACTTTATTGAGGTACAGTATTACATCGCCATTCACCATCTGTGGCTATGCAGTGTCATCTATATATACCTTATCTATCCGTTGTCATGCTTGCAAGTCCACAGTCAGGCATAAATAGCTGTTTTCACTATGCACTTTTTAAAGGTTTTTTTTTGTTAATATAAATGATTGGCACATATTATCAGTATTACATGATGGAAATTTTAGATATTTTTAAAAACTTTTTAGTGATATTAATCAGCAAATGAAAATGGTGTACATACTGTTACTTATCCATCATTAATGGATTCTGATAAGTACTTGTATGCTTTTATTTAAAACCATATAGCAGATTATTTAACCGATTTTTATTGTGGTTTGCATTGCTTTTCAACATGTTAATGTATGCGTTTATGTTTGTCAATTATTAATTTACATATATTTTTTAACGTAAAATCATCATCTTATGGTACTAAAGGTTATATTTCTCTTGTTTGGAGTATAGACATTTTTAATTGACACGTAACAAGGAAAATACTTGATCTAGTATTTAAACATCCTCCTTGACCCTGGGCTCCAACACCGCCAGTTGTTGCTTGGAAGTGCTGTTAGCACAGTCTACACTTGCTCCCGTGTTACTGGGGTTCAGTAATGTCAGCTGTTCCCCTGCTGTGTGAACGGCAAAAAGTCCTGCTGCCTCCACCCTGTTCTCTTCTCATCCCTGGTTACAACACCGCCAGTTGTTTCTCGGAAGTGCTGTTAGCACAGTCTACACTTGCTCCCGTGTTACTGGGGTTCAGTAATGTCAGCTGTTCCCCTGCTGTGTGAACGGCAAAAAGTCCTGCTGCCTCCACCCTGTTCTCTTCTCATCCCTGGGTTACAACACCGCCAGTTGTTTCTCGGAAGTGCTGTTAGCACAGTCTACACTTGCTCCTGTGTTACTGGGGTTCAGTAATGTCAGCTGTTCCCCTGCTGTGTGAACGGCAAAAAGTCCTGCTGCCTCCACCCTGTTCTCTTCTCATCCCTGGGTTACAACACCGCCAGTTGTTTCTCGGAAGTGCTGTTAGCACAGTCTACACTTGCTCCCGTGTTACTGGGGTTCAGTAATGTCAGCTGTTCCCTGCTGTGTGAACGGCAAAAAGTCCTGCTGCCTCCACCCTGTTCTCTTCTCATCCCTGGGTTACAACACCGCCAGTTGTTTCTCGGAAGTGCTGTTAGCACAGTCTACACTTGCTCCTGTGTTACTGGGGTTCAGTAATGTCAGCTGTTCCCCTGCTGTGTGAACGGCAAACAGTCCTGCTGCCTCCACCCTGTTCTCTTCTCATCCCTGGGTTACAAACACCGCCAGTTGTTTCTCGGAAGTGCTGTTAGCACAGTCTACACTTGCTCCTGTGTTACTGGGGTTCAGTAATGTCAGCTGTTCCCCTGCTGTGTGAACGGCAAACAGTCCTGCTGCCTCCACCCTGTTCTCTTCTCATCCCTGGGTTACAACACCGCCAGTTGTTTCTCGGAATTGCTGTTAGCACAGTCTACACTTGCTCCTGTGTTACTGGGGTTCAGTAATGTCAGCTGTTCCCCTGCTGTGTGAACGGCAAAAAGTCCTGCTGCCTCCACCTGTTCTCTTCTCATCCCTGGGTTACAACACGCCAGTTGTTTCTCGAAGTGCTGTTAGCACAGTCTACACTTGCTCCTGTGTTACTGGGGTTCAGTAATGTCAGCTGTTCCCCTGCTGTGTGAACGGCAAACAGTCCTGCTGCCTCCACCTGTTCTCTTCTCATCCCTGGGTTACAACACCGCCAGTTGTTTCTCGGAAGTGCTGTTAGCACAGTCTACACTTGCTCCTGTGTTACTGGTGTTCAGTAATGTCAGCTGTTCCCCTGCTGTGTGAACGGCAAAAAGTCCTGCTGCCTCCACCCTGTTCTCTTCTCATCCCTGGGTTACAACACCGCCAGTTGTTTCTCGGAAGTGCTGTTAGCACAGTCTACACTTGCTCCCTTTTACTGGGGTTCAGTAATGTCAGCTGTTCCCCTGCTGTGTGAACGGCAAAAAGTCCTGCTGCCTCCACCCTGTTCTCTTCTCATCCCTGGGTTACAACACCGCCAGTTGTTTCTCGGAAGTGCTGTTAGCACAGTCTACACTTGCTCCTGTGTTACTGGGGTTCAGTAATGTCAGCTGTTCCCCTGCTGTGTGAACGGCAAACAGTCCTGCTGCCTCCACCCTGTTCTCTTTCATCCCTGGGTTACAACACTGCCAGTTGTTTCTCGGAAGTGCTGTTAGCACAGTCTACACTTGCTCCTGTGTTACTGGGGTTCAGTAATGTCAGCTGTTCCCCTGCTGTGTGAACGGCAAAAAGTCTGCTGCCTCCACCCTGTTCTCTTCTCATCCCTGGGTTACAACACCGCCAGTTGTTTCTCGGAAGTGCTGTTAGCACAGTCTACACTTGCTCCCGTGTTACTGGGGTTCAGTAATGTCAGCTGTTCCCCTGCTGTGTGAACGGCAAAAAGTCCTGCTGCCTCCACCCTGTTCTCTTCTCATCCCTGGGTTACAACACCGCCAGTTGTTTCTCGGAAGTGCTGTTGCACAGTCTACACTTGCTCCCGTGTTACTGGGGGTTCAGTAATGTCAGCTGTTCCCCTGCTGTGTGAACGGCAAAAAGTCCTGCTGCCTCCACCCTGTTCTC
Organism: Oophaga sylvatica; assembly: GCA_033576555.1. NCBI lineage: Eukaryota > Metazoa > Chordata > Amphibia > Anura > Dendrobatidae > Oophaga > Oophaga sylvatica. Next base: position 268,856,922 of record JARQOD010000004.1, on the reverse strand, counting down.
TTCTCATCCCTGGGTTACAACACCGCCAGTTGTTTCTCGGAAGTGCTGTTAGCACAGTCTACACTTGCTCCTGTGTTACTGGGGTTCAGTAATGTCAGCTGTTCCCCTGCTGTGTGAACGGCAAAAAGTCCTGCTGCCTCCACCCTGTTCTCTTCTCATCCTGGGTTACAACACCGCCAGTTGTTTCTCGGAAGTGCTGTTAGCACAGTCTACACTTGCTCCTGTGTTACTGGGGTTCAGTAATGTCAGCTGTTCCCCTGCTGTGTGAACGGCAAACAGTCCTGCTGCCTCACCCTGTTCTCTTCTCATCCCTGGGTTACAACACCGCCAGTTGTTTC
>JARQOD010000004.1:268789631-268856484 GCA_033576555.1 Oophaga sylvatica | reverse complement strand
TCCAGATCCCACCATCAACTTAACACTTAACTACTCCAGCACTGAAATTAACTTTTTGGACACCATCATTAAACTGAAGGACAATGAAATAGAGACATCCCTGTATCAGAAGCCAATCGACCGTCCAACATACCTTAAATGGGACAGTTTCCATCCAAAACACATAAAAAACTCTATTGTCTACAGCCAAGCCATCAGATACAACCGTATATGTTCCAACCCCATGGATAGAGATGAACACCTTGGTCGCCTTAGAAAGACCTTTTTAAATCAGGGCTACTATCCAAGAACAATTTAAAACCAAATTACAGGAGCAATGTATCAAGGGATCACCTGCTACATTACAAAGCTAAAGAAGAAAATAACCGGGTGCCTCTAGTGGTCACCTACAATCCAAATCTGGAGGTGCTAAGGGGAGCTGCACGGAAACTACAACCTTTACTACAAAAAGATGCCCGGTTACAATCCATATTTCCAGACCCCCCACTACTGTGTTTTAGACAGCCCCCAAATCTAAGAAGCATCATTGTCAGAAGTTCCCTGTCCTCCCCAACAGCTGCAGGAACCTTGCCTTGCAATCAGAAGAAATGCAAAACCTGTCCATTTATAATGACCACGGACAAGATAAAGATCCCCAACTCACATCAGGACTACAAGATACCAGGTACTTTCAGCTGCATCACATCTAATGTTGTGTACCTAATTATATGTACTAAATGTCCAACTGGGGGTCTGTATGTGGGAGAGACCGGGCAAAAACTGAGAACAAGGATGAATTCTCATCGCCACACAATAAGAGAAAAAAGAATGGATCTACCTGTGGCAAAACATTTTTGCTCCCTGATCATAGCATGTCAGATATGAAAATACTGGTACTAAGAAGCAGATTCACATCTCAGAGACAGAGAAGAATTTGCGAATACAAATTGATGGTGACCTTTGACACTCTTAATGCTGGAATGAACCTGTCACATGGTTTATATGGCCTATTACATCAATTAAGGAATTTACTCCAAATACCCTGTGAAAACATCACAAAACATTACCAGACCCCAATCAGAGGGTAATAAAACTTTCTCTCCTTATCTATGAACTGTTCCAATATTTATGCTCATCCCTCTGCCATAATGACTATTCTGCTTCACGTCACTTGTCTTACCTATTGCATTTTTTCTGTGTTTTTGTGTATAAATATGTGATTCTTCAGATTTTGTATTAGTTCAGCCTGATGAAGAGACCTGAGTAGTCTTGAAAGCTTGCAATTTGTTACCATCTTTTCAGTTAGCCATTAAAAGGTATCAACCACTGAGGACTCTCAACTCTAAATATTTTTCTATCCTTATCTAGGAACTGTTCCAAGATTTATGTTCATCCCTCTGTCATAATGACAGTTCTGCTACACGTCACTTCTCTTACCTATTGAACTATTCCTGTGTCCTGTTGTGTATAGAAATATGTGATGCTTCATTTTTTGTTTTAGTCTTTGCCTGATGAAGAGACGTGAGTAGCCTCGAAAGCTTGCAATTTGTTACCATCTTTTCAGTTATCCATTAAAAGGTATCAACCACTGCGGACTCTCAAGTCTAAATATTTTTCTATCTACTGGCTAACACGGTACGAAGATACACATGTTTCCTAACTTCAAGAATAAAAATAAAGACCCTGGAAATATAAACGCATATATGCACATGCCAACAAGAAATGGAACAACACACCACCAAAAAAATTGGTTACAAAATATAGTGTTGTAAATTTAAGAATAAAAGTCCATTTTTGTATTTATGAATAATGCTTAAGGAACGCTATGTTAAACCATAACATAGTGAAGACAATGGATTTTGGAATAGTCACTCATCATCATCATTGCAATTATATGTGACAGTCACAGACATTTCAATTATTTAAGTTAATAAAATCGTTACTTTGTACAGCATGTATGACATGTCCAGCATGGACTCAACAATGTGATGACGCAATAATGTACAATAAAAAATAACCATTTAAAAAAACATTATGCATTGTCACAATTTAAGTGTGTGCCTGCAAGTGTAGGTGAAACAAAGGCTACGGATAGCAAAGGTATATTCTATGTCTTTATCAGACAGTGGACAGCCTCTGATGGGTAATGGCGATGTTATACTGTACGTCAATAAAGTCTGCGGCTGCAATCATGCATTTTTTGCTTGTACAGTGTTGAAGAGGGTAAAAGCATGTCTGGTTGCGCAAGGCTTTATCCATCAACACTACCTTCCTACTGTCACGCGTAGGGTAGGGTAGCGTGTGTCTATTAGATGACTCTCTATAAAATGTGACCTTACGCAGCTTTATTCTGCCCTAGGGACGCCTAAAAAACGACAGCAGTTATCATTTACTGTCTAATACTCCACCTATGACCAACCAAAAAAAACACGTTCCCTCTTTAACAATCTAGAAGACTAACAAGCATAATGGTTGACGCTGACTTTATTGAGGTACAGTATTACATCGACATTGTCCATGAGTAACTATGCACTGTGATACCTATATACCATTATTAATTTATATCTGTTGTGGTTGTTTCAACAGCACTTGCAGGTATAACTACCTATTGTCAGTATGCATGATGCACTTTCTAGATGTAATAATTTATTATTGCACATTATTACCAGGTTTAGATGCTGGCCATTTCATATATGGTGTGTGAAGTTACAGTTGGCATCAGTATGTGTACTTTATAATGTCTATCATAAATATAACTCGTGATGATGATGATGAGGATGTTTATGATTCGTACATCCATTGACTGCATTAGCTTACAGGTACAGATAAAGTTCCTTAAAAAGCATTAATTGATAAGTATGAAATGTACTTTTATGCATTAATTTCAAAAAGTGAACACTATGTTTTAGTTTTTGTTACCATTTCTAATAGACAGGTGCAGATATGCGCTGTGATGACAAATTATTATTTGTCCATATTTGTTATAAAAATGTATCATTCTATGGCTGTAAAACTTCACAATTTCCTGTTTTAAGCATAACAATCAGGGTGACGGCTCTTCCCTATTTGGAGCATGTTCGACATGGGTTTTTCTGTGCATGTGTAGGGAACAGGAGACTTCTTGCCGGACACACAGCAGGGGAACAGCTGGCGTTACTGAACCCCACTAACACTATAGCTTGTGTATTGGTCTGTGGACACGACACTTCTGAGCAGCAAGTGGCAGTGTTGTAGCCCAGGGAGTAGAGTTCAGGTGGTAGAAAGATGAACATAACAGGAGACATGGATAACATTGCGAACCAGTTATTTAATCTGAAAACGGACAGACAAATTCAGGCGAGATCCATGCCTTGTTCATTTTCAGAAAAGTAAGCCGGTCTACATTATCGGAGGATAGTCGCATGCGACGGTCTGTTAGTACACCACCTGCAGCACTAAAGACGCGCTCCGATAATACACTGGCAGCAGGGCAAGCCAGCACCTCCAATGCATACTGGCTAAGCTCTGGCCATGTAACCAGCTTAGAGACCCAAAAACTTGAATGGGGAAGAGCCATCTGGGAGTACACTGAGAGGGAAAGACATGTAGTCTGTCACCATCTTACGGAAACGTTGCCTCCTGCTGACTGGAGTCGTCTCGGATGGTGTAGACATTTATGGCGCTGCCACAAAACTTCGCCACATTTGGAACATACTGGTCTTGCCCTGTGCAGAGGCGCTGCTTGTGCTCCCTCTTGTTGCAGAGCTGTCTCCACTGCCTCGACGCACAGAGCTGCTTTGTAAAGCAGTAGCAGCAGCAGTGCTCTCGGCTGGAATGGAGAACATTATGGATTGCACCAGTGTGTCTTGGTACTCCCTCATTTTACGCTCCCGGTTCAACGGTGTGATGAGGCTTTGTAAGTTGTCCCGGTAGCGAGGGTCTAGGAGGGTGTACACCCAATAATCAGACGTGGTGAGAATGTGGGCGATGCGGCGGTCGTTTCTCAGGCACTGCAGCATGAAATCAACCATGTGCTGCAGACTCCCAACTGGCCAAGAAACGCTGTCCCCTGCAAGAGGCGTCATCTCTGCCTGCTCTGCATCACCCCACCCTCGCTCTACATACTGACTAGAGCGTTGTGTACCTCCCTCTGGAGCCATGTCTTCCTCCTCCATTGACTCCTCCTCATCCTCCTCACAAAGTGAGCCCTGCACAGCCCTTTGTGAGGAACCACGTTGCGCTGACTGTCAAGAAGGTGATGGAATATGTGACTCCTCATCCTCCACCTCTTCCAAAACCTCATCCCTTAGTGCTTGCAGTGTTTTTTGAAGCAGGCAGATAAGGGGGACAGTCAGGCTGACTAGTGCATCATCTGCATTCACCATCCACGTAGACTCATCAAACGCACGCAAAACGTGGCAGATGTCCTTCATAGAGGCCCACTCAGTAGTGGTGAAGTGTGAACGGCGCAAATTGCGAGTTGATTGCGCCTGATGCAGCTGATACTCCATTACTGCTGGCTGCTGCTCACACAACCGCTCCAACATATGTAACGTGGAATTCCACCTGGTGGGTACGTCACATATGATGCGATGTTCAGGAAGGCGAAATCTGCGTTGCAGAGCTGCAATGCGCGATCTGGCCATGCTGGAACGTCGCAAGTGAGCGCACTCTAGGCGGACCTTGTGCAGCAGTGCATCAAGATCCGGATAGTCCCTCAAAAAACTCTGCACGACCAAGTTGAGCACATGTGCCAGACATGGTATGTGAGTGAGGTTGCCAAGGCCCAGAGCTGCCACCAGATTTCGGCCATTGTCACACACTACCAAGCCTGGCTGGAGATTCGCTGACAAAAACCACACGTCGCTCTCCTGCTTGATGGCATCCCAGAGCTCCTGCGCTGTGTGGCTTCGATTCCCCATGGAAGTTAATTTCAGGACGGCCTGTTGACGTTTGGCCACGGCTGTGCTCATATCGGTCGCAACAGGTAAGCGTTCACGGGTCCATGTGGAGGTAGACCGTGACGGCTCCTGCAGCGATGATTCTGAGGAACTGGAGTAGGAGGAGGAGTCAATGTGGACAGACTTGATTCCTGCAATCCTTGGAGTTGGCAGAACACGTACAGCGCCACTCGCAAGATCTGTACCCGGCTCCACAACATTGACCCAATGGGCAGTGAGGGAAAGGTATCGTCCCTGGCCATGGGTACTGGTCCACGCATCGGTGGTCAGGTGGACCTTGCTACTGACGGCGTTTAGTAGCGCATGTTTAATTTTTCCCTCAACATGCTTTTGCAGACCAGGGACGGCTTGCCTGCTGAAATAAAATTGGCTGGGCACATTGTATTGTGGGACTGCCAATGCCATTAAATTACGGAAACTGTCAGTCTCCACCAGCCTGAATGACAGCATTTCAAGGGACAGGAGTTTTGCAATGCCAGCATTCAGAGCCTGTGCTCGTGGATGGTTTGCCGAGTATGGCCGTCTTTTATCCCATGCCTGTGCTACCGATGGCTGTTTTGTGGCCTGGGAGTGTGAGGATGACAGGGAACTTGCAGCTGTGGGTGGAATAACACTGGGTCTCTGGACAACAGTGACAGAGGTTCTTCCATGGCGATCCTGTGAGGAAGCCGAACCAGCTGTGTGTGAGCTGGAGGAAGAGGCTCCAACACGAGCTGAAGATGTAGGTGCTGCTGTAGGTTGGCCTACATCTCCAGTGTGTCTTTGAACTCAACCACGTGCTTTGACCGCACATGTTTCCACATATTTGTGGTATTAAGGTTACTGACACTTTTACCTCTTTTTACTTTTTGATTACACAGCTTGCATTTGACATAGCAAATATCATCTGCAAGTGTGTCAAAAAAGGACCACGCAGTGCAAGTCCTGGGAGCGCCCGTTTTGGCTGTTGGAAGAGAACTGCTACGAACGGGTGCCAAGCTGGAGGCTCCAGGCAACCGAGTCTGCAGCCTACCTCTCCCTACTGTTTGGACCGTTGGGGCAATCTCTTCCTCAGAGCTGCTACCACCACCTTCCTGTTCCTCACGCCATGTTGGGTCTTGGACCTCATCATCTCCACTACCCTCTTCCAACACCTGCTGCTGTTGGGTGGTCTGGCCAGCACCATGCTCAACAGAAACTGGCACCTGAGTCTCATCATCATCAGATGTGTTCTGCGGTGTGCTGACCATCGGCACTGGCTCACCCGCCTCTTCAGATTCAGAGAGACACAGCTGTTGCGCATCACTGCATACTGCCTCTTCTTCACATTCCACAATGCTGCTTGGCTGGGCCCCTGTTTGCAAGCCAACAGATTCTGAGAACAGAAGCAGAGACTCAGCTGGCTCCTTTGCAGAGCTCTCTGACTGCCTGGGCAATTTGGCAGGCGGTGAAGAGACAGATGGTTGTTCAACAGTGCTGTGGTCCTGAGAGGAGGTGGAAGCAATTGAAGTCGATGCATTGGCTGCCATCCAACCAACAACGGCTTCAATTTGTTCTTCCCGCAGCAGGGGGTTACGCCGAGCTCCTACAAAACTGCGCATAAAGGAACGCTCACGGGGTAAACTGGTGGATGCTGTGTCACTGGGTGCGGCAGCAGCAGGCACAGAATCCCCACGTCCTCTCCCTGCTGAAACTCCACGGCCACGACCACGTGCCTTACTCCCTGCCTTCTTCATCTTGGTAGATTGATAAAGAAAGTCAGAAAAGTTATAAGGCCTAAGTGTGGTTATTCCTCAGAGACTGCAGTGAACACTGCAGACAACTGTTCAGTAGCTGTGAAAGGCCCCTTTGTGTACTTCTATAGTGTTTGCAACCAATGTATTGTATACGGATGGAAGCGCATCACACTAATAGATTAGATTTTTTTAAAAGATAATGGAGCAGCACCAATTAGAGAAAAATTTGAAGGATGAGGCAGTGACACACGCTCAGCAGACTACAACCAGCAGTGGTTGAAGAACTAACTGGAGCGTAATCTGCACTCAACAAAAAATACCTCACAGACTGCAGTGAACACTGAAACACAACTGTTCACTAGCTGTGAAAGGCCCCTTTGTGTACTTCTATAGTGTTTGCAACCAATGTATTGTATACGGATGGAAGCGCGTCACACTAATAGATTAGATTTTTTTCAAATATAATGGAGCAGCACCAATTTGAGAAAAATGTGAAGGATGAGGCAGTGACACACGCTCAGCAGACTACAACCAGCAGTGGTTGAAGAACTAACTGGAGCGTAATCTGCACTCAAAAAATGAAAAGCTCACAGACTACAGTAAACACTGCACACAACTGTTCACTATCTGTGAAAGGCCCCTTTGTGTACTTCTATAGTGTTTGCAACCAATGTATTGTATACGGATGGAAGCGCGTCACACTAATAGATTAGATTTTTTTCAAATATAATGGAGCAGCACCAATTTGAGAAAAATGTGAAGGATGAGGCAGTGACACACGCTCAGCAGACTACAACCAGCAGTGGTTGAAGAACTAACTGGAGCGTAATCGGCACTTAAAAAATGAAAAGCTCACAGACTACAGTGAACACTGCACACAACTGTTCACTATCTGTGAAAAGCCCCTTTGTGTACTTCTAAAGTGTTTGCAACCAATGTATTGTATACAGATGGAAGCGCGTCACACTAATAGATTAGATTTTTTTCAAATATAATGGAGCAGCACCAATTTGAGAAAAATGTGAAGGATGAGGCAGTGACACACGCTCAGCAGACTACAACCAGCAGTGGTTGAAGAACTAACTGGAGCGTAATCTGCACTCAAAAAATGAAAAGCTCACAGAATACAGTGAACACTGAAACACAACTGTTCAGTAGCTGTGAAAGGCCCCTTTGTGTACTTCTATAGTGTTTGCAACCAATGTATTGTATACGGATGAAAGCGCGTCACACTAATAGATTAGATTTTTTTAAAATATAATGGAGCAGCACCAATTAGAGAAAAATTTGAAGGATGAGGCAGTGACACACGCTCAGCAGACTACAACCAGCAGTGGTTGAAGAACTAACTGGAGCGTAATCTGCACTCAAAAAATGAAAACTCACAGACTACAGTGAACACTGAAACACAACTGTTCAGTAGCTGTGAAAGGCCCCTTTGTGTACTTCTATAGTGTTTGCAACCAATGTATTGTATACGGATGGAAGCGCGTCACACTAATAGATTACATTTTTTTAAAAGATAATGGAGCAGCACCAATTAGAGAAAAATTTGAAGGATGAGGCAGTGACACACGCTCAGCAGACTACAACCAGCAGTGGTTGAAGAACTAACTGGAGCGTAATCTGCACTCAACAAAAAAACCTCACAGACTGCAGTGAACACTGAAACACAACTGTTCACTAGCTGTGAAAGGCCCCTTTGTGTACTTCTATAGTGTTTGCAACCAATGTATTGTATACGGATGGAAGCGCGTCACACTAATAGATTAGATTTCTTAAAATATAATGGAGCAGCACCAATTAGAAAAAATGTGAAGGATGAGGCAGTGACACACGCTCAGCAGACTACAACCAGCAGTGGTTGAAGAACTAACTGGAGCGTAATCTGCACTCAAAAAATGAAAAGCTCACAGACTACAGTGAACACTGAAACACAACTGTTCATTGCTGTGAAAGGCCCCTTTGTGTACTTCTACAGTGTTTGCAACCAATGTATTGTATACGGATGGAAGCGCGTCACACTAATAGATTAGATTTTTTTAAAATATAATGGAACAGCACCAATTAGATAAAAATTTGAAGGTTGAGGCAGTGACACACGCTCAGCAGACTACAACCAGCAGTGGTTGAAGAACTAACTGGAGCGTAATCTGCACTCAAAAATGAAAAGCTCACAGACTACAGTGAACACTGAAACACAACTGTTCACTAGCTGTGAAAGGCCCCTTTGTGTACTTCTATAGTGTTTGCAACCAATGTATTGTATACGGATGGAAGCGCGTCACACTAATAGATAGATTTTTTAAATATAATGGAGCAGCACCAATTAAGAAAAATTTGAAGGATGAGGCAGTGACACACGATCAGCAGACTACAACCAGCAGTGGTTGAAGCAACTAACTGGAGCGTAATCTGCACTCAACAAAAAATACCTCACAGACTGCAGTGAACACTGAAACACAACTGTTCACTAGCTGTAAAGGCTCCTTTCGTACTCTATAGTGTTGCAACCAATGTATTGTTCGGATGGAAGCGCGTCACACTAATGATCACTGTTTAATTTCCATTGAATGGAGCTGCACCATTCCACAAAAAAAATAAAAAAAGGTCAGTGAGTGACACGTGAGATCCTACAAACACGGTGGATCAGACAAACTGCAGCGTCACTGCACTCTCACACACACACACCTTGCACAGCGCTGTTAAAACAACACTGCAAGGCAAAAGGAAGCTTTACACAGCAGTTGGTAAACTAGCCTGCCTAAAGCACAGTACACAAAATCGCAATCTCTAACTGTCCCTCAGAGTCAGCAGAGCAGCGTTCTGTCCCTAACTGAGTTCACAGCACAGTGACGCTAAAATGGCGGCGGCGCCTTTTATAGTGCATTCTGACATCATTTCAGCAGCCAATCACAGCCATGCCATTAGTTAAGATGACCGCAGCGGTACAGGATGTGCCCACACTTCGTAGGATTCCTCATTGGCTAACTATAATCACATTGCCTCTCAAAGAATTATGGGAACTTCCGATTCCGGTATACGATATATGAAAAATATCGGAACTAAGTATCGGAATTCCGATACAGCTAATATCGGCCGATACCCGATACTTGCGGTATCGGAATGCTCAACACTACTGGTGACATTGTACACAGGACTTCTGTATATAGTATACAGTGTATAGCGTCAGTGTATAGGTAACACACTGACTCACCAGTGACGTCTCTAGGTGAAGTCCTTCATCTTTGTATCTCCATTCTGCCCCATCTGTCTTCAATCCTGCCCCATCTGTCTCCAATCCTGCCACCAGTGTCTCCAGTCATGCCCCCAGTGTCTCTAGTCATATCCGTATCTCCATTCTTCTCAGTGTCTCGCATTCTGCCCCATGTCCAGCATTCTGCCCCATGTCCAGCATTCTGCCCCATGTCCAGCATTCTGTCCCGTGTCCAGCATTCTGCCCCGTGTTTAGCATTCTGCCCTCATGTCCAGCATTCTGCCCCTGTGTCCAGCATTCTGCCCCGTGTCCAGCATTCTGCCCCGTATCCAGCATTCTGCCCCTGTGTCTCACAGTCTGCCCCATGTCCAGCATTCTGCCCCATGTCCAGCATTCTGCCCCATGTCCAGCATTCTGCCCCGTATCCAGCATTCTGCCCCTGTGTCTCAGTCTGCCCCATGTCCAGCATTCTGCCCCATGCCTCACAGTGTGCCCCCGTGTCCAGCATTTTTCCCCATGCCTCAGTGTGCCCCCATGTCCAGCATTCTGCCCCCATGTCCAGCATTCTGCCCCATGTCTCACAGTGTGCCCCCATGTCCAGCATTCTGCCCCATGCCTCACAGTCTGCCCCATGTCCAGCATTCTTCCCCATGCCTCAGTGTGCCCCCATGTCCAGCATTCTGCCCCCATGTCCAGCATTCTGCCCCCATGTCTCACAGTGTTCCCCCATGTCCAGCATTCTGCTCCATACCTCACAGCCTGCCCCATGTCCAGCATTCTGCCCCATGTCTCACAGTGTGCCCCCAGGTCCAGCATTCTGCCCCATGTCTCACAGTGTGCCACCATTTCCAGCATTCTGCCCCATGTCTCAGTATGCCCTCATGCCCAGCATTCTGCCTCATGCCTCACAGTGTGCCCCCATGTCCAGCATTCTGCTGCCCCATGCCTCACAGTCTGCTCCCATGTCTAGCATTCTGCCCCCATGTCTCATAGTCTGCCCCATGTCCAACATTCTGCCCCCATGTCCAGCATTCTGCCCCCATGTCCAGCATTCTGCGCCATGTCCAGCATTTTGCCCCCATGTCCAGCATTCTGCCCCAGTGTCCAGCATTCTGCCCTGTGTCCAGCATTCTGCCCCGTGTCTCACAGTCTGCCCCATGTCCAGCATTCTGCCCCATGTCCAGCATTCTGCCCAGTGTCCAGCATTCTGCCCCATGTCAAGCATTTTGCCCCATGTCCAGCATTCTGCCCCATATCCAGTATTCTGCCCTGTGTCCAGCATTCTGCCCCCATGTCTCAGTCAGCCCCATGTCCAGCATTCTGCTCCCTTGTTCATCATTCTGCCCCATGCCTCACAGTGTGCCCCAATGTCCAGCATTTTGCCCCATGCCTCAGTGTGCCCCCATGTCCAGCATTCTGCCCCATGTCCAGCATTCTGCCCCATGTGTCACAGTCTGCTCTCATGTCCAGCATTCTTCCCCATGTCTCACAGTGTGCCCCCATGTCCAGCATTCTGCCCCATGTCCAGCATTCTGCCCCATGCCTTACAGTCTGCTCTCATATCCAGCATTCTGCCCCATGCCTCAGTGTGCCCCCATGTCTCACAGTGTGCCTCCATGTCCAGCATTCTGCCCCATGTCTCACAGTGTGCCCCCATGTCCAGCATTCTGCCCCATGTCTCACAGTGTGCACTCATGTCCAGCATTCTGCCCAATGCCTCACAGTCTGCCCCATGTCCAGCATTCTGCTGCCCCATGCCTCACAGTCTGCCCCATGTCCACAATTCTACCCACATGTCCAGCATTCTGCCCCGTGTCCAGTATTCTGCCCCGTGTCCAGAATTCTGCCCCCGTGTCACACACTCTGCCCATGTCCAGCATTCTGTCCCCATGTCCAGCATTCTACCCTGTGTCCAGCATGCTGTCCCATGTCAAGCATTCTGCCCCCATGTCCAGCATTCTGCACCCATGTCTCACAGTCTGCCCCATGTCCAGCATTCTGCCCCATGCCTCACAGTCTGCCCCATGCCTCAGTGTGCACCCATGTCTCACAGTGTGCCCCCATGTCCAGCATTCTGCCCCATGTCTCACAGTGTGCCCCCATGTCCAGCATTCTGCCCCATGTCTCACAGTGTGCCCTCATGTCCAGCATTCTGCCCCATGCCTCACAGTCTGCCCCATGTCCAGCATTCTGCCCCATGACCCACAGTCTGCCCCATGTCCAGCATTCTGCTGCCCCATGCCTCACAGTCTGCCCCCATTTCCAGCATTCTGCCCCCATGTCCAGCATTCTGCCCCGTGTCCAGCATTCTGCCCAGTGTTCAGCATTCTGCCCCATGTCCAGCATTCTGCCCCATGTCCAGCATTCTACCCCATGTCCAGCATTCTGCCCCGTGTCCAGCATTCTGCCCCATGTCCAGCGTTCTGCCCCGTGTCCAGCATTCTGCCCAATGTCCAGCATTCTGCCCCCGTGTCTCACAGTCTGCCCCATATCCAGCATTCTGCTCCCATGTCCAGCATTCTGCCCCATGTCAGCATTCTGACCCATGTCCAGCATTCTGCCCCATGTCCAGCATTCTGCCCCATGTCCAGCATTCTGCCCAGTGACTCAGTCTGCCCTGTGTCCAGCATTCTGCCCCCATGTGCAGCATTCTGCCCAATGCCTCACAGTGTGCCCCCATGTCAAGCATTCTGACCCAATCCTCAGTGTGCCCTCATGTCCAGCATTCTGCCCCCATGTCCAGCATTCTGCCCCATGCCCAGCATTCTGCCCCATGTCTCACAGTCTGCCCCATGTCCAGCATTCTGCCCCATGTCCAGCATTCTGCTCAGTGATCAGCATTCTGCCCCATGTCCACCATTCTGCCCCATGTCCAGCATTCTACCCCATGTCCAGCATTCTGCCCCATGTCCAGCATTCTGCCCCATGTCCAGCATTCTGCCCAATATCCAGCATTCTGCCCCCGTGTCTCACAGTCTGCCCCATATCCAGCATTCTGCCCCATGTCCAGCATTCTGCCCCGTGTCAGCATTCTGCCCCATGTCCAGCATTCTGCCCCATGTCCAGCATTCTACCCCATGTCCAGCATTCTGCCCCGTGTCCAGCATTCTGCCCCATGTCCAGCATTCTTCCCCGTGTCCAGCATTCTGCCCAATGTCCAGCATTCTGCCCCCGTGTCTCACAGTCTGCCCCATATCCAGCATTCTGCTCCCATGTCCAGCATTCTGCCCCATGTCAGCATTCTGACCCATGTCCAGCATTCTGCCCCATGTCCAGCATTCTGCCCCATGTCCAGCATTCTGCCCAGTGACTCAGTCTGCCCTGTGTCCAGCATTCTGCCCCCATGTGCAGCATTCTGCCCAATGCCTCACAGTGTGCCCCCATGTCCAGCATTCTGACCCAATCCTCAGTGTGCCCTCATGTCCAGCATTCTGCCCCCATGTCCAGCATTCTGCCCCATGCCCAGCATTCTGCCCCATGTCTCACAGTCTGCCCCATGTCCAGCATTCTGCCCCATGTCCAGCATTCTGCCCAGTGATCAGCATTCTGCCCCATGTCCACCATTCTGCCCCATGTCCAGCATTCTACCCCATGTCCAGCATTCTGCCCCATGTCCAGCATTCTGCCCATATATATCCAGCATTCTGCCCCCGTGTCTCACAGTCTGCCCCATATCCAGCATTCTGCCCCATGTCCAGCATTCTGCCCCGTGTCAGCATTCTGCCCCATGTCCAGCATTCTGCCCCATGTCCAGCATTCTGCCCATGTCCAGCATTCTGTCCCCGTGTCTCAGTCTGCCCCATGTCCAGCATTCTGCCCCCATGTCCAACATTCTGCCCCATGCCTCACAGTGTGCCCACATGTCCAGCATTCTGACCCATTCCTCAGTGTGCCCTCAAATCCAGCATTCTGCCCCATGTCCAGCATTCTGCCCCCATGTCTCACAGTCTGCCCCATGTCAAGCATTCTGCCCTATGTCTCACAGTCTGCCCCATGTCCAGCATTCTGCCCCATGCCTCACAGTCTGCCCCCATGTCCAGCATTCTGCCCCATACCTCAGTGTGCCCCCATGTCTCACAGTGTGCCCCCATGTCCAGCATTCTGCTCCATGTCTCACAGTGTGCCCCCATGTCCAGTATTCTGCCCATGTCTCACAGTCTGCCCCATGTCCAGCATTCTGCTGCCCCATGCCTCACAGTCTGCCCCCATGTCCAGCATTCTGCTGCCCCATGCCTCACAGTCTGCCCCCATGTCCAGCATTCTGCCCCATGTCTCACAGTCTGCCCCATGTCCAGCATTCTGCCCTCCTGCCCCCATGTCTCACAGTCTGCCCCCATGTCCAGCATTTATGTCCCCATGTCTCACCATCCGCCCCCCGGTCCCAAGTCTCATAGACTGCCCCACCGCTCAATAAAAAAAACATTCTTCTTACCTTGCCGTGCTCCTGCGGCGAAGTTCCCTCCACAAGCGCGCACTCGCTGGCGACTGACAATGACGTCAGACGCTGGCGACGTGCGCGCTTCGGCTGACGTCAGCTGCCAGCCTCCGATTGGCTGGCGGCTGTTAACTATGTTTACGCCCGCACGTCTATAGCATTAAAATGCCACAGCACGCTGCCGCTAAGGGCCCGGTTTAGCCTGCCGGCTGCCGGTAGGGGCCCGGTGAGCAGAAGAGACCGGGTCCGATGCGGACCCCTCTGCCCACCGGGTCCCATACTCCAGTCAGGGCAGTAATGCAAAAAAAGAAAATAAAAAATGCAGAAATTATATACAAGATTATAAAAAATAACAAATACAGGACACCACAAAACACAATTACAGGTTGTGGTAAGTTGGGGGTGTTGGTGATGGCGGGAGGTCACCATGTGCCAAACTAGGCCTAGATGGTTGGGCAACCTGACTATCACCCTTTGGTATGGTAGATGGGCAGGCAGGATTCTGGGCCAAGGTACGATCCTGTGTCTGATGACCATAATAGTGGGGTGGAGGGTATGGCTGCAGTAACTCCTGGGTAAGGGAATAACCAATTGATTCATGCCCCCAATATGGCCATGTCGAACAGACACATGTTGGGACCAGCCTCCAACAGTGGGTCTTCTCAAGTGACCATATTGGGTAGGTGTAGTATAGTCATACATGTGCCCAGATTGATGTTGGACTTGGGTTTGGGTGGCCTGTGACTGGGATGCCATACGTGGCGGGGGTGCCGAAGCTACTGCTCCTGCCTGCTGCTCTTGAATATCTTGCAGCGGCAGAAGGTTGCTGGCTGACATTTGCCACCTTTCCAGAAAAAGAAAGACAGGAGTTGGATTGTTTGGAGGTGTACAGGCGTCGATGAGGATTTGTATGGCAGTTCTGACTCGCAGCCTCACAGAACGCATCAGCGGCCGCAAGTATCGTGCCAGATTGCAGAAGTACACTTCCTCACCATTGTCATGGGCAGCCCTGGACAAATAGTCCAACACCCCTGTATCAACTTGCCTCCTTGTGCCAGTGGTGGAAAGCACCCTTCTGCGATGGCCACGACGTGGTATGGCTGAAGGCAGGGGTGACATCTCTAGAGGCACAGTTGGACTGCTGCTGTGGGCCCCTTCTTCATCCTGGGGATTAGCCTCCTGTGTGGCAGAAGATGCTGCTGCTGCTGGTGGTGGTGGGGTTGTTTGGTTTCTGGGGGTGCCGAAGATGGGCCAGCCTCTTCGTCACCTTCACCAACAGGGTCAATGTTGACCTCGGAGTCTGAGGCTGTCTCCCTTTCAGTAAGGTTTAACTCCATTCTGTTGTATGGAAAACATTTAACATTACAAACAAGATTAATTTTTTCACTTACAGCATGTGTAAAAGGTGTGCCTTCATGCATGAACTTACGGTCTCAGATCCATGCTTGGTGCTAGAAAATTTAAGCAGTCAAAGTATATGTATTTTATTTTTTTGGGGGGCTGCATCGCCAATCCACCCAAAATGCTGCCGTTCCTGCCGGTACTGGTCCCGGTAATTCCGCCAGCATCTAATGACATCATTCACTGCAAATTTAAGGAAAATAAAAACATTATCAATCACATTGTGTGTCTTTAAACATGTAGGCTTCAGTGTAATGTGGCCTGCTATTTTTAGCATTTGTATAGTATTAAATATGCCACATATAGTAAACACATCACATATGCTGCATTTAAGGTTTTTTGTTAACTCTTGTTAAACTTTATTTCACATTTGTTATATGATTCTACTTACTAATTTCTTGCTGCACCTCACGAGGTCGCTCCTCAAAATCGTGGCCACAGATTGACCTCCATGCCGCCTCCTTCCGTGTGCGGTCCGCATAATGGGCATCGCGTTGGTCCCAAAGCTCAGGCCTCTCTTGAACCAAGACAATTAACATCTCCACATTTATATGTCTGGCCATGATGCTAGACTCCGTGGAGGTGTGCTTCCTGGTTTGGTGTAGTGTGTGTCAGGGTAATTTGCATGTCAAAACTTGCTGATAATGGATGATTGAATTTCCTGTCACCTAGAGAAGTCTTCCGTATTTCTCGCAAGAAACACGCATAGTCCGTGTGTAATTGAATTTTTCCACTCACCCATAGACTTGCATTGGTGAGTCTCGGCCGTAATACGGTGCAAATCGCAGCATGCTGTGATTTCTCTCGCACGTATAAAACGGACGAGAAAAAATCGGATGCTGGGCGCTACCCCATAGATTAACATTGGTCCGAGTGCAATGCGATTTTTTTTCACATTACACTCGTCCGTATTTCTCGCTAGTGTGGCTCTGGCCTTAGTCATATACACCACAAATCTGGTCTATATGGAAGAGTGGCATGAATTAAGCCTTTTTGAAAACAAGCCATAAGAAGTCCAATCTGCAGTTTGCAAAAATCCATATAGGTTACTTGTTGAAGAAGGTGCACTGGTCATTTGAGACAAAAGTAGAGCTTTTTGGGCTAAATGCAAAATGCCGAAAACTAACACTGCACATCACTCTGAAAGGACAATATCAAACCTTCAAACATGATAGTTTGTGGTTATTTTCTTAACCAGGGACATGGAAGCTGGTCATAGTTGATGAGAAGATAAATGGAGCTAAATACACGGCTATATTGGAGGAAAACCTGCTGCAAAACATTTGAGACTAGGGTGTAGTTTAACGTTCCAGCAGGACAATGACAATAAGCATACCTTTAGGCTATGTGCACACAGTGCATTTTTATAAATTTTTGCAGCATTTTTTCGGTGCGGAAACGGGCCAAAAATGCTATGGAAAACGTATGCAAGCTCATTCAATGACAATCCTGAAGCGTTGTGCACATGATCAGTAAATTTCCTTAGAGTATTTGCAGTGTATTTTTTTCTGCAGCATGTCAATTCTTTGTGCGGATTTTTAGTGTCTTCCACATATTGACTTCAATTGAGTCAGTCAAATCCGCAGCAAAAATGCAGGTGTAAGGCCGGAGTCACACACAATGACAAAAAATCGGACCGTTTTAGTTGGTCGATTATCGCACCAAAATGTCATGAACAGTCATCCATCTGGCATCCGATTATCCTGGAAAGATGCGATTTAACCCCTTCACCCCCAAGGGTGGTTTGCACGTTAATGACCGGGACAATTTTTACAATTCTGACCACTGTCTCTTTATGAGGTTATAACTCCGGAACGCTTCAACGGATCTTCGCGATTCTGAGATTGTTTTCTCGTGGCATATTGTACTTCATGTTAGTGGTAAAATTTCTTCCATATAACTTGCGTTTATTTTTGAAAAAAACGCAAATATGGCGAAAATTTTGAAAATTTAGCAATTTTCAAACTTTGAATTTTTATTCCCTTAAAACAGAGAAATATGTAACACAAAATAGTTAAGAAATAACATTTCCCACATGTCTACTTTACATCAGCACAATTTTGGAATCAAAACTTTTTTTGTTAGGAAGTTATAAGGGTTAAAAGTTGACCAGCGATTTCTCATTTTTACAACAAAATTTACAAAGCCATTTTTTTAGGGACCACCTCACATTTGAAGTCACTTTGAGGGGTCTACATGACAGAAAATACCCAAAAGTGACACCACTAAAAACTGCACCCCTCAAGGTACTCAAAACCATATTCAAGAAGTTTATTAACCCTTCAGGTGCTTCACAGGAACTAAAGCAACGTGGAAGGAAAAAATGAATATTTAACTTTTTAGCCACAAAAATGAACTTTTACAAACTTTTTTTTATTTTCACAAGGGTAAAAGGAGAAAATGGACAGATAAGGTTGTTATGCAATTTCTCCTGAGTACGCCAATACCCCATATGTGGGGGAAAACCACTGTTTGGGCACACGGCAGAGCTCGTAAGGGAAGGAGCGCCGTTTGACTTTTTCAAACTAAAATTGGCTGGAGTTGAGATTGGACGCCATGTCGCGCTTGGAGAACCTCTGATGCGCCTAAACAGTGGAAACCCCACACAAGTGACACCATTTTGGAAACTAGACCCCCTAAGGTACTTATCTAGATCTGTTGTGAGCACTTTGAACCCCCAAGTGTTTCACAAAAGTTTATAATGCCTGGGTGTGAAAAAAAAAAAAAAAATTCCACAAAAATGATTTTTTAGTCCTAAATTTTTGAATTTTCCCAAGGAAATTGGACCCCAAAAGTTGTTGTCCAATTTGTCCTGAGTACGCTGATACCCCATATGTGGGGGTGGAAAACTGTTTGGGCGCACGGCAGGGCTTGGAAAGGAAGTAGTAACGTTTTGGAATGCAGACGTTGATGGGGGTCATGTTCCGTTTGCAGTGCCCCAGATGAGCCTAAACAGTGGAAATCCCCCACAAGTGACCCCATTTTGGAAACTAGACCCCCTAAGGAACTTATCTAGATCTTTGGTGAGCACTTTGAACCCCCAAGTGTTTCACAAAAGTTTATAATGCCTGGTGTGAAAAAAAAAAAAAAAAATTCCACAAAAATGATTTTTAGTCCTAAATTTTTGAATTTTCCCAAGGAAATTGGACCCCAAAAGTTGTTGTCCAATTTGTCCTGAGTACGCTGATACCCCATATGTGGGGGTGGAAACTGTTTGGGCGCACGGCAGGGCTTGGAAAGGAAGTAGTAACGTTTTTGGAATGCAGACGTTGATGGGGGTCATGTTCCGTTTGCAGTGCCCCAATGAGCCTAAACAGTGGAAATCCCCACAAAGTGACCCCATTTTGGAAACTAGACCCCCTAAGGAACTTATCTAGATCTTTGGTGAGCACTTTGAACCCCAAGTGCTTCACACAAGTTTATAATGCCCGGCATGAAAATATAAAATCCTATTTTTTCCCACAAAAATTATTTTTAGTCACTAATTTTTTATTTTCCCAAGGGTATCAGGAGAAATTGGACCACATAAGTTGTTGTACAATTTGTCCTGAGTACTCTGATGCCCCATATGTGGGGGGAACCACTGTTTGGGCGCACGGCAGAGCTCGGAAGGGAAGGAGCACCATTTGACTTTTTCCAACCAAAATTGGCTGGAATTGAGATTGGATGCCATGTTGCATTTGGAGAGCCCCTGAAGTGCCTAAACAGTGGAAACCCCCCACAAATGACCCCATTTGGGAAACTAGACCCCTAAGGAACTTATCTAGATCTTTGGTGAGCAATTTGAACCCTCAAGTGCTTCACACAAGTTTATAACGTAGAGCCGTAAAATTTAAAAATCATATTTTTTCCACAAAAATGATCTTTTCACCCGAATTTTTATTTTTCCAAGGGTAACAAGACTCCAAAAGTTATTGTGCAATTTGTCCTGAGTACACTGATACCCCATATGTGGGGGTATACCACTGTTTGGGTGCATGGCAGAGTTTGGAAGGGAAGGAGCACCGTCTCACTTTTTCAACGCAGAATTGGCTGGACGCCATGTCGTGTTTGGAGAGCTCCTGATCTGCCTAAACAGTGGAAACCCCCCACAAATGACACCATTTTGGAAACTAGACCCCTCAAGGAACTTATCTAGATGTGTGGTGAGAACTTTGAACCCCCAGGTGTTTCACTAAAGTTTATAACGTACAGCCTTAAAATAAAAAATCCTTTTTTTTTTTACAAAATGATTTTTTCGCCCCCAATATTTTATTTTCACAAGGGTAACAGAAGAAATTGGAACCCAAAAGTTGTTTTCCAATTTGTCCTGAGTACGCTGATACCCAATATGTAGGAGAAAACTACTGTATGGGTGCACGTCAGGGCTCGGAAGGGAAGTAGTGACGTTTTGGATTGCAAACTTTGATGGAATGGTCTGGGGGCGTCATGTCGCATTTGGAGAGCCCCTGATACGCCTAAACAGTGGAAACCCCCCACAAGTGACCCCATTTTGGAAAAAAGACCCCACAAGGAACTTATCTAGATGTGTGGTGAGCACTTTGAACCCCGAAGTGCTTCACAGAAGTTTATAACGCACAGCCGTAAAAATAAAAAATCCTTTTTTTTTTTACAAAAATGATTTTTTCGCCCCCAATATTTTATTTTCACAAGGGTAACAGGAGAAATTGGACCCCAAAAGTTGTTGTCCAATTTGTCCTGAGTACGCTGATACCCAATATGTGGGAGAAAACTACTGTATGGGCGCATGTCAGGGCTCGGAAAGGGAAGTAGTGACGTTTTGGATTGCAGACTTTGATGGAATGGTCTGGGGGCGTCATGTCGCATTTGGAGAGCCCCTGATGCGCCTAAACAGTGGAAACCCCCCACAAGTGACCCCATTTTGGAAAATAGACCCCACAAGGAACTTACCTAGATGTGTGGTGAGCACTTTGAACACCGAAGTGCTTCACAGAAGTTTATAACGCACAGCCGTAAAAATAAAAAATCCTTTTTTTTTTTACAAAAATGATTTTTTCGCCCCCAATATTTTATTTTCACAAGGGTAACAGGAGAAATTGGAACCCAAAAGTTGTTGTCCAATTTGTCCTGAGTACGCTGATACCCAATATGTGGGAGAAAACTACTGTATGGGCGCATGTCAGGGCTCGGAAAGGGAAGTAGTGACGTTTTGGATTGCAGACTTTGATGGAATGGTCTGGGGGCGTCATGTCGCATTTGGAGAGCCCCTGATGCGCCTAAACAGTGGAAATCCCCAACAAGTGACCCCATTTTGGAAAATAGACCCCACAAGGAACTTATTTAGATGTGTGGTGAGCGCTATGAAGCCCCAAGTGCTTCACAGAAGTTTATAATGTACAGCCGTAAAAACAAAAAAATCTTATTTTTTTTACAAAAATAATATTTTCGCCCCCAGTTTTTTATTTTCCCAAGGGTAACAGAAGAAATAGGACAAATTTCACAATAACTCTTGGGCTCCAGAGTACGCTGATACCCCATATATGGGGATAAACTACTGTTTGGACGCATGGCAGAGCTCAGAAGTGAAGGAACACCGTTTGACTTTTTCAACGCAGAATTGGCTGGAATGGAGATCAGACGCCATGTCACATTTGGAGAGCCCCTGATGTGCCTAAACAGCGGAAACCCCCCAATTCTAACTCCAACCCTAACCCCAAAACACCCCTAACCCTAGTCCCAACCCTAATCCCAACCCTAACCCTAATCCTAACTCTAACCCTAATCCTAACTTTAGCGCCATCCCTAACCCTAACTTTAGCCGAAACCTTAACCCAACCCTAATGGGAAAATGGAAATAAATACATTTTTTTATTTTATTATTTTTCCCTAACTAAGGGGGTGATAAAGGGGGGTTTGATTTACTATTTATAGCGGGTTTTATGATTGGCAGCTGTCACGCTAAAAGACGCTTTTTATTGCAAATAGTAGTTTTTTGCATCGCCACATTTTGAGAGCTATAATTTTTGCATATTTTGGCCCACAATGTCATGTGAGGTCTTAATTTTTGCGGGACGAGGTGACGCTTTTATTGGTACGATTTTTGAGCACGTGACATTTTTCGATCGCTTTTTATTTCGATTTTTGGGAGGTTAGAATGAACAAAAATCAGCAATTCATGAATTTCTTTTGGGTGAGGCGTTTTTATTGTTCCGCGTGTGGTAAAATCGATAAAGCAGTTTTATTCTTCGGGTCAGTACGATTATGGCGATACCTCATTTATATAATTTTTTTATGTTTTGGCGCTTTTATAGAATAAAAACCATTTTATATAAAAAATAATTATTTTTGCATCGCTTTATTCTGCGAGCTATAACTTTTTTATTTTTTTGCTGATGATGCTGTGTGATGGCTCGTTTTTTGCGGGTCAAGATGACGTTTTCAGCGGTACCATGTTTATTTATATCCGTCTTTTTGATCGCGTGTTATTCCACTTTTTGTTCAGCGGTATGATGATAAAGCACTGATTTTTTGCTTCGTTTTTATTTTTTATTTTTTAAGGGGTTCACAAAAGGGGTTAACTAGTGGGACAGTTTTATAGGGGGGGTCGTTACGGACGCGGTGATACCATACATGTGTACTTTATTGTTTTATTTTTTTTATTTACAATAAGTAATGAATTTATTGGGGAATATTTTTTTTTTTTTTTTTATTTTGGATCTTTTTTTACACATGTTTATTTTTACTTTTTTTTACTTTTTTACATTGTCCCAGGGTGGGACATCACTGTATTTCATCAGATCGCTGGTGTGACAGTGTGCACAGCACTCTGTCACACCAGCGATGTGACAGGCAGTGCAGGACGCTTCCTCATGCCTGCTCTCGGCAGGCACTGAGGAAGCCGCCTCCCTCCAGGACCCCAGCGCCATCTTGGATCCGGGTCCTGGGAGGGAGGAAGCCCTCAGAGCAGCGCGATCACATCGCGCTGCTCTGAGGGTCTCAGGGGGCGCGCAGGGAGCCCCCACCCTGCGCGATCCTCCCCTGTGCCCCCAGTACACCGCGATCATGTTTGATCGCGGTGTGCAAGGGGTTAATGTGCCGGGAGCGGTCCGTGACCGCTCCTGACACACAGTCACGGGTGTCAGCTGTGATAATCAGCTGACACCCGGCGGCGATTAGCTGCGCTCCCTCCGGGAGCGCAGCTAATCGCCTATGACGTACTATCCCGTCCATGGTCAGAATGGCACGGGTTTTATGGACGGGATAGTACGTCTAATGTCAGAGAGGGGTTAATCGCATCTGACCATAGTTGTAACATCCGATTTACATCCGACTTGCGAGATTTTCTCGCAGGCTTGCAAAACGGACATGTAATGGATCCAAATGAATAGTATTTAAATCACAAAAGAAAGAATAGATATATACACATAGAACACATATATATATATATATATATATATATATACATGTCATTGTGACATATATATATATACATATATTTATAGTTCATACACTTCTACATACTGTAATAGCCACTAATTCAATTGCCGGCTTTTGTGAAACTACAGACCCGACATGAAATGACACATGGATTACATACAGTTAACCATGTCATTTCATGTAGTTTGATATATGGTTTTAACTTACAATTACATGAGTGTATGTGTGCAAAATTGCAGACATGTAGGGGTTAATTAAAGATGTAAATTCATTGAAAAAAAATGCGTGGGCTCACGCTGTATTTTCTCCACCAGACAGACAAAGCAAGCGAGTGGGGGCAAATAATAATAGCCCAGGGAGGGTGTATTTATTTTGTGCCCCCCCTGGCTACTAACATCTGCCCCCAGACACCCCAGAAAAGGCAAAACTATAATTAGATTCGCCCTTTCTGGCACTTTGCCCATCTATTCCCATTGCCCTGTAGCGGTGGCGAATGGGTTAATAAGGGGTTAAAGCCACCTTGCAATTGAAAGGTGACTTTAAGCCAGGTTAATAATTGAGAGCTGTCAATTAGACAACTATCAATTATTAATCCTATTATCTGAAAGAAAAAATCAAACACACACACTTTAATAAAAAAAAACATTTTAATGAAATAAGCAAACATTTTTTGACCATCTTTTATTTTCCTGCTAAAACCATTTCCTGTAATAAAAATAACATAAAAAAGCAAAATGATTCTTACCTATCCAATGCACAGTCAGGTCCCACGCTGTAATCCATCAGAAAGGGTTAACAGGTTACAGCTAGCAGGCAGCTAATGCTGCCTGCTGAGCTGTTACCCCCGGAATGAATAAGTTCCTCTCCCGGCGAAAGGAGAGGAAGTGATTAATGTGTGAAGCTTAATTGATTGCTTCCCACTTTCACTTCAGGTCAGGTCACCCTGACCTGACCTGAAGTGAAAGTGGGAAGCAATCAATTAAGCTTCACACACTAATCACTTCCTCTCCTGTCACCGGGAGAGGAACTGATTCATTCAGGGGATTACAGCTGAGCAATAAAATATGGTCCAAAACTGTGTCTTTATTTCATTAAAAGGATTAATAATTAATTGTGTGTTTTTTTTCCTTTCATACAATAGGATTAATAATTGAGAGTTGTCAAATTGACAACTCTCAATTATTAACCTGGCTGAAAGTCACCTTTCAATTGCAAGGTGGCTTTAACCCATTATTAACCCATTCACCACCGCTACAGGGCAATGAGAATAGATGGGCAAAGTGCCAGAAAGGGCGAATCTAATTATAGATTTGCCTTTTCTGGGGTGTCTGGGGGCAGATGTTAGTAGCCAGGGGGGGGGCAAAATAAATGCGCCGTCCCTCAGCTATTATTATTTGCCCCCACTCGCTTGCTTTGTCTGTCTGGTGGAGAAAATACAGTGGGAGCCCACGCATTTTTTTTCAACGAATTTACACCTTTAATTAACCCCTACATGTGTGAAATTTCACACACATACACTCATGTAATTGTTAGTGAAAACCATATATCAAAATACATGAAATGACATGGTTAACTGTATGTAAACCATGTGTGATTTCATGTCAGGTTCTGTAATTTCACAAAAGCCGGCAATTAAATTAGCGGCTATTACAGTATGTAGAAGTGTATGAACTATAAATATATGTATATATATATATATGTCACAATGACATATATGTATATGAATTCTATGTGTGTATATGTATTGATTCTATTCTTTATTTAAGCTGTCAGTGTGATTTTACAGTATAGCCGGGGATGAATTGCCGGCTTTTCTAAAGGACACCGGTGCGATTTAATCGCAAGTCACACGTGCGGTCCGTTTGTAATCCGATTTTTCATCGCTCCCATAGACTTGCATTGGCGATAGTCGACCCACAATCGGTGACAATCGCAGCATGATAAGAATGCCGGGCATAGCGCTGTGGGGTCATGATGTCAGATGTCAGCGTGACCCCGCAGCTGTGACTGTGACCCACAGCGGTGACTCGTTGTAAAACGCTTACCGCAGGTCAGCAGATGTGGGCTGATGAGACTTCTCCTTCCTTTAGCCTACATCTGCTGTCACTGATAACAGTGGCATCAGTTGCCGCTGATGAGAGACGTAGTCTCTTGTCAGCCAGCGCCTGTGCTCACACTTAAAAAACATGTAAAAAATGACAGACATATTCAAATAAAAATAAAAAACACACATTATACTCACCTTAACGCCCAATCTCCAATGCCTGTGTCTCCTGGAAAAAAAAAAATAATAACCACCATATACTCATCTATCCGTTGTAGCCTATGTAATCCCGAGTGTCCCACGGCAATCTCATTTGTGGGACAGTCGCATCAGGAGATGTGACTGCTTTACTTGGCCGCTGTACACTGGCAGGAGGTATTCACTCCCGCAGTGAGAGAGTTCACCGGAGTTCAGTTGATCAGCTCCAGTGCTCTCATTTACGGCCCCACCACTGTGTGAGAACTTTCTCATGCAGCAGTGGTGCCATAAGGGAGATCACCAGACCTGATCAGCTGATAAACTTTGGTGAATTCTCTCATGGCAGCTCAGTGATACAGTGTGGAAGCGATTACCTCCTGTCAGTGTATCGCTGGCAGCCATAAGTGTTTGGTCTCAAAGTCATCAGGATTGTCATGGGACATTATGGATTATGTTCTCTGCAGACAGATGAGGAATATTGTGGTTTATTATTTTATTTTTGTTACAAGAAACAATGGCTCCAGTGGATTAGGCGTTTGGTAAGTATGATCTAATTTAGATTCAATAATGAAGTCGTGTCATTATTTCAAATAAAAGGACTTTATTATGGGTGTGTGTTTTTAAAATATCACCATGGGTTTGGTAATTGGGGGATCTTATAGATGCCTTTCCATTACTAACCTCGGCATGATGTCACCTGGCAATACAAAGGTGACATCAACCCCCGAACCATCATCCCACTTGCCACCACTACAGGGCAAGTGGGAAGAGTGAGGCTAAGTGCCAGATCTTTTCTGGGATGGCTGAGAGCTGATGTTTTTAGTCTGGGAGGGGGCCAGTATCCTTGGCCCCTTCCTAGATTATTAATATCAGCCCACAGCTCTCTGCCTAGCCTTTGCTGTTTAGATTTTATGTGTGACCCTATGTCAATTTTTTCTGGGGTCCTCCTGTAAATTAGCCAGTAAATGCTAAGTCAATAGCTGTGAGCTGATATTAATAGCCTGGGAACCTTTATGGCTGTTGTCTCCTTCCCAGAATATTAACATCAGCCCTCAGTTGTCAACTTTCCCTATGCTGGTTATGAAAATTACGTGGGAGCCCACACAATTTGTTTTTTCATTTTTTTTAAAGTAAGAGTTGCTGTTTTGTTACAGCCTATGTAGGTTCATTCTGTTAACTCTCCTACATAGACTGGTGACTGTGTGTGTGTTTGTGTGTTTGTGTTTACTTACCGACTAAGTAATGAGTGTGTCAGGCTGACACTTCTTTTCATTACTAAACCTAGTGCTTGGTGTCAATGACAGCTGTTGACACCAAGCCCTAATCCCATTACTCTGATGCTACTGCATCAGAATGAAAAAGGTGGTGTTGAACCAAGAAATTACATCGCAAAACTTTTTTTTTTAATATCTTTATTTAGCTAAAAAAAGCCTTCACTGCTGTACAAAAGCACATGCAAAAAACGCATACAAATCTGAGACAAAAACACAGCAAAAATCACTGCAAAATGCGTATTTTTGTTGCAGCGGTTTTGCTGCCAAGAGATGCAAAAACCTTGCATAAATTTTTGCAAGTAAATACTCAACATGTGCACATAGCCTTAGAGCTACAATGGAATGGGTTAGATCAAAGCATATTAATGTGTTTTAATAACCTAGTCACAGTCCAGACATAAATCCCATTGAGAATCTGTGGCAAGACTTGAAAATTTCTGTCTACAGATGCTCTCCACACAATTTCACATAGCTAGAGTCAATTTGCAAAAATTTCAGCCTCTAGATATGCAAAGCTGGAAGACACATACCACAAAACACTTGCAGGAGTAAATGCAGCAAAAGGTGATCCTGCAAAATATTGCATCAGGGGGACTGAATACTAATGCAAGTCATATTTTTCAGATTTATATTTTGAAATATTTGGAAAACTTCACCACTTCACAAATACTTGACACGAGTTATGAATACTTTTTCAAGGCACTGTATATACATATGCTATACATATACCATATGTAGAACTTTTGCACAGTGCAGTATATATACAGTACATATACTATATGCTAAGTATCATGAAAAAGTATTAGGGAGGTGCACAGAAAGTGCTGAAAAGTATAAATGTTTTGAAAAATAGAAATGTTAATACAGGGTGGGCCATTTATACGGATACACCTAAATAAAATGGGAATGGTTAGTGATATCAACTTCTTGTTTGTGGCACACTAGTATATGGGAGGGGGAATACTTTTCAAGATGGGTGGTGACCATGGCAGCCATTTTGAAGTTGGCCATTTTGGATCCAACTTTTTTTTCCAATGGGAAGAGCGTCATGTCACACATCAAACTTATTGAGAATTTCACAAGAAAAACAATAGTTTGCTTGGTTTAAACGTAACTTTATTCTTTCATGAGTTATTTACAAGTTTATGACCACTTATAAAATGTGTTCAAAGTGCTGCCCATTGTGTTGGATTGTCAATGCAATCCTCTTCTCCCACTCTTGACTCACTGATAGCAACACTGCAGAAGAAATACTAGCACAGGCTTCCAGTATCCGTTGTTTCAGATGCTGCACATCTCGTATCTGAAAGCAATTGTCTATGCTGTGAAGATATGAGATAAGCAGCATCTGAAACAACGTATACTGGAATCTTGTGCTAGACTCTTCTGCAGTGTTGCTATCAATACGTAGCTCGGTGCCCATCTCAGCTTAGTCTTAAATGAATTACGCAAAAGTCCTTATGAGCCACTGAATCAAGCAGACCTAAGGTCTGAGTCGCTCAAAGCAGTCTTCCTAGTGACAATAACTTCAGCGAGGTGTACAGTAGAGATCCAGGCCCTTTCCATAAGGGACCCATACCTTAAAATTCAGGAGGAATGTTTCATCCTAAGACTGGATTCAGCTTTTCTTCCCAAAATGGTTACTGACTTCTACAGAAGCCAGGAAATCGTGTTACCCACTTTATGTAAAAACTACAGTAATGAGAAAGAACTCTCTCTCCACTCCTTGGAAGTAAGGAGGACAGTTCTACAATACTTAAAGCTTACAGAGAGCTGGAGAGTGGACTCAAACCTCTTCATCCACAAGTCCAGAAAGAACAGAGGGAAAAAAGCTTCAATAGCTACTCTTGCTCTATGGATTAAGTCGACAATTAGCGCATCATATGTCTCGGCGGGAAAGACTCTGCCAGAAAACCTCAAAGCTCACTTGCTGAGAGCAATCTCGGCTTCGTGGTCAGAAAGCGCTGTGGCATTCATGGATGAAATCTGCAGTTCTGCGACTTGGTCAAATTTAAACACCTTTTGCAGACATTATAAGTTGGATGTTCTGTCAAATCAACAGACGGCCTTTGGGAGGAAAGTTCTCTAAGCAGTAATCCTGCCCTAGTAAGCGTTATTTGGCATTTCTCCTGGTGGTGATGTCAGGTGGGACTTCTAGGAATTAGTACTACCGGTAATGGTGTTTCCAGGAGTCCATCATGACAGCACCCCTTATATACTCTCCCTTGGATTTCCTGACTGACATGTGAATTGAGCATGTATAGAGAGAAAATTCAATAAAATATTTGTTGCATCCATTCTGGTATGGTACTTGGGAAAATCACTGGTGTTGGGGAGGTGCTAATTAACCCCTTTTGTGTTCCTGTCCCTATCAAGAATACAAGGACTACCTCCTGGTGGTGCTGTCATGATGGACTCCTGGAAACACCGTTACCAGGTGGACTAAGTCCTACTTCTTTTTCCTTTTTTACCTAGTCCTTTTTGGGACTTTCACTTTTTTACTTTGAATGTATAATGCATTGCAACACACTAGCATTGCACTGCATTACACCTAATGCAGAGCTCCTGTCCCTCTGCTTCCATCCTGAATGCTGCGATCGTGCTCAATCACAGCATTTAGGGAGTTAACAGCCAGGGGCGCGCTGACACTGCTCCTGGCTGTTAGTGCAGATGATGCTGCACTGATCAGGCAGAAAGTACTGATATTTCAGCATCTCCTGCACAATCATGCTGTGATCGGGGTACGGGTACTGACTGCTTGGTCTTCCAGTGCCTCTCAGCTGTCACAGACAGCTGTTGGCACTGAACTGTCACTGTGTGTTGATATGCAGTGACAGTTTAAATGCATGACGGGCATAGCCCTGCCAAGAAGGGCCATGCCCATCATTGGATGTTAAGGGGTTAATGTCTGTAAGAAAAATGTGATAAAATCACCAAAAATTTCCTTGTTTGTTATTTGATAGGTAAAAATGTTCACACCAAACAATGGTCAGGATTGAATTCTATGCTATCATGTAATTTACCCATGCAACAGAATTGACGATAAAAAAGAAGGTATAACATAGTCACACAGGTCATAAATGAACAAATTTACAAGAGTTGGTCACAAATTAAAACGTTTCCTAAAATGCCATAAAATGTTCTTATACCTGAAGCCAGCTCCTCAGGTAAAGTCATGCTGCCAAAATAAAGCATATAATAGTAGTATCAAAACTATAGTTATTACACTATTATTTCAGTGCTACTAGAGATGAGCAAATTATTTTGAGCAGAATTGAATTGGCTTCCAATTTCAGAAAAAATGGACTTGCTAGAAGTCCAATTTTTTTTTGCAATTTGATAGCCATCTGACATTTTGCTCGACTCTTTTTAGAACTTGGAAGAAGTTAAAAATTAAATAGTATATACACCCTTTAAAAAGTTGTTTGAACCAAAAACTATACCAGTAAAATCTACAGCTCATCCTACAAAAAAATATGCCATCATACAGCTATATCTCTCAAAATTAAAAAACGTTCTGGGTTTCAGAATAAGGTTTTAAAGTTTTTTAAACCAATTTCTTGTGCAAAAGAAACAAAAACATAAAAAGTACATATATTTGGTATAACCATAATCATATCAACCCACAAAATAAAAATAACATAAATATTATACCGATCAACAAATAGTGTTGCTTTTCTTAAGAAAGAAAATATAGAATTACTGTTTTTTTGCTTTTTTTGCCTCCCAGAGCTAATAAAAGTGATCATAAGTCACATATACCACAAAGTAGCACCAAAGAAAACTAAAGCTTGTCACGCAATAAAAAATTCTCTTCATACGCTGACAGAAAATTATGAAATGCATGGTTCTCAGAGCATGACGACTCAAAGGCAAGATTTTTTTTGTCAAATAATGTATTAATTGTTCAAAAGTAATAATAAATAATATAACTGGTATATAAATTTGAAATTGCTATTATTGTACTGAAACAAAGAATAAAGTTAACACTTTATTTGTGCATAAATAATGAAAGGCAGAAATTTCTATTTTATTTGGATTTCTTCTCACAAAGAGTTAGTAAAACATTGTCAATAGGTTGTATTTACCCCAAATTATGCCACTTTTTATGCTTATCCTGAAAAAAACAAGCCTTTATATGACTATGTCATGAAAAATAAAAGTTATAGCACCTGAAATGCGACAATAGAAAAATGGAAATTGAAAGTCGGTCATAAAAGCAAAAACTGGGTGTAGCACCAAATGGTTAACGATGAGCTCCAAGAAAGTTATTTGTCTGTCATGTGTGTTATTTTTCAAGTAGATTTCAGTGACTCAAAATTTTATCAGTTGTTGTCCATTTTAGGTTTATACATTATGCATTTTATGTTTGTGCTATCTATGCTCAAGTGTGTATTGATTTAAATTACTGTTTTATCACATACCTGTAGCCATTATTTTAATGGTGATCGTTGTTTGCATATTTGAGTCTTTACTTGGTTTCAGTAGTTGTGTATCATAGCCTTTGCCATGATTTCATTTTTTTATTATCATGGGTCAGTAGGATGGTTTTCTATTTAATTCTTCTGGCCCCCATAGACTTATTACTATGGTGTAAAACATTAAATTTTTTTGTAAATTTATGCCATTCAAAATATAACACCTCAACCCCTTAGTGACACAGCCAATTTTGTACTTAATGACCAAGAAAAATTTCACAATTCTGACCACTGTCACTTTATTAGGTTATAGCTCTGGAACGCTCCAATGGATTCCACTGATTCTGAGAATGTTTTTTCGTGACACACTGTACTTCATGACAGTGGTAAAATTTATTTACTATGGCTTGTGTTTATTTATAAAAAAATGGAAATTTGGCAAAAATTTTGAAAATTTTGCAATTTTCAAACTTTAAATTTTTGTGCTCTTAAATCAGAGAGTTATGTCATACAAAATAGTTAATAAATAACATTTCCCACATGTCAACTTTACATTAGCATAATTTTGGAAACATACATTTTTTTGTTAGGACGTTATAAGTGTTAAAAGTTGACCAGTTATTTTGCATTTTTGCATCAACATTTACAAAACCATCTTTTTAGGGACCATCTCACATTTGAAGTGAGTTTGAGGGGTCAATATGACAGAAAATACCCAAAAGTGACACCATTTTAAAAACGGCACTCCTTTAGGTGCTCAAAACCACATTTGAAGTTTATTAACCCTTCAAGTGCTTCACGAGAACTAAAGCAATGTGGAAGAAAAAATTTACTTTTTTCTCAAAAATGTATTTAGAACAAACTTATCACTTCACCCCTCCTTATTTCCCCTCCTTTAACCTCCTTTCTACTTCGCCCCCACTTACTCTCTTTTCTCCTCCCCCACTCCTCTTAACCCCACTACCCCCCTTCCCCCTTCCACTGCCTCTCTTTCTTCCCTTTCCATCCCTCTTCTAAAACCCCTGTCCCTCTCTTCTCCAACCTCTTGCTCCCTCGCCTGTCTGCTACTCCCTTACCTATTCCGCTCTTCCTTCCACCACCTCACTCCTCTTCCCTTCCCCCTTATCGTCGTACCCCCCCTTCTAGTTTCATGCCGTTCTCCGTGCCTGTTCCCTTCCTTCCCCACCTAGTTTCCACTTATCGCCCTCACCCCACATTCCCTTTCGCGCCTGCCTCCCTTCCAATACTGTCCTACCGTCCCCACCCTCCGCATTTCTTTCTCCCACCTCTCCTCCCACACCCTCTACGCGTTTGTCATTACTTACCTACTCCCCCCCACTTCACCTCCTGTCCTCCCCTTCACCCCTCTCCCCTACTCCTACCCTCTCCCCCCTTTTTCTCTCATCCCGCCCTTGCCTCTTTCTTCTGGTGCCCTTCTCTCTTCTCTCTCCTTGCTACGCTTACTCCCCCTCCCACGCGCAGTTCCTTCTCTCCCCTTTTACACCTCTCATTACCGTCTATTTGCTCGTATCTTTATAACTTGCCAACCTTCTCCCCCCGTCCCTTACGCCCCCCTACTCCCCACTCCTGCTTTACTCCCTTTCTACTCTCCCCCACGTTTCCCTCCCCCCTCCCCGAACTCTTCCACCTCCCTCTCTTCCACCTACCCCTATTTCCTTCCCTCCTCTCCACTCCCTTCCTCCTACTGCACCCTCTCTTGACCCCCCGATCCTCGACTCTTCCACCTCTATTGCCCCCACTTCATCCCCAACCTTTTCCACCTTTTTAACCTCTCTCACTTCTTCACCTTTCTCTCTTCCCTCCTCCTCCCCATCTACCCTTATCCTACTAACCTTTCCTTCACTCTCCCCCCTCTCTCCCTTCTATCCCCCCTTTTATCTTCCTTCTTTTTTTTCCTCTAACCATTGTCCTTACTCGTCACACTCTCGCTACTTATCTACCTCCCCCCCACCATTACACGTCTTCTCTTTCCCGACTTCCCTTCATTCTCCCTTCTCCCCCTTCACTCCCTCTTCTATCCTCCTCACCCTCCTATCCCTTTCGCCCTGTCCTCGTCCTCTCCCACCCCTTCCCTTTCTACGCTCCCCCCCTCTTTTTTTCTCCCCGCCCCACCCTCCCTATCTCTTTTCCCTCACTCCTTCCTTCTGTTCTGAGATCTCTTTTTCTCCTCCTTCCCCGCCTCTACTCACACTCCTCCCTTTTGTTACCCCGCTCCCGTCTTTTTTAACTGATCTCCCACCACGCGCCTACTTACTCTCACCCTTCTCCCACCCCTTCTCCTTCTCTCTACAACCTTGAACTCTTTCCTCTGCACCTCCTCCTTTTCCTCTTCACCCACCTTCTGCCACTTCCTCTACCTACTGTTCTTCTTTCCTCTCCCTCCTCTTAACCCACCCCTACCGCCTCCTCCTCCCTGTCACTCCTCTCTCCTCTCCCCTACTTACCCTTCTTCTGCCCTTCTGGGTCTTTCCTTCCCTCTTCCCACCTTTGTCTTCCCTGCCTATCCTCAGCCCGTGACCTCTATCTCTCTCCCCTCTTTACTTTCCTCCTCATAACTTGCTTTTCCCCTCACTCCCTACTTGTCTCTCTACACTTCACCCCTTTCCCTCTCTTTCTGCTCCCCTTTCCTTCTCTCCCTCTCCACTTTCCGATCATTTGTGTTCCCTTCTTCCTCTTTTTCTATTCCTCTCCCTCCCCCCTCCCCTTTCCCCCACCCCCCCCTCCTCCTTTTAACCCTCCTATCTACCTCTTCTATTATCAAACTCTTACTCCCACTACTCCCTCCCCTTCTCCACCCTTCCTTCCTCACCCTTCATTCTCATTCCTTCGCACTGCTTCGTCTCCTCTCACCCCCTTCCTCTTCCTTTTACCCCTCCTCCTTTTCCCCCCCTATTCTTCCCCCCCCCCCACCCCGTTCTTTCCCTTACTCTACTCTTCTACTCACCCTCCTTTTCCCTATCCCATTCCTCTTTCCCTATACCATTCTCATCCCAGCCCTTTCCTTCACTCTATCTCATTTTCTTCTCTAACGTTCTCTTAACTCTCTCCACCCCTCCATTCCTGGACTCCTTACTAACCGCTCCCCCTCACCCATTTTCTTCTCACATCTCTCCTTCCTTTCCCGCCTTACCCCCTTCCCCCGGGACTACTCCTCCTTACATTCCATTAACCTCTCTGCTCACCACTCTGCCTCCCTATCTCTTCGTTACACCCTCTACTCCTGGTCTTCTTTACATCATCCTTCCCTTCCACTGCTTCTACTCCACTAACTTTACGCCTTTCCCGTGCCCCACTTCTCCCCTTACTTCTATCTTTCTGCGTCTCTCTTTCCTGCTACTCCCCCCTCCTTTCACTATCTCTTTCTCTTCTCTACCTTTCGTCTCCCCCCCCCCCCCCCCTACCCACACGCACCCTCTTCTTCCCTCCTCGTTACCATCAGGCTTCCCCCTTCTCTTGTACTCTATGACTGCCCTCCCTCGTCTTCGCCTACCACCTCCCCCCTTCTTCTCCCTCTGCCATTTCTCACCTCTTCTCCTACTCGTCACACTCCCCTTCGCTACCTGCCTCCTCCCCCCTTCTCCTCCTCTCATCCCACTTCTCTGTCATCCCTTTCTACTCCTATGCATACTATCCTCCACCAGCCACTTCCTTCTCAATTATCAAACTTTCCTCCTCTATCCCACCTCACTCTATCTCTTTCCCCCCTACACTACCCGTCTTCTTTCCCTGCCCTCTTTCTGCCACCCTCCCTCTCCATATTCCCCCTTCCTTTTCTTCCTCCGACACCTTTCTTTTCCTCCTCCTTTCCACGTCTTTCTTTACCTTCCCCTCTCTTTTTCCCCTTCAGTCCCCTCCTCACCTTCACCTTTTCCCTTTTCTCTTCACGTCGCACCTCTTTCTACGTTTTGGCTTCTTTTCCCACGTCCCTCTTTTCTACCTTCCTACTCTCCTTTTTGCCCTACGTCTTCCCCTCTGACTCCCCCTGTCCCTTCAACCCTGCTCTTCCCCCCTTTGTTTTTTGACCCATTCCCCTTTCTCCTAACCTCCCCCTCCCTCTCCTACTTCCGTCTCTACTTCTCTCCTCCCCTTCCTCCCATCCCTCTTTCTCCACTACCATCCCTCGTTCCTTCTTTTGCTGCATCTTCTTCCTTACCCTCCACCATCCCTCCTCCCATTAACTCCTTCTTATCCTTTTACCCTTCTCCGTCTTTGTCCTTTTTTTCCCCCCTCTACCTTTGCCCCTTTTCTTTCTCTCTCCTCCCTACTTCCCCTCTTCCGCTCCTCAACTCTTCTTTCTACTCACCCCCCTTTCCCTTTCCCCTCCTCCCCTCCCCATTTCTTCTCCTCCTTCACTCTTTCTTTTTCAGCGCCTCCTCCCTTCATTCTTTCTTCTTCTCTTCCTGACCCCCTCTGACTCCTCTACTTCACCACTCCCTTGTTTTCTTCCCACTTTTCCATATTCCCCGTCCTATCTTACCTTCTGCCCCTTCTCCTTCTCAAACTTTCCCCTTTTCACTCCCACCCTCTTCACCAACCTCCCCACCCTCTCTCCCCCCCACCCTTCTTTCTTCCCTTCTTTCTTCTTACTTTATTACATAAGGGTATCAGGAGAAAGTAGACCACAAAATTTGTTGTGCAATTTCTCCTGAGTACACCGATACCCCATATATGAAGGAAAGTCACTGTTTTGGAGCATGGCAGGGCTCTGAAGGGAGGAAGCACTGTTTGACTTTTTTAACACAAAATTGGCTGGAATCAATGGTGCGCGCTATGCCGCAATAGGAGACACCCTGATGTACCTAAACAGTTGGACCCCCCAATTCTAACTCCAACCCTAAGCACAACTATAAACCTAATCTCAACCTAAACCGTAATCCCAACCCTAAACACCACCCTAACACTAAACACCACCCTAATCCTAAAACCACCCTAACCTCAACACCACAACCCTAACCCTAGATCTAACCCTAACCCTAGCGGAAAAATGGAAAAAAATATATATTTTTTATTTTATTACTTTTACCTAATTAAGAGGGTGATAAAGGGGGGTTTGATTTACTATTTTTTTATTTTGATCACTGTGATAGACTCTATCACAGTGATCAAAATGAACCAATAGGAAAAATCTCATATTGTTGCCGGGTGCCGGCTGGCAGATCTCAATGGGCACACTACGCATGCGCCCGCCATTTTCTTCCAGAAAGAAGACGCCAGGGATAGAGCCGGTGAGTCCAGGGATACCGGAAGTACTAGAGAGAGTTGGGGGACCCCGTTTCTCTCTCCTCTGTTATGCTAGATCATATCAGAGGAGAGAGAAATGAATGGGAAATCTGCCTTTTTTTTCCGATCGCCGTTATTCCGTGAATAACGATAATCACGAGACTGGGGACGGTAAAAACCGACCCAATTTTCCGATGCTGAGGGCGTTATAACCTTATTTATCTGCACCATTAAAAAGTGGGGCTGAGGAATAAGTACCCTTAACTGTCTCCTTTAAAAGGCGTATCGGTGGTCGTTAAGGTTATATTTTACAGGCATACATTATTCTATTTCTATTAGTTTTATGTGCCTTTTATATAACTCTTTATGTCAATCCTTTGAACCAAAAGTACATAATCATTACTGGTTACAGGTTGCCAAAAATGAAACATACTACATACATAACTTTTTAACATTATTGTTGTTCATATTTATAAAATGACTAACATTTTCTTTTCATTATGTTTATTCCCTTGTTTATTATTTTGTTTATGTTCATTTGCTTGTTTTTAAAAAGAGTCAATAAATTAGAATTTTCCCTCTCCCACTTAAGGGATATGAACTTTGTGCAATGTGTGCTTTTATGCACCTGATGAAGGCTCATCTAAAGTACGTTTTATGTATTTCATCAATAACATAGACTTTTGCCTGCTAAAATAATTGGCAATTTGGGATCCATTCATTATTGTATGCACCATCGCAGCAAATGCATAGTTCATCTAATTGAGAATAATAATGCTAACATTAATTGAAAGTGAGCCATGGCCACTTATGTTACTGCGTAGATATAAGTAACTGTGATCTACTGTAGTTTTTCTAACCTACACCACCCTACTATTTGTGAATGTGGAGCAGATCTGACAAAATTCTAATTCTCCTGATTACGTGGATTTTCCCAGAAAAATCTATTTCCAGAGAAACAATTTTCCATGAATGAAATGTATTTTATTATCCTCTTTGGTCTCCCCGTATTTAACATAATATGTAAAAAAAAAAAGGCCTTGTACTCACCTTATCCATCTTCTCACCAGTCCTCCAAGCTCCTTTCCATCACCTTTCCGGTCCTAATCGCATATTCGTATCACACATGTGAGAGCTGAATTCCTGGGCTTCCTCACAATAGGCTAGCTCTGATGAAGTCTGGAATGGTTCTGCGCACACATACGTAAGGTCGTGGCACACATTGTAATGCGTGACATCATGAGATTGTGACCTTATGAGCCTGCCTTTGCACAAACTCATGAAGGGGAAAGAGACAAGGAATTACAGCACTTGAAGCAATAGTGAGAAGATGCAACGAGAACTAGACGAAGGACAGTGAGGAGTGAAGGGGTTGGACAGGTTAGCGTATTGCTTAACAATTTTAACCTATTGCTGAGCAGCTGCCATTATACAAAATGTTTGTAAAATGCAGATTTTGTAAAATTCCACTCTAATGAATTCTCTCATCTTTACCAGTTATGAATGTTTTTCCCTGAACTTTTAATGTGATGTGAATGTATAGAAATACATCTAGCTAAACATTTAAGCCTCAATTGATATATACAGTCCTTCTCATTGTTATTGGCACCCATGAAGTTTAAATACATAATGTGCAAAATCTCCTGAAAAAATTATGAATCAAGTGAAACATTTTTTTTTCGTATAGAGCACTCATGTTAAATACAAAAGAGCATATGATAAACAATAATTTGAAACAAAAATCAATGGGAGGGGAAAATAGAAAAACCTAAAGCTTGCTGTGAGACTGGTATTGGCACCCTTTCCATTAAATTATTATGGTTACACATTTTGACTCACCTGTGGTAAATCACAAATGAAAATCACCTGTGATTAATGTGACATGAATTAGCCAATGAATGATGACTTCAGTGTTTTAAAAAGCCACATAGTAAACTTCCAAAGGGTGTAAGTCTATCTCCAAAGATCTTGATATCCAAGTTTCAACAGTGCACAATGTTAATAAGAATTGTGCCAAGCATGTAACCATCAAGAACTTTCCTGGGCGTGGTAGAAAGATGAAAATTGACAAGAGATGTCTTCAAAGGCTTGTGCGAATGATGGAAAAATGTCAACATGTCAGACATCTAAAGACCTGAAGACCAATTTGAAACACTCTGGGGTCATGGTTTTAACAAGTACAATACGCCACACACTTAACTAAGCAGAGTTTTATGGCTGAAGGCCAAGGAAGAAGCCATTGCTGATGAAAAGACATAAAAGGAACGACTGATCATTTCCAAAGAGTACCTTGAAAAAACACAATCCTGCTAGGAAAATGTCATGTGGACAGATGAAACAAAAATATAGCTTTTTAGCAATGCAAACAACAGTTTGTTTACAAATGGCGCAATAAAGCTTATAAGGAAACGACACCCTACCAACAGTTAAGCATGGTGGAGAATCCATAATGCTGTAGGTTTTCTTTGCTGTGTCAGGTACTGGAGACCTTGACCCTATCACAGGAATCATGAAATCAGAAAAATAGCAAGACATTTTAGAACAAAATGTCCTACCCAGTGTAACAAAACTTGATTTGAGTCAAAGATCATGGGTCCTCCAGCAAGACAATTACCCAAAGCACACATCCAAAAGTACACAAGAATGGTTGAATAGAAGAAATGGACTGTTTTAAAGTGGCCAGCAATGAGTTCTGACCTCAATTGAAAATCTTTGGGGTGAGCTGAAATCTGCCATTGGGAAAAAGTACCATGCAAACATTCAAGAGCTTGAACAAATTGCAAAGGAAGAATGGGAGGAAATACCGGCTGAGAAGTGCAAGAAGCTTATTGATGGCTACAAGAAACATTTGAAGGCTGTCATCAATGCCAAAGAGTGTGCAGCCAAGAATTAATTAAGGGTGCCTTTATTGTTGCACATACTATGTATTCTGTTTCTTCTTTGAAATTGCAACATGTAAGTTGAAAAACAATGTTTTATTGTTGCATTTCTTTGGACCAATAATTAAAAAAAATCCTCAGGATATAACTTTGGAACATTTCCATTTATTTCTGAAGATATTGTACAGTCTAAGAAAAAAATGAAGGGGTGCCAATAATGGTGAGCAGGATGTATTACATTATACAATCTGAATAATTTACATGACAATGGCGGCTTGTGGCTCTAGCAGTAGCTCACTTTTTATACTTGTAAAATGGTAGCTAAAATTTAACAGCTCCTGTTAGAATAGTTTTGATGCATGAAGTCTTGAATGTATGATATATTGCTTAGAGAACAGAGATATCGTTG
This sequence comes from Oophaga sylvatica, assembly GCA_033576555.1. Classification (NCBI taxonomy): domain Eukaryota; kingdom Metazoa; phylum Chordata; class Amphibia; order Anura; family Dendrobatidae; genus Oophaga; species Oophaga sylvatica. The sequence continues at coordinate 268,816,936 of JARQOD010000004.1, read as the reverse complement.
AAAATTCATTACAGCTTTAATTGCATTAGTGATGTAATGAGTATTATAACATTGTAAACATAATATCACATTACTATTTCACATCATTACACATGACGAATGATTTGGACCTGAATTTGCCAGGGTGTGGAAAACATACTTTTGTATTTAACAAATTGTGTCTGCTGAAATTATCCTATTAGTGTTGAAGTCAGGAAAATGTATCAACTCCGCAACATTGAAATTGAAGCATCAAGAAAGAAAAGTTGTGAAATGATGAAAACAACATCATCAATAGACTGATAATGATGTGTAAATGAGAAAGAAAAAGAATAAAAATGTTGAAATTATCTCGATTTATTCAGAAATACATGCACTTGCATAACTTGGCTTGCTATCAAGGAGGTAATTAACGATAGTCTGGTGAATGTTCTGCCACACTGTTTTCACTGGGCAAATACACTAATATATATATATATATATATATATATATAAATCCTCCTCACCCCTCAATGGGGGTATCATTTTTTGCCCTTTCTCATTCTCGGGTCCTCTACCAGAGGCCTGGGAGTTTGAGGGTTCTGCGCAGGATCTTAGTTGTTCCAGCATTGCGCTTTTCTGGACTGAGAATTCGGATGATGCTCCTGGGATCTGTTGTAACCATTTTTCCAACTTGGGGGGTCAGTGCTCCAAGTGCTCCTATCCATTGAATCACTGTTGCCTTCACCTTCCACATCTTCTCCAGTTCTCCTTTGAGGCCCTGGTATTTCTCCAGCTTCTCATATTCCTTCTTTCTGATGTTCCTTCTTTCTGATGTTGCTGTCACTTGGCACTGCCGCATCCATCATTGCTGTCTTCTGATCCTTGTCTACTATCATATTGTCTGGTTGGTTAGCCAACACCTGCTTAACCGTCTGGATCTTGAAGTCCCACAGGATTTTTGCCCTTTCATTCTCCACCACATTTTTGGGTGTCTCCCACCTGGTCTTAGGGGGTCTTAGCCCAAGTGCTGTGCAGATGTTGCTGTATACAATTCCCGATACTTGGTAGTGACGTTCAGTATACTCTGTTCCTGCTTGCATTTTGCATCCTGCCACTATGTGTTAGATGGTTTCTGAGGCTTCTTTGCATAGTCTGCACCTTGGGTCTTGTCTTGTGTGGTAGATTCCTGCTTCTACGAATCTGGTTCTTAGTGCTTGCTCTTGTGCCGCTATAATTATTGCTTATGTGCTGTCTCGGAGTCCAGCTTTCTCCAGCCATTGGTTGAATTTCTCCATGTCAGCCACCTCCATTATCTATAGATGGTACATCCCATGCAGCAGCTTGTCTTGCCATGGTGCATCATGTTCCTGAATCATACTCAGCCGAGGTGAGGAAAAGGGTGAACTGACCCTGAATGCAACCCCTGCTGTTCACCTACCTATTTGTGGAGGTTGACACCCTAAGATGGCGAGAAGTGGTGCCCCCGCTTGTGTGTTGACTGTCCCTGTGCTCCTGTATGGCCCCTCACCAGACGTATAGGATGAAAAAGAGGACCAGTTGGCCTGTATATCTTATTGACAATATTTGCTTTCGTTGGTAAGGTTTTCAATGTGATGAGAAGGATCTAAAACAAAGCAAGAGACTAGGTATTACAGAGATAGCACACAGGGGCAAGCACACATAAATGCATATTAACCACAACGTGGGTGCACATAGAATACACAGCTTCTGTTATGCTAAGAATACATTTTTCACTGGTATAGGTACTTAAGGAAGAAAATATGGCATACTGGATAGAATGTAACCCCTAGCATTAGACATAAACATAGATAAACAGTCTACTAGATGAAGGAGCATATATAGGCACCCTGCATAACAGAGATGAGCATTAATAATACAGTCAATTGCCCAACCAAGGGAAATACCCTGCAAAAAAATACATAAGGTCACAACTGATTTGCTTATCTGTTCAGTCGTGGTGCTCCAAATATAAAGATAGATACCAAAAGTCAATCTCGACTCGTTTCCCCCAAGACTGAGTTCATCAGGAGATATAGATGGTGTATGGCAGAGGATCGATGTCCTAAAGATGAGGCTGCAGCCTTCACCTTGGTTCCCTCCAGATTAAGCACCTCAGTGTGTTCTGCAGTGGGGGTTAGACTTCCGGGTTGATGTATGTATAACCACAGGAAACTTGTGTCTCCAGCACATATACTGCATATGTCTGTTATTCACTAGAGGTGAGAATGCAGAGTGCCCAGCTGTGCCAGCAGACAATATTCTATAGTCCTCTACATTGGGCATGCATCAGGCAGTGTAATGAGAACGCCGCCCCTGGTTACGTAGATGCAGCTAGAAGTATTTCCCATATTTCATCATTGCACACGCTCCGGGGGAGATTCTTGAACCTCCGGCATTAGGTATGCGCAGCATGGCGTACTGAAAGCACTGCCCCTGGTCACATGAATGCGGCTAGAAGTGTTTACTATGTTCCTTCATTGTGTAGGCGTCTGAAGTATTATTAACCATTCAGCCTTCAGTTGCTCAGACACAGGAAAATCCTCGAGATAGCAATTATCTACTATGCATGAGCTTATGACATGTGCAGGGTCCACAATAGTCTCATAGAACTGCCTGCCACAAGATAATAGGAACATGAGATATATAATTCATAGTATAAGTATCCCAGGTGCAGAATAGCTACTAGTGATAAGTAGCAAATATAGCTGTGTACAGCAAATATTGTCAGTAAGATATACAGGTCAACTGGCCCTCTTTTTCTTCCTATATATCTGGTGAGGGGCCATACAGAAGCACAGGGACAGCCGACGCACGAGCAGGGGCACCACTTCTCGCCATCTTAGAGTGCCAACCTCCGCAAAAGGTGAACAGCAGGGGTTGCATTCAGGGTCTGTTCAACCCTTTCTTCACCTCAGCAGAGTATGATTGAATATCTATGACAACACAGTTAATGTAGACACTGGAATAACAGGATATTATAACTAGTCATGAGGGTAGTTCTTGCTGCATTTCTGAGTTCCCTGAGCCACTTGTTATATTACGTCCACTGAAGAGGTGTTATGGTGTAGGATTAATGGTTGCCTCCTATTCTATATTTTCATTTAAACCTGTGTATAATGACACTCAATATCTGTAGCAGTGAGTATTAAGTACATCACTGCAATTTACAGTAAGTTTTTTGGGTTAGATTTCTACACAAGATACCAGCCTTCTGGTTATACTAGTTTCCTACAACCATCTCTATATTAACTTTTGCACATTGCACTTTCACCTTATTGTGGGTTTGTTAGTTGACTTTTTAATTAAACTTAGTAAAAGTTATATTTTAAAGGGTTTTTTCTTAGTGAGTCTCATATTCATGCCATTGCCCAAGGTCTTGTCAAATTCAAAGAATGGTACATAGTGATCAAGCCGGACTGGCCATCTGCCCCACAGTGCAGATTCCACAACACTCAACTACATAGTGAGTAGCCATTTTATGCTTGGTGGCCAAGGTTTTATGGTTGCCAGACAGTTAATTTTTCTGCATATAGTCATTGTTTGTGAGCAATCATTTTTCGATTCATCACCAGAGTGCACACAATAATGGACTTAGTGCCAGTATGAGGAGCTTCTCATGAGACTGCTCTCCTGTCAGGAGTCGAACCCAGTACCTCTTGTCCACTGGCCAGCAGCTCTACCATCTGAGCTATTCTGCTGGCTGCAAAGTTCCTTGCTGAACCAGATACCATTGACTGTTCTTCCTGATTGGCTACACCTAGTGCTCTCTTGATTGGGCCTCTGATTGACAATTACACACCCTATATAAACCTGGCCCTGTGGGTGTGTCATTGCGAGATTATTGAGCTCCAAGCCTTTAGTCAAGCGTTTCCTGCTGATCCATTGCTACAAACACTGCTCTCCTGTGAACCGACCTCGGCCTGCCTTCTGACTACGCTCTCCGCCTGATCCATTGCTACAAACACTGCTCTCCTGTGAACCGACCTCGGCCTGCCTTCTGACTACGCTCTCCGCCTGATCCATTGCTACAAACACTGCTCTCCTGTGAACCGACCTCGGCCTGCCTTCTGACTACGCTCTCCGCCTGATCCATTGCTACAAACACTGCTCTCCTGTGAACCGACCTCGGCCTGCCTTCTGACTACGCTCTCCGCCTGATCCATTGCTACAAACACTGCTCTCCTGTGTACCGACCTTGGCTGCCACCTGACTACGCTACCTGCCTCTGCTTCCCCTAGTGTTTGCAGTAACATCGGCTCCAACCCAGACGGGATCTTGACAGAATAATCTCGCGCCAAAATGGAGTCCGCTGTGAACACCCTGAGGCGGCAAGTTACGGAGCTTCAAAGTTTTTGTACTGACTCTCAAGGAAAATATGCCAAGTTACAAACTGATTTCACGGCAATACAACAGGAAGTAATTGAGCTACAAAAACAACTTCTGGACGTGCGCAATTCAGGGTCCGAATCAAACGCGCGGCTGCCGCTGCCTGCAAAGTTCAGTGGGGATCGCAAGCAGTACCGAGGATTCCTCAATCAATGCCGCATATACTTCCAGATGCAACCTGCTCCCTTTACTAGTGAGAGGAAGAAAGTTTTTTTCATGATAAATCTCCTGACGGATGAAGCTCTTGCTTGGGCTTCACCTTATGTAGAAAAGCACTATGCCCTCCTTAATGACCTGGAAGCTTTCATCGCAGCTATGAATCAAGTTTTTGATGACCCAAACCGCTGTGCCACAGCAGAAACCAAATTACATAATTTGCGCCAAGGACGTCGCTCTGTTGCGGAATATACATCGGAGTTCCGTCGCTGGGTGGCCGACACCACCTGGAATCCAGCGGCCCAGAGAAGTCAATTTCGACGAGGGTTATCAGAACCAGGGAAAGACGAGCTTGCCAGGGTTGAGACCCCTGACCAGTTGGAGGACTTTATTCAACTATGTATCCAGATTGACCAGAGACTTACTGAAAGGAGAAAGGAGAGACTGCGAGCACTTGGGAATAGCCCTGGCTTCTAATTTTCAGCATCGGACCACCAAGAAAAGACGCAAGGCGTGTCTGAACCGATGCAGATCGACGTCATCCGAAGACCACTCTCTGCACAGGAGAAGGAGAGGCGACGTGCAGAACATCTCTGCCTCTATTGTGGGGACCCTGGACACTATGCCATCAACTGTCCTAACAAAAGGACTATAGCCTTTACCAACAACAGGTCTGCCAGCAATATGGACCTTTCTCAGCAGTCGGATTCCATCTTGCAGACTATCTCATCAGTAACGCCAGAAATAGACAAAATACATAATACATCATCTCATTTTGTAATCCCCATTCAGGTTGTAATGGGCACTCAAAAAATACAATGCTCTGCCCTGTTGGTTTCGGGAGCAGGAGGAAATTTTATGGACTTAAAATTTACACGTGATAATAATATTTCCAGTAGGACCAAATCCACACCAATTGAAATGGAAACTGTGGATGGATCACCCTTGTCTTCTGGACCTGTCACGCATGAGACAATCAAACTGGAGATTTGTATCGAACCGGATCATCATGAAGCTGTCAGTTTCCACCTTATTTCATCTCCGAAATTTCCGGTTATTCTAGGGATCCCCTGGTTTTCAGTCCATAACCCTTCTATCAACTGGGCATCAGGGACCATCACCTTTCCATCTGACTACTGTAAGAATAATTGTCATAAGGAACCCCCTGTTCTCCAACAAGTCCAAATCTCTGAGATTTCGCATGAGAAGGAAGAGAAACTACCACCTCAATATCAGCAGTTCTCTGATGTCTGCAGTAAGAAGAAAGCAGATCAATTACCTCCTCACGTCCTTACGACTGTCCCATTGAATTGCTGCCAGGAGCAACCATTCCATTTGGACGGATTTACAATCTTTCCGAACCTGAATTGAAGGTATTAAGAAAGTTCCTAGATGAAAATTTAGAGAAAGGCTTTATTCGACCTTCCACATCTCCAGCTGGGGCACCCCTGTTCTTTGTTGAAAAGAAAGACTCCACTCTGCGGCCATGTATTGACTACAGAGAGATGAATAATATCATTGTCAAGAATCGCTACCCGCTACCCTTGATTCCTGAACTATTTGAGAGACTCCGTTCTGCGAAAATCTTTACGAAGCTGGATCTTAGAGGGGCTTACAACCTCATACGGATTCGCCCAGGAGATGAGTGGAAGACCGCCTTCAGAACGAGATATGGACATTTTGAATCTCTGGTTATGACCTTTGGTCTTAGCAATACCCCAGCCACCTTTCAACATTTTATTAATGATGTATTTCGAGATTTCTTGGACCAATACGTTGTGGCTTATCTCGATGACATTCTTATATTTTCAGACACCTTGGAAGAGCATCGCAGGCACATCCAGTTAGTCTTGGAACGACTACAGGAGAACCATCTCAACATTAAACTTGAAAAATGTGAGATGGAACAAACCAGTATCCAATTTCTGGGATATATCATCTCCCCAGAAGGTCTGAGCATGGATCCTGGCAAAATCAATGCTGTAGTGGACTGGCCTGTTCCAAGAAATTTAAAAGACGTCCAGCGTTTCATAGGATTTGCAAATTTTTGCCGAAAATTTATAAAGACGGATCTTCACGGATCATACTACCAATTACTACACTAACAAAAAAGACCAAAGCATTTTTCTGGTCTCCGGAGGCACAGGAGGCTTTTGACAAATTGAAAACTCTTTTTACGTCTGCTCCATTGTTAGTACACCCAAATCCTGAATTGCCATTTACTGTCGAAGTGGACGCCTCGGACTCTGCAGTGGGAGCCATTCTGTCTCAGCGAGTTGGGGACAAAATGCAACTTCACCCATGTGCGTTTCTTTCCCACACCATGTCATCTGCAGAAAAGAACTACGATATCGGTAATAAAGAACTGTTAGCCATTAAAGTTGCCTTCTCCGAATGGAGACATCTTTTGGAAGGTGCCAATCACCCTGTGACTGTCCTCACGGACCACAAGAATCTTGAATTCCTCTGTACAGCAAAAAGATTGTCTGCAAGACAAGCACGATGGGCCTTATTTTTCTCAAGATTCAATTTTATAATTTCTTACCGGCCTGGTTCAAGAAATGGCAAGGCTGACGCCCTGTCCAGGATGTGTTCGGAACCTCAGGAGAGGTCTAGTAATGACGATACAATTCTAGGCCCTAAAAAATTTTTGGGAATATTGCACTCTAGAGGACTATGTAATAGAATTAAAGATGGATATCAAGAGGACTCTTTCCTTAACCATCCTTCGGAAGACGTCGATCCTTCATTCAAAGAGGGGTTTTGGATGCAGAAACACAAAATATATGTACCTGAATCTTCTCGCCTTGAAGTCCTCAAAAGTGTCCATGATTCTAAACTGGCAGGACATCCTGGAGTTGCAAAAACACAAGACTTACTACTTCGTTTCTTTTGGTGGCCTAATTGTAGGAAGGACGTGAGGAAATATGTTTCAACCTGTTTAACATGCGCACGAAACAAGACCCCACGATCGTCTCCTCTAGGACTCTTGCAACCACTTCCAGTTCCATCCAGGCCTTGGGGATCTATTTCCATGGATTTTATTGTGGAACTACCCCCTTCCAAACAGATGACCGTCATCCTTGTCATAGTGGACCGACTCACAAAAATGGCCCACTTTATTCCAACTGAAGGAATTCCTACTGCTGAAAAAACTGCAGAACTGATAATCAAAGAGGTATTCAGGTTACATGGAATTCCTGACAGCGTGGTGTCTGACAGAGGCGTTCAGTTTACGTCAAAATTTTGGAAGAGTTTCTGTACAGCCTTGGGAGTCACGGTGAATCTTTCTACCGCTTTCCATCCTCAGTCCAATGGCCAGAAGGAGAGAACGAACCAGACTTTGGAGCAATACCTCCGTTGCTTCATTTCCTATCTTCAGGATGACTGGGTGGACTATTTACCAACAGCAGAGTTTGCCTACAACAACTCCATACATAGCGCTACATCTCAAACCCCATTTTTTGCTAATTATGGAGTACATCCAGTATTTATTCCTAATCTGCCAGTGAACACTCCCATTCCTGCTGTAAATGACAGGCTTGCAAAATTACAGGAATCCCAGAAGGAATTATCAGAGATATTACTCAAGACCCAGGAAGTATATAAGGAAGCAGCAGATAAACATCGGAGAGTGCCCCCTGCTCTTCAGGTTGGTGACAAAGTTTGGCTGTCCACTAAAAACCTTAAGACACATGTGCCATCCTCCAAATTGGGTCAGAAATTCATTGGACCTTTTCAAATTTCTGCAAAAATTAACCAGGTTGCTTTTCATTTAAAACTTCCCAACAATCTAAAGATTCATCCAGTGTTTCACATATCCTTGCTCAAATCCTTCTGTGAAAACCCGTTTCCAGGAAGAATTCAGCCACCTCCTCCACCAGAAAGGATCCGTGGTGAAGAAGAATACATTGTGGATAAGATTCTGGACTCCCGAAAATTCAGAGGTAAATTGCAGTATCTGGTGCAGTGGAAGGGTTACGGACCAGAGGAAAATTCATGGAAACCAAGGGGCAACGTCCATGCTCCTAGACTAACAAGAGCCTTTCATCAGAGGTACCCGGATAAGCCAGCTCCTGAGATGTCCAGAGGCCATCCTGGAAGGAGGGGAGTACTGTTAGGAGTCGAACCCAGTACCTCTTGTCCACTGGCCAGCAGCTCTACCATCTGAGCTATTCTGCTGGCTGCAAAGTTCCTTGCTGAACCCAGATACCATTGACTGTTCTTCCTGATTGGCTACACCTAGCGCTCTCTTGATTGGGCCTCTGATTGCCAATTACACACCCTATATAAACCTGGCCCTGTGGGTGTGTCATTGCGAGATTATTGAGCTCCAAGCCTTTAGTCAAGCGTTTCCTGCTGATCCATTGCTACAAAACACTGCTCTCCTGTGAACTGACCTCGGCCTGCCTTCTGACTACGCTCTCCGCCTGATCCATTGCTACAAACACTGCTCTCCTGTGAACCGACCTCGGCCTGCCTTCTGACTACGCTCTCCGCCTGATCCATTGCTACAAACACTGCTCTCCTGTGAACCGACCTCGGCCTGCCTTCTGACTACGCTCTCCGCCTGATCCATTGCTACAAACACTGCTCTCCTGTGTACCGACCTCGGCTGCCACCTGAATACGCTACCTGCCTCTGCTTCCCCTAGTGTTTGCAGTAACATCGGCTCCAACCCAGACGGGATCTTGACACTCCAGTCAGGTACTTGAATCAGGTACTGCACATGCACTGGATGGACAAATCCTGCAGTTTTACACCATCTTCAGGCTTTGATTGAGGTATCAATATGGGACTCATGTAATGGATACTGCAGTCTTAGGATATGCTATATGATGTACATACAGCAGCCTCGGTGTATCCTGAGATGTTTGCAGCAGCCTCAGTTTGTCCTTTGCAATGAATAGAGCAGTCTCAGCCTATTTTATATGATGTTTATACACCAGCCTCAGTGTATCTTTTGTGATGTATGCATATATAGTGTGGATATGTGTATATTATATAGATTATAGTGCTGAAGATGAATGTGTGTATGAGTATATATACAGCTCTGGAAAAAATTAAGAGACCATGGCAAAATTTTCAGTTTGGCTGATTTTCTCTTTCATAGGTATATTTTTGAGTAAAATGTAAATTGCTCTTTTATTCTATAAACTGCTGACAACATGTTTCAGAATTTCCAAGCAATACATTTTGTATTTATTTTCAGAAAATGAGAAATGGTCAAAATAACAAAAAAATGCAGTGCCTGCAGACCTCAAATAATGCTAAGAAAAAAAGTTCATAATCATTTAGAAACAACAATACTAATGTTTTAACTTATGAAGAGTTCAGAAATCAATATTTTGTGGAATAACCATGATTTTTAATCACAGCTTTCATGCGTCTTGGCATGCTTTCCACCAGTCTTTCACACAGCTTTTGGGTGACCTCATGCCACTCTTGGTACAAAAATTTAAGCAGTTCTTCTTTGTCTGATGGCTTGTGACTATCCATCTTCCTCTTGATTACATTCCAGAGGTTTTCAATGGGGTTCAGGTCTGGAGATTGGGCTGGCCATGACAGGTATTTGATGTGGTGGTCCTTCATCCACACATTTATTGACCTAACTGTGTGGCATGGCACATTGTCCTGCTGGAAAAACCAGTCCTCAGAGTTGGGGAACATTGTCTGAGCAGACGGAATCAACTGTTTTTCCAGGATAACCTTGTATGCGGCTTGATTCATACGTCCTTTACAAAGAATAACCTGCCCAATTCCAGCCTTGCTGAAGCATGCCCAGATCATCACCGATCCTCCACCAAATTTCACAGTGGGTGCAAGACACTGTGGCTTGTACGCCTCTCCAGGTCTACATCTAACCATTAGAAAACCAGGTGCTGGGCAAAGCTGAAAATTAGACTCATCAGAGAAGATTACCTTACTTCAGTCCTCCATGGTCCAATCCTTATGGCCTTTGGCCATCTTCAGCCTGGCTCTCTTTTGCTTCCATTGATGAAATGCTTTTTTTTTCTAGCTTTACATGACTTAAACCCTGCTTCTAGGAGCCTGTTACGAACTGTTCTTGCCGTGCACTTCACCCCAGCTGCCATTTGCCATTCCTTTTGAAGGTCACTTGATGTCATCCTGTGGTTGCTGAGTGACATTCGAATAAGATGACAGTCATCCCAGTCAGTGGAGAGTCGTTTTCGCCCTCTGCCGGTCTGTATCTTTGTTGTCCCCAATGTCTGCTGCTTGACCTTGTTGTAATGGACTGCCGCCTTAGAAATTTTAAGGATGGAGGCAACATGACACTCACTGTATCCCTCTGCTAGTAAAGCCAGAATTCAGCACTTCTTTTCCTCACTCAAGACTTTTCTTTTCAACTCCTTTGGCATGGCTAAAATTTATTTTTTCGTTCCTATTACTTTTGGGATATTACTAGCACTTGTTTTGCCATCCAGCTTGTCCTATTGCAAGAGGATTTTGAACACCACAGCAGTGTTTTTTTTATACTTTCCTCCATTAAATAAGATTTGGTTCAGGTCATCACCTAATCAGAAGCACATTAAGTAGAATGAGGTGTACTCTCGTTGGAATTCAACTGACACTGGAATGGAATGGCTGTCAGACATGTAGAGAAGCTGATTTTTATAAAACTGTGAAGTGGTCTCTTAATTTTTGGCAGAGCTGTATATATATATATATATATATATATATATATATAATATGTACACATATATATATATATATATATATATATATATATATATTAGTGTACAATTGTTTATATATGTGATTTGATATTGTGCTATATATTACAAAGTGTTGACTTCACATGATATGTTATATAAACAGGTACATCTTCACACTACATAGTTTATACACAGTTCCACACTATATTAATAGATTTAGCACATATTATTGAGCTGTGTATATACTAAATAGTATATAGTTTTAAACTTGTTTCCCATCGAGCACATCTGGGATGTCATAGGTTAGCAATTGCAAAGTTTGCTGCCAGCAGCGGATCTTTATCATTTCCGTGCCCAAGTGCATGAGTGGCAGAACAATGATAACCACATTGATAGCATACTAAGGCCTGTAAGTGCATGTATTTCTGAATAAATCAAGATAATTTGGAAATGTGTTTCCATTTTTTCATCATTTACATTCATACAAATATGGTGCTAATACGCTATGCTGAATAAATTGAGATGTTTCAAAAATATTTTTTCCATTCTTTCATCATTTGCATATTTTGTTAACTTGTGTATCCATCCTGTGACTTTCATAAAACCCTGATTTTAGCTTCTTGGTGTTGTAATTTAATTGTTGAGGAGTGTATAACAGACTACTTCTATTTCAAAGATTTAAATGGAAATTAAAAAGTAATACATTTTTCTTACTTATATTATGGATACAGATCAGTAGCCTGTCATCTCTGTTTTACCTCTATTCATTATGATTACTGGTTCATCTCTTTGCGTTTGGCTGTTCAGTGTTGCAATGAAGCCATACCACTCACTGGGGATAAGGATATTAAATTAATTTGATGAAACATAACAGTGATGCCATGAAAGATATTTTACAAGAAAGAGTCCACCTTGGAACAACAATATCAAGATGGATGATTTTCCTACGAAATGTTTTCATTCCAGCTTGATTAGCTAACATGAACTCTTCAAAAAACATAATTCTTCATAAAATCATTGTCTCTTCCTCTATTAACTGTAGAATTTCAGAAATGATTAAATAACTGCTCTGATGTACATTTCCAGGACCGGTTTTACATTTAAATTAGCCTTTGGAGTTATAATAGACTACCCGCATATAGCGCCTAGATATAGGTGTGCAAAAATACAGACACATGCAGACACAGTATTTCACTACTTAACTTGGTTCTCTGTGAAATACTAGTTGGTCCTTATCAGGCTATATCAGGCTGGCTCCCATCCTATGTATGGTGATAAACGCTACTCGAGACATACGTCTTTGAGTTGCTATATAGTTCCTGCCAGGCTGAGATGCAGCATCAGGAAGTAGTATAATTTGATTGATTTGCAATGGAACATGGAACAGGAAAAAAAAGCAACTGTGCTCTGCACACTGACACGCTGAAAGTTCAGAGCATGACATAAAGACTCACAGAGTCTTTTTCTGTGCTTTGAGTTCCGTTAAAAAACTGTCAGCTTACATTGGTATGTAATCCCCCTCCTCATCATGCCATAAACTGTATAGTAACAGTATTTCATTAGGCTGTAACCTGTTCTCATTCATCACTAGGTCTGGTTGCAGCCGGAAATATTTTACTTCATATCACAATTCCAGCCCTCAAGGTATCTTATGGACACTGTGAATGACAGCTCTGCCTCCCTATGGGATTAAGGGTTTGCTGAGCTGTCAGGATTGTGAATGACAGCTCAGCCACCCAATCTGAGGCAGAGGTGTGAGTATTGTGAATGATAGCTCAGCTGTTCTACCTGGCTCGGTGATTTCCTCCAGGTGTCATCCTTGCTGGGTGATTAGAGTGCTATTTAGCACTCTGACAATGGTCAGACCATTGCCAACTGTAGCTTTGCTCAAGTGGTGTATGTTATTTTTGTGCTCTGAGTTGCATTCTGATCTCCGTTGCCAACCTTGGATTTACTTTTGACCATCGATTTGACTTACCTCTTTGTCACAGAGTCTTTTTTTGTGCTTTGAGTTCCGTTAAAAACCTGTCAGTTTACGTTGGTATGTAATCCCCCTCCTCAGCATGCCAGAAACTGTATAGTAACAGTATTTCATTAGGCTGTAACCTGTTCTCATTCATCACTAGGTCTGGTTGCAGCCGGAAATATTTTACTTCATATCACAATTCCAGCCCTCAAGGTATCTTATGGACACTGTGAATGACAGCTCTGCCTCCCTATGGGATTAAGGGCTTGCTGAGCTGTCAGGATTGTGAATGACAGCTCAACCACCCAATCTGAGGCAGAGGTGTGAGTATTGTGAATGATAGCTCAGCTGTTCTACCTGGCTCGGTGATTTCCTCCAGGTGTCATCCTTGCTGGGCGATTAGAGTGCTATTTAGCACTCTGACAATGGTCAGACCATTGCCAACTGTAGCTTTGCTCAAGTGGTGTATGTTATTTTGTGCTCTGAGTTGAATTCTGATCATCCATTTGACTTACCTCTTTGTCTTGGTCCACAATCTCCCCGATACTCTGACCTTGGACTGTTACCTGACTATGCTTTTGTTATTTCCTTTTGTCTATTAAGAGTCCTCTTGTTACTAATACGGGACCTTTTGACTATCTTGTCCCATGGCAAGTCCATGAGTAGTGACTAGGGTTACATTGAGTAGTGACTTGTGTCACATTACAAGTAGCCTGTATGAGATTTTGATAGTAGCTAATCCGGTGGCCTTTAGATTAAAACTCCCTTCATTTTTTCACATCTTGAATGTGTTCCATAGATCATTGCTAAAGGAGTTTGTCCCTTCAGTACTATCTCACTCATCCATCCCTTCTCTGCTTTCTATCATTGACAGTTTAGAGTATGAAGTACAAAAAATTGTTCTTTCTCTGTAGGTCCATAATTCTCTCCAGTATCCCATTCATTGAAGGGATAGGGACAGGAGAAAAGATCCTGAGTGCCTGCTCAGGCCAGGAAAGCCGATTGTCTGGTCAGGGTCTTTTCTTTATTGGGTTCCTAGGAAGCCCGGGGATTCAGTACCATCTGGGGGGGGGTACTCTCACAATTCCAACACTCATGGTGTCCTATGGATTGAGGGCTTGCTGTGCTTTCAGGATTGTGAGTGACAGTTCAACTGCCCAATCTGAGGCAGAGGTATGAGTATTGTGAATGACAGTTCAGCCTTCCTATCTAGCTGGGTCTGTGGGCTCTCCTCCAGATGTCATCCTTTCTGAGTGATTACAGGGTTATTTAACACTCTGACTACGTTTAGATCATTGCCAATTGTATCTTTCCTCAGCTGGTGTGTTTTTGCTTTCTGCTCTGAGTTGTATTCTGATCTCTGTTGCCAACCTTCAATTTAAATTTGACCATCTGTTTTACTTACCACTTTGTCTTGATCTGCTACCTTCCTGCTCTTACTGAGGGAAGGAGGTTGTTGGCCAAAAGCTTGCGACACATGACTCCATCTATCCTCCCTTCAATATTGTGCAGTTGTCCTGTCCCTTTTGCATAAGAACACTCCCAAAGTATGATGTTTCCCCCACCATGCTTCATGGTTAGGACGGTAGTCTTGGGGTTGTACTCATCCTTCTTCTTTCTCCAAACATGGCGAGTGGAGTTGATGCCTAAAAGTTCTATTTTGGTCTCATCTGATCACCTGACCTTCTCCCATGCCTCCTCATTGGTAAATTTCAAACGGACCTGGACATGTGCTGATGTGAACAGGGGACCCTGCATGCCCTGCAGGATTTTAGTCCATGATGGCGTAGAGTATTACTAATGGTAATGTTTGAGACTGTGATACCAGCTCTCTTCAAGTAATTGACCAGGTCATCCCATGTAATTATGGACTGATTCCTGATCTTTCTCAGAATCATCCCTACCCCACGAGGCAAGATCTTGCATGGGGCCACAGACTGAAATTGACAATCATCTTGTTTTTTTTCCATTTTTTAATAATTACACCAACAGTTTTTGACTTTTCACCAAGCTGCTTACCTATTGTCATGTAGCCCATCTCAGCCTTGTATAGGTCCACAATTTTGTCCCTGGTGTCCTTAGACAGTTATTTGGTCTTGGCCATGGTGGAGAGGTTGGAGTGTGATTGATTGAGTGTGTGGACAGGTGTATTTTTTTAAAGGTTACGAGTTCAAACAGGTGCAATTAATAAAGGAAATGAGTAGAGATGAGCGACTTTGCCTCAAACAAAATCGGCCGACTATCGGCAAAAGTCGGAGTTCCGACCGAAACCCGACCCCAATGCGAGTCAATGAGGAATAAAAGTCGGCAGTGAGTGGAGGACAGTAAACACACCTACAGAGCCCATTTCAATGCCAACGACATCAATTCTTATTACTTAAGCTTGTCAACCTTAATTTATCTCTGTATATATTTCCGGAGTCACACACAGACGCTCACTCAGTATGTATTTGACCGTAATACCAGCAGATATATGGTACTGTATGAGGAGCGTACAGCTGTATTCGGTGTAGGGGAAAATTTAAATCTCCGTATTTATTTCCGGAGTCACACACAGACGCTTACTCAGTATGTATTTGACCGTAATACCAGCAGATATACGGTACTGTATGAGGAGCGTACAGCTGTATACGGTGTAGGGGAAAATTTAAATCTCCATATTTATTTCCGGAGTCACACACAGATAGTCAGCATGTATTTGTCCGTGATACCAGCCAGTACACGGTAGTGTGTGAGGAGCGTACAGCTCTATACGGTGTGGAAAAAAATGAACGGTCGGTAACTGTGCAGAAAAAAAGAATAAAAGTATTAGTGCTGTGTAAAAAGCAGTCTGCACAGCAGTGTACACACAGCAATACAGCTATCAAGCAGTCTAATCACCAGCGCTGCTGCACACAAGAAAATCCTCCCCTGTCACTGCACACTAACTGTACAGCACAATTGCTATCAGCACAAGCACATAAGAACTTCTTCTATCTTTACAGCCCTAACTCTCTCCCTACTGATAAACAGCAACCTCTCCCTACTGTTAAGATCGGCAGAAGTGAAATGGAGGTCGGCAGTCAGGGCTTTTATAGACACTGCGGCGCCCCCAAATCAAGCCAATCACTGCAATGCCCTTCTCTACGATGGTGGTGGACGCTGCACATGTCATCTCGTTGCCCACAGTGTACGTCCTTGCTCGTTGGCTGAAAAAAAGGCACCTGCAAGCATTCTGGGAAATCCGACTTTGGTGCTCGTTTTGCCGACCACATGGCCGACTTCATGCTAAGGACGGGTTTCGGTCGGCGAAACCCGACTTTGGCAAAAGTCGGCGACTTATGAATCTGTCCAACCTGTTTCGCTCAACTCTAGTAATGAGTGCAGAGTAGGACGGGTTCTTGAAGAAAAACTAACAGGTCTGTGAGAGCCCGAATTATTGCTGGTTGGTAGGTGATAAAATACTTATTTCATGCAATAAAATGCAATTTAATTATTTAAAAGTTTTACAGTGTGATTTTCTGTTTTTTATTTTAGATTCTGTCTAACACAGTTCAAGTGTACTTACAATAAAAATTGTAGACCTCTCCATTCTTTATAAGAGGGAAAACTTGCAAAATGGGCAGTGTATCAAATACTTATTTTCTCCACTGTATGTCATGGAATGTGTCACAGGAAAGATATACAGTACAAACCAAAAGTTTGGACACACTTTCTCAGTAGTATAGGAACTGTAGTATTCGTCAAACTCAATTTGACAGGTCGACACGCCCCCTATCATTTAATCCGTCTCCCTGTCAGCTTGATCCAGGTCGTCATGCCCCCTGGCTGGACTTTGCTCAGGCTGAGAAATCTGAGCTGCTGGATTTTTATTCAGTGCCTTTGATTAGTCTGTGGAGTTTTTAGTGTATTAAAGGGTAGTTTTAACTCCATCCGTAGATGTAAAGCTATTTTCTATTCAGGTAGTGAAATCTGGTCTGCTGGATTTTTATTCAGTGCCTTTGATTAGTCTGTGGAGTTTTTAGTGTATTAAAGGGTAGATTTAACTCCATCCGTAGATGTAAAGCTATTTTCTAGCAGAGAATGCCCTAACATGAACTGTAAAGGGTTTGTATTAGAAGCACCCAGTAAATGTCTGTATTAGAATCCATCAGTAAATGTAAAGCTATTTTCTAGCAGAGGAGAGAAACTTTTAAGGACCCAGTAATTGTATAAGGAGTTCTAGTTAAATACAGACTTCTGTATATAACTAGTATATAAGGATTTTTAGTGAAATAAAGAGTGAATCTTGATTTTATACTGTTGTTAGAAGTCTAAATTTTTCTATCTACTGGCTAACATGGTACAAAGATATACATCTTTACAGCACCATAGAGGTAATTTATCTATGTGTGTGTTTCACACAGGACAAGTTCTGTGATCCGTCTTTTGTGTGGGAAAAGTCAACAATTTTTATTAAGGTCTAAAATACATTATCATGGATAAAAATCCAAAAGAGTGGGATATACAGCATGCAGAAAAAATAGCCAAATGCAGACAGGTGTGAATTACATTCAAATCAATATATAATAGTGCACATCGACATATCTTATATGTTATAGCGATAATAGACTAATCCGGGGCTATACAATAATAAACTCCATATATTTGTCCGTATATATGCAATCTATGTAACTCACAATATCCCCCAATAGGCAGACATATATGCACTATATATAGGATTATAAGTATCTCAATGAATCAGGTATATCAATAAAGTAACTTCTCCATCACAGTTGCTAATATAATGATGTTAGCATGCGAGTGCAGAGCTCACAATACATACTGTGCGTGCATATGAAGTCAATTAGCACATCCATATGAGGAGCTATATCAAAAAAGCAGCGCCATAGATGTGAGATCATACCTGAATGCTGCTTGGCACCCCTTGTGTATAGTCCTCATTTCTAACAGTGTTTTTCACAGATAGATCACTTCAAGAAAACTGTCCCGACAGTTCATCCCTATAGTGTAGTTTAATGTATCAAGGTGTGTGTACAAGGTTTGTGCTGTGTTAGAAGTCTAAATATTTTCTATTTACTAGCTAACATGGTACATAGATATACATCTTTATTGGCACATAGAATTGTAGTACAGCAGTGTTGACCTGAATTGTCAGAATGAGTGAAGGTCGATGCTACGGTAATTCAGGCAAACAGTAAATAGTATTGCATTGTGTATAGTCAGTGGGATCTTTTAAAACCAACACATTTATGTGTATTCTGATAGCACTGCCCATAAAACCGAAGGTTTCTAGCAAATATAATATGCACTAATGTGATTTTAAAACAATGGGTTTCTGAAGGGTCTTCCCACACTACCACTCTGTGGGAAGCTGTGTGGAAATGACAGGCATAAGAGATCATTCATATTAAATACGTTTATTGCCAGAAATAATCATGATTTTACTGTAATAAATAAATACATCTCAAAGACATTTCAAGCATTGAATTAATTGTGACACCAAAATGTCGACACAAATGGCAATACAGGTCATGGGATTCTCTCTAGACAGGAACAACGCTGTTGAATGCTCCAACACGTGTAGTGAGGATTTTTTAAAGTTGATTTCTTCTCAGCAATGAAATTTCTCACAATTGTATCATTACGCGGTTTATCAGCAGAAAACTTCTCCAATATCTTACTGAACGGTATGTTCCGAGCTAAGAAATGTAAAAAGTACAGGCAGTAGTGCCCACAGACAGTACTAATATAATGATGTTAGCATGCAAGTGCAGGGCTCACAATACATACTGTGCGTGCATATGAAGTCAATTAGCACATCCATATGAGGAGCTATATTAAAAAGCAGTTGTGTATAGTTGGCCAATCAAATATTAGTTATGCGTTAGCTATCAGTGTCAACCATAGCAGCTCTCAGAGTTTTACTGTATTAAAGGGTAGTTTTAACTCCATCCGTAGATGTAAAGCTATTTTCTAGCAGAGAGTGCCCTATTTGTGCACTGACATGAACTGTAAAGGGTTTGTATTAGAAGCACCCAGTAAATGTCTGTATTAGAATCCATCAGTAAATGTATGTAAAGCTCATTTCTAGCAGGCTTGTATAAATGTCCCCCAGTAAATGTGTAAAAGTTTGGAACTGATATGGCTGAATGTAAAGGTGATTTCTAACACTCTCTGTTAGAGATGTCTGGAACTACATTCAAATCAATATATAATAGTGCACATCTCCATATCTTATATGTTATAACGATAATAGCAGTCTATGTAACTCACAATATCCCCCAATAGGCAGACATATATGCACTATATATAGGATTATAAGTATCTCAATGAAGCATGTATATCAATAAAGTAACTTCCCCATCACAGATGCTAATATAATGATGTTAGCATGCAAGTGCAGGGCTCACAATACATACTGTGCGTGCATATGAAGTCAATTAGCACATCCATATGAGGAGCTATATTAAAAAAGCAGTTGTGTATAGTTGGCCAATCAAATATTAGTTATGCGTTCACTACCACTGTCAACCATAGCAGCTCTCATGATGCTAGCTAATCACAGATGCTAATATAATGATGTTAGCATGCAAGTGCAGGGCTCACAATACATACTGTGCGTGCATATGAAGTCAATTAGCACATCCATATGAGGAGCTATATTAAAAAAGCAGTTGTGTATAGTTGGCCAATCAAATATTAGTTATGCGTTCGCTATCAGTGTCAACCATAGCAGCTCTCATGATGCTAGCTATTCTGATCACCTTATCATATCAACCATGAAGCCTCTTTTAACCCCTTCACAATAATGTACAGAGGTGATTTTATGTTTTAATACTGATAGACATATTGTGAACGGACATATAGGGTCCATGTGAGACACCATATTTTTCAAATATTAGTTAAGCGTATATTTCAACATTTTGCTCCTTCACAGATTTATTTTACATTATTTTTTTATTTTGCTTAAGGATCGTGTACAGAGGAGTTTTTATGTTTTAATACTGATAGACATATTGTGAACGGACATATAGGGTCCATGTGAGACATGTCTGGACAAGTCCGGGCATGTCTGGGCATGCCTGGACAAGTCCTGGTCACGGGGCAGCCGTGGAAAAAACAATACTGAAATTCAAAAACTATGTGCTGGCCGTTAACACGCGCACAGTCATCTAGAAAATATTGAGCGAGTTGCTTCACAAACCCTCTCAAGGCATGTTGAATGTTAACGTTCCCGCTATGAGCTACACACATGACCAACTGTATAGCCTGGGATGCGTAGCGTTCTTGCAGCGCAAGCCTATTTTTAAAGACGCTAAGACCATCAGATATAAAAGACAGGCATGTTGAGACGTGGCCCGGCCTATTTTGGTACATACCCACTCCTATGCAACGATACTGAGTAGCGTTCAACAAAAATCAGGTACAAACTTTTAACATACCTGTGTTTCGGGCGCTCATGCCATACCAGAAGCACTCTGTGCCATGTACCATAGCCCATAATAATCGATCTTGATCTGTATTCAACAAAAAATTGGGTGCAAACTTTTTTTAGCATAGCTGTGTTTCTGACTCCCATGTCGTACCAGAAAGACCTATTTTGGCACAGGCCTACACCTATGCAGCGGTTTTGACCACTACTCAACAAAAATGGCTACAAACTTTTTAACATATCTGTGTTTCGGACTATCATGTCATAGCAGAAGCACCCTGTGCCATGTACTCTAGACCATAATATTCGTTTTTGATCACCATTCAACAAAAAAATTGAGGCATGTTGAGACGTGTCCCGGCCTATTTTGGCACATGACAAATGTTTCTGACTCTCATGTCATACCAGAAGCACCCTTGCCATGTACTCTAGACCATAATATTTCACATCGGGTATGGGAACTACATAGCTTTGTTTTCTCAGGTATTTAAAAAAGTGTGGAAAACTGAAAATCCCGCGACCTGTGGTAATTTAGTGAGAACCATATAGACAAATCGGGTATCGTCACACACGAGACCACGACACCTCGGGCTATCACATTTACCATTAGTTTTCAAAAATCAGCTCCTTAACAATAAAGTAAGAATCGTAGTGTCCTGCATTGTGGTCTATAAATGTTAGTTTGAAAATTTACCGTTGCTAAAGAACAGTAAAAAGTCGTGCGTACAACTATCAACCCCAAAACTCTCACCACTATCACAAACACTATTGCCTACAGAGGCGGCCAGCGAGAATTTCCGTATGTGTGTATCAAGATGCTCCCTGCTATGACCGAATGTTTGCTCGTGGATGCTGGCATTTCCAGTGACATCATAGTTGTGTAAATGCGCAGGGGCACGTGTATCGATCCCCTAGGGTGTAATGCGTGATCATTTTAATTATTTTTCAATTCATAACCACACGTTCTCAGGCAGACAGGTTTATTTCACAGAAGTTGACTGTACAGTTGCATAATCTTTGTTTAAAATCATACATTTGCATAATTTTGTTTAAAATCGCACAGCTCTGCAATAATGTCGGGTGTTGGACATGCACTTATCAGTCTTTCATACGTGTCGCAGAAAGATTTTAGTCTGTTCTGCGAGAGTTTATTATGCACGTACTGTGCAGACATGTCAAGAAACATTTTGGTGTGTTCACCAGTCCATACGGGTGTTGGTGTGTAAGGCGATCGACCATCATCCTTCTGCTTCTTACTTACACGCCGGCGTGATACAGTGCGTTTCTTTGGTGCTAATGCATCGGCTGAATTGGCAGCTGCGGCTTCCGCGTTGCTATTTGCAGATTCTGTAGCTTGACACAGACGCATATTCTTAAGCCGACTACTCTCAGCATTCCCGGGTGCTCGGTTGGCGCGTCGTTTTCTTCACGATCTGCGACACACCCGTGTGAAAGAGGCTCCGTTCTCACCTCCGTTCTGTTCTCAAATCCATAATTGCGCTGCTGCAAAACTCGCGAATGACGATCCTCCGTAACTAAAGAAAAGATACGTGGTGTAGTTAACCGCTAAGTGGGGGAGATATAGGAAGAGCTACATGAGCCACTTGGCTCTGATTCAACGCGATATTTGTAAAGCTACTAGCACCGATTATCTGTGAAACCGATGCATGATTGTTTGTATAAGTACACTATAGAGCGGGCTAGACATATATACTTACAAGTATCCCCCGGGTGCTGATCTACAGAGAATGCTGAATTAACAGACATCTCGCTGTTCGGACGCCGCCGTATGGGGCTGTTTTCTCCCTCAAACTGCAACCTCACGGGCGATACTTTAGCAGCTGTAAATAAAATATAACATACATGAATGCGCACAACACATTCACAAAGCTAACTTGACACAGGTAAATAAAACTAGTTACCGCAGAAATTTTTATCTGCGTGTATAAGTACACTATAGAACTGCGTAGACATATATGCTTACAAGTATGAGACGTGTAGTGTAGTTCAGAGATTGGTGAATTAAACGGTGTGGAGGTGCTCGGGCGTTTTCGTATGGGTGTGTTTTCTTTTTCAAGCTGCAGCCTCCTGCTCGTTAGTTTAACATCTGTAAATAAAATATAACTATTACTCGCCACAGAAATGATATCTACGCGGGCCACACGCACAAAGCTAAATTCGCAAAGCTATCGTAACGCACGTAAATAAAATATATCCACTAGTTATTGGTGGCGTCACAGGGTACAGAGGGTACAAACACATATCACCCTGGTTTCATGGACCCGCTACCTTTTCTATTCCAGAGCCGTGTGCTTAGCGAATCACCCCATCTTTTAGGAGCGTTGGGAGGATTATAGTCCGGTTCTACGAACTCGACATCTGAATCCTGGGGATCCTCCACGATCTCAACATCGGAATCGCGATGCTCGAGCGGCTCAGTCGCCACAGGGTTTCCAACTGCCCAGTCCGCTACAGCTGTATCTGTATGAGAAAATGTTTATATTATTAAAACATGTCTAGCTAACGACCCAGTCAGCTAAAATAAAATTAACTGTATGGATTTTAGCGGCAGTCTATATTAATTATTAATATTAATAGTAGGCGTTATAAATTTACAGCTACCACGTTTACACGTCTAGATACATAGGTTTAAAACATATGATATAGCTATAGGTTTCTTGCCTGTGACAGACTGGTGAGAGCTTGAAGCTCGTCGCCCGCTAGCAGAGTTGCCTTCCTCTAACAGGTTCTGCGTAATGAACCGGTTCTCGTAGGAGTAGTCTGAATGGACTCCCTCTTCTTAAATAAAATGAAATATATCGTTTATATATACAAAGCGCAGACTCAGACAGCCCGACACAATACGACGTACACTATATACGGTGTAAAATTTACCCGATTGTTCTGGTGAAAGCAAAGCAGAATATTGAACGCGAGAATATCTGGACTCCATCTTGAATAAAAAGGGTCCTCTATTAAATTAAAGCAAATAAAGATCAAGTATGAAAACACGACTAAGCTGTTCATGCAAATACTACACAAACTTAAATATAATTGAAACAAACGTGGATATTCACGAGACATAAAAATACGCACTTTAGCTCTAAAGACCAACTATGAAAACAAGGGTAACCTATTCATGCAATTACTACACAGACTTAAATATAATTGAAACGAAATCCGTAAAAATACTCACTATAGTCCTGTTCAGATCGGAGTTGTGGTCTGTGAGTTGTGAACAAGTGCGAACTGTATTGCTTGTGAGCTACCCGTATTTATTAGGGCTAGCAGAGAGAACACGCCCTCTGTCACTGCCCCCATGGTAAGGGCAGAAAAAACATCCCATTCATGTTTTACAGAGGGATCATAGCGACTAACCGCGTTGATGCAATATTGTAGAAGTAATATTTCACGACAGAACCCCCAAACATCATTACCCTGTATTAGCTTTGTGCGTGTGGCCCGCGTAGATATCATTTCTGTGGCGAGTAATAGTTATATTTTATTTACAGATGTTAAACTAACGAGCAGGAGGCTGCAGCTTGAAAAAGAAAACACACCCATACGAAAACGCCCGAGCACCTCCACACCGTTTAATTCACCAAGCTCTGAACTACACTACACGTCTCATACTTGTAAGCATATATGTCTACGCAGTTCTATAGTGTACTTATACACGCAGATAAAAATTTCTGCGGTAACTAGTAGATATATTTTATTTACGTGTGTCAAGTTAGCTTTGTGAATGTGTTGTGCGCATTCATGTATGCTATATTTTATTTACAGCTGCTAAAGTATCGCCCGTGAGGTTGCAGTTTGAGGGAGAAAACAGCCCCATACGGCGGCGCCCCAGCAGCGAGATGTCTGTTAATTCAGCATTCTCTGTAGATCAGCACCCGGGGATTCTTGTAAGTATATATATGTCTAGGCCGCTCTATAGTGTACTTATACAAACAATCATGCATCGGTTTCACAGATAATCGGTGCTAGTAGCTTTACAAATATCGCGTTGAATCAGAGCCAAGTGGCTCATGTAGCTCTTCCTATATCTCCCCCACTTAGCGGTTAACTACACCACGTATCTTTTCTTTAGTTACGGAGGATCGTCATTCGCGAGTTTTGCAGCAGCGCAATTATGGATTTGAGAACAGAACGGAGGTGAGAACGGAGCCTCTTTCACACGGGTGTGTCGCAGATCGTGAAGAAAACGACGCGCCAACCGAGCACCCCGGGAATGCTGAGAGTAGTCGGCTTAAGAATATGCGTCTGTGTCAAGCTACAGAATCTGCAAATAGCAACGCGGAAGCCGCAGCTGCCAATTCAGCCGATGCATTAGCACCAAAGAAACGCACTGTATCACGCCGGCGTGTAAGTAAGAAGCAGAAGGATGATGGTCGATCGCCTTACACACCAACACCCGTATGGACTGGTGAACACACCAAAATGTTTCTTGACATGTCTGCACAGTACGTGCATAATAAACTCTCGCAGAACAGACTAAAATCTTTCTGCGACACGTATGAAAGACTGATAAGTGCATGTCCAACACCCGACATTATTGCAGAGCTGTGCGATTTTAAACAAAATTATGCAAATGTATGATTTTAAACAAAGATTATGCAACTGTACAGTCAACTTCTGTGAAATAAACCTGTCTGCCTGAGAACGTGTGGTTATGAATTGAAAAATAATTAAAATGATCACGCATTACACCCTAGGGATCGATACACGTGCCCCTGCGCATTTACACAACTATGATGTCACTGGAAATGCCAGCATCCACGAGCAAACATTCGGTCATAGCAGGGAGCATCTTGATACACACATACGGAAATTCTCGCTGGCCGCCTCTGTAGGCAATAGTGTTTGTGATAGTGGTGAGAGTTTTGGGGTTGATAGTTGTACGCACGACTTTTTACTGTTCTTTAGCAACGGTAAATTTTCAAACTATACATTTATAGACCACAATGCAGGACACTACGATTCTTACTTTATTGTTAAGGAGCTGATTTTTGAAAACTAATGGTAAATGTGATAGCCCGAGGTGTCGTGGTCTCGTGTGTGACGATACCCGATTTGTCTATATGGTTCTCACTAAATTACCACAGGTCGCGGGATTTTCAGTTTTCCACACTTTTTTAAATACCTGAGAAAACAAAGCTATGTAGTTCCCATACCCGATGTGAAATATTATGGTCTAGAGTACATGGCACAGGGTGCTTCTGGTATGACATGAGAGTCAGAAACATTTGTCATGTGCCAAAATAGGCGGGACACGTCTCAACATGCCTCAATTTTTTGTTGAATGGTGATCAAAACGAATATTATGGTCTAGAGTACATGGCACAGGTGCTTCTGCTATGACATGATAGTCAGAAACATTTGTCATGTGCCAAAATAGGCCGGGACACGTCTCAACATGCCTCAATTTTTTTGTTGAATGGTGATCAAAAACGAATATTATGGTCTAGAGTACATGGCACAGGGTGCTTCTGCTATGACATGATAGTCCGAAACACAGATATGTTAAAAAGTTTGTAGCCATTTTTGTTGAGTAGTGGTCAAAACCGCTGCATAGGTGTAGGCCTGTGCCAAAATAGGTCTTTCTGGTACGACATGGGAGTCAGAAACACAGCTATGCTAAAAAAAAGTTTGCACCCAATTTTTTGTTGAATACTGATCAAGATCGATTATTATGGGCTATGGTACATGGCACAGAGTGCTTCTGGTATGGCATGAGCGCCCGAAACACAGGTATGTTAAAAGTTTGTACCTGATTTTTGTTGAACGCTACTCAGTATCGTTGCATAGGAGTGGGTATGTACCAAAATAGGCCGGGCCACGTCTCAACATGCCTGTCTTTTATATCTGATGGTCTTAGCGTCTTTAAAAATAGGCTTGCGCTGCAAGAACGCTACGCATCCCAGGCTATACAGTTGGTCATGTGTGTAGCTCATAGCGGGAACGTTAACATTCAACATGCCTTGAGAGGGTTTGTGAAGCAACTCGCTCAATATTTTCTAGATGACTGTGCGCGTGTTAACGGCCAGCACATAGTTTTTGAATTTCAGTATTGTTTTTTCCACGGCTGCCCCGTGACCAGGACTTGTCCAGGCATGCCCAGACATGCCCGGACTTGTCCAGACATGTCTCACATGGACCCTATATGTCCGTTCACAATATGTCTATCAGTATTAAAACATAAAAACTCCTCTGTACACGATCCTTAAGCAAAATAAAAAAATAATGTAAAATAAATCTGTGAAGGAGCAAAATGTTGAAATATACGCTTAACTAATATTTGAAAAATATGGTGTCTCACATGGACCCTATATGTCCGTTCACAATATGTCTATCAGTATTAAAACATAAAATCACCTCTGTACATTATTGTGAAGGGGTTAAAAGAGGCTTCATGGTTGATATGATAAGGTGATCAGAATAGCTAGCATCATGAGAGCTGCTATGGTTGACACTGATAGCGAACGCATAACTAATATTTGATTGGCCAACTATACACAACTGCTTTTTAATATAGCTCCTCATATGGATGTGCTAATTGACTTCATATGCACGCACAGTATGTATTGTGAGCCCTGCACTTGCATGCTAACATCATTATATTAGCATCTGTGATTAGCTAGCATCATGAGAGCTGCTATGGTTGACAGTGGTAGTGAACGCATAACTAATATTTGATTGGCCAACTATACACAACTGCTTT
>JARQOD010000004.1:268692940-268789531 GCA_033576555.1 Oophaga sylvatica | reverse complement strand
TATTTTTAGGCTGTTGAGGGCCAAAATCCATGGGCCTTGACAGTCTTTTAATACCAGGCCGCAGCAGTCTGCATTTTACTTGGCTGGTTAACAAAAATAGGGGGATCCCCACGCCATTTTTTTTTCGAGGGGATCCCCTATTTTTGTTAACCAGCCAAGCTAAGCAGACTGCTGTGGCCTGGTATTATCAGGCTTGCAAGGTCCATGGATATTGGATCCTTACCAGCCTGAAAAACCAGGCCTCAGCAGTCTGCTTCATCTGGCTGGTTAACAAAAATAGGTGGGACCCCACGCAATTTTTTTTTCGAGGGGATCCCTATTTTTGTTAATCAGTTCACTTCAGGTCAGCCGGGATTCCCTCTGACGTCACTGTGTGTTTATTTCATTAAAATGATTTTTAATTAAAGTGTGTGTGTTTTATTTTTATTTCATACAATAGGATTAATAATTGATAGTTGTCTAATTGACAGCTCTCAATTATTAACCTGGCTTAAACTCAATAGCAAGGTGGCTTTAACCCCTTATTAACCCATTCGCCACCGCTACAGGGCAATGGGAATAGATGGGCAAAGTGCCAGAAAGGGCGAATCTAATTATAGATTTGCCTTTTCTGGGGTGTCTGGGGGCAGATGTTAGTAGCCGGGGGGGTGGCAAAAATAATGGTCCCTCTCTGTGCTATTATTATCTGCCCCCACTCGCTGGCTTTGTCTGTCTGGTTGAGAAAATTGGGCGGGAGTCCACGCATTTATTTTCAACAATTTTACACCTCATATAATATATATATATATATATATGTCATTGAATTTGTGACACACATAATATATATATAATATATATATATATATATATATTATATTCATATCACTTCTACATAGTATAATAGCCGCAATTCAATTGCCGGCTTTTGTGAAAATACAGAAGCCGACATGAAATGACACATGGTTTACATAGAGTTAACCATGTAATTTCATGTTGTTTGATATATTGTTTTCACTAACAATTACATGAGTGTATGTGTGCAAAATTTGACACATGTAGGGGTTAATTAAAGGTGTAAATTCGTAGCAAAAAAGTCTGTTTTTTTTACAATGAATCTACACCTTTAATTAACCCCTACAGGTGTGAAATTTTGCACACATACACTCATGTAATTGTTTGTGAAAACCAGATATCAAACTACATGAAAAGACATGGTTAACTCTATGTAAACCATGTGTCATTTCATGTCGGGTGCTTCTGTATTTTCACAAAAGCCGGCATTACCCGGCAATTGAATCAGAGGCTATTTTACTATGTAGAAGTGTATGAACTCTAAATATATGTATATATACTGTATATATGTTACAATGACATGTATATATATATATATATATATTATATATATTCTATGTGTGTATATTTAGTGTTTACAAGGAAAGAAAGGGTTTTTTTTAGTTCCGATATTTCAGTCCAATTGACTTGCATTGTGTTTCCGGTATCAGATCGGCGATACCCGATACTTTTTGAGTATCGGGCCGATCCAATCCGATCCGATATTTTAGGATATCGAGCAGTATCGCTCAACACTATTCGTGAGATGTCCAGAGCTTGGGCTATTTTTTCATAACCTCACCCCTCTTTACTCTTCTCCACAACTGTCTTCCCGACCTTTCTGGTGTATTCCTTGGCTTTCATGTTCCTGTAATATCTGAAATGTTCTCACAGAAACCTTTGAGAGTTTAACAGAACACCTGTAGGTATATTGAGAATAGATTACATACAAGTAGACTCAATTTACTAATTAAACTGACAAGCAAAAGGGTAACAATGTTTTGAAGTTTTGGATTTCAGACTCCTTATCTCACCATTGCATATGATTAGCTATACAGATTCTTCATCTCACTACGTTGTTACTGCTTTGATCCTGGTGGTGGAAAAATCTTTTTCGTCCTGTGTACTACAAATTACAACCTCTTCTCACATTACCTAATAGCTCCGTTTGTTATTAGGGTGATTCCAAAGTGAAAGGGCACTGGTTCAAATCGAAAAGCAGCCATGAAGAAGATTTCACAAGAATTGAGAAGCAGCATCATCCAGCTCATCGATAGCGGTCTCTTGGCCAACAAAATTTGCAAACTGCATTATGTGAGTGCCATGACAGTTGGAAGAATACAAAATTAAGTCCGTCCATCCATTGAAAAGGTAAGAGGTGGTTTATCGTAAATGATTACAAGGTATATAATTTCTGATGTAACAAACATGGCAGTGAAGCGTGTGCTTCCTAATAGTGAGATCAGAGATGTTCATGCAAGCACCATGTGACACAAGTTACACAAGTCTGGAATGGTGGCCTGAAAAAATGTGAAGAAGCCTCAACTTCAAAATCATCATAAGAAGCATTGTCTCGAGTTTTCAAAAAAGTATGAAAAGTGGATAGCAGAAGATTGTAAACGGGTGATTTGGAGCAATAAGATGAAAATCAATAGACTAGGCTCTTATGGGTGCAAATGAGTCTGGAAGAAACAAGGGAAAAAGGGACTAATGGTTCGATAAATTGAAGGAATTGTCAGTTTTGGTGAAGGAAGCCTCTTGATATTGGGTTTCACAGCCAAAGGATTTGGATACTTTACAATGATCGATGGTGGTCTCTGTTAGGCGTCTGCTGGACCTGAAGTGGGATCTGAACCATCAGTGGAGTCTGTGGTCTCCCATCCTGTTCCAGCCGGAGCAGATGCTGCTCAGCTTCGCCATAAAACTCAACGCCTAGCCATTACACAGACGGTACAAGCTGCTGCAAGGGTCTTTGTTCCTAATAGCTTTAAGCATAGGTTGCAGAAAGGAACAGGGCTGCCACAGCCTAAGTCCAGGATTTCTTGCACTGAGCATGCAAGTGATGTGGCCGACCTTGATTGGTGATTTGATGTCAGCTGATCCGGTGACCTGGCACCACCTGATTGGCCATGGGTGACGTCATCAAACGATGTGGCTTGGGCAGGGCTTAGCCTTTAAATAGCCTGACCACTAGCATGGCGGCACGGTCAGATCATACCTTATAGGTCGTGCATATGTGCAGACGCCTGTCAGTTTGGGCTCCACGTGCTCTTTAGTTTCACTCTCCGTGACTAGCCGATGCCAGAGATAACTTGGCTAATTAGCACAGGTCACTCAGGCAGGTTAGTGTATGCTAGGCAGGTAATGAATGTGGTGCAATCTAGCTCCGATAGAGGGTAGCGATACACCCTGAGCAGACTGCAGGGCACGTAACCTGGGCATCGCCTGCTATCTGAAAGGAGAGTGCTTCACAGTCCGGTCCCACACCGGCTGGCAGCACATACGCCCGGCGTGAGTTGCACTCACTTCCTAATGACTGGTGTGTGGCTTCTGTGCAGTTCACAGAGCCACGTTTAAACCAGAACGCTGAACATCTCCCGTGAAGTTAACGGAGATATTGCGAATCCTTGTCTTGCCTGGTGTGAAGTAACACAGGGAGGATCTTATATTTTGGTTGTCAGTTTTACCCTCGTTCCCAAGGGTTGGTCGGCCGCAGTCACTCAGGCTGCACCAGGACCCCGGGTTCGGTCGCATTCCATTATTTTACAAAGTTGTTGCAACCATCCCCTTAACAGTATCTGACCGCCAGGGTCTAGCCGACCATGGCTGACAACCAACAGCTGCAGCGCTATGCTCAGCAACTTGAGTCCAGACTTAGGACTCTGGAGCAGGCCTCTCCAGCTACCGATCTCACTGCGGTAGCTACTCAGGGAGCCTCACAAGCTGCAAGTCTCGTACACACTGCTGCAGTGAGTGCCGAGGCAGCTGCTAGAGCTCCATTACCCCATTTTGATCTCCCGGAAAAATTTTCTGGTGTCAGCAGATCCTGCAAGGGGTTTATTAATCAGTGCTCTATTCAGTTAGAAATGATGAGGCACGATTCCCCTTCGAAAAGGCTAAAGTGGGTTTTGTCATATCATTACTTTCCCACAGGGCCTTGGATTGGGCTATGCCCCTGTGGGAGAGGAATGACCCGGTAGTGGCTAATGCGAGTCTCTTTCCTAGAACTATAAAAAGTGTTTTCCTTTGTCCTCAAGTTACACATGATACGGCTCTTAAGTTACTTGGGTTGGTACAGGGTTCAACCTCCGCCAGCCACTATGCCACCCAATTCAGAACCTTAGCGGCTGAATTGGATTGGTCGGAGCCGTCGCTAATCCCGATGTTCTGGAAGGGCTTGGCTGGGCATATAAAAGATGCTCTAGCTACCAGAGAGATTCCAACCTCTCTGGAAGAGTTAATTACTCTCGCCAACCGCCAAGAAGAATGAGACAGTGGAAAGATTTAAGTTTTTCACCAGAAATCAGGAAATGGGAGAGAATATAGACGCATATGTGACTGAGCTGAAAAGACTGGCAGCAACATGCAGCTTTGGAGATATCAGAGATTCTCTTATCAGAGATAGAATAGTGTGCGGCATCAGAGAGCCACAGCTAAGAGAGAGACTGCTGAGAGAGGGGGAGTTAACCCTAGAGAAATGCATGCAAATAAGCAGAGCTGCAGAGCTAACAAGAGACAGCCTGAAGATGATGGCAGACACCACTGAGGAGCCAGTACATGCAGTAACCATGAGAGGAAAAGCAGAGCACCAAGCGAGAACAGTCCAATGCAGATACTGTGGCAGAAGGCATGAGAGAGACAAAGAGAAGTGTCCAGCATATGGACAAAGCTGCAGGACCTGTGGTAAGATGAATCATTTCGCAGCTCTCTGCAGACTTAAGCCCTTTAAAAAGCACAGAGAAATTCACAGTGTGACACAGGACAATGACATTTTGCAAGGCGACAAGAAAATCTCGCAGCACGTATAGCATACGGATGTCACACGGATGCTTATATGCGAGGAAATCGCATCCTCACATTCCACTTGGATGACATACGGATCACTATTCAGGGAACATTTGTGCGATTCTCGTCCGTGGAAAACGGACCGATTTTTTATATGTTGTGTGTGACTCCGGCCTTATAGTTGCTCTGAGCTGTGAATTTCTGCAGGTCCTCCAGTGAGACCATGGGTTTCTTGGCTGTTTCTCTAAATAGTGCTCTCATTGATTTGAATGTCACTTTAGGTGGACAGCCATGCCTTGGTGGAATTGCAGTTGTGCCATATGCCTTCCATTTTTGGATGATAGATTGAACATTGCTTCGTGAGTAGTGTTGAGCATTCCGATACTGCAAATATCAGGTATCAGCCGATATTTGCTGTATCAGAATTCCGATTCTGAGTTCCGATATTTTTGTCATATCGGATACCGGAATCTGAGATTTCCTGTAAAGTCTATGGGAGTTCCTGTGTCACAGAACGAAGCACGTGACACAGGAACTCCCCGAAACTGTCACAGTCAGTGTCGGTCGGGTCAGTCAGGTGTCAGGACTCAGCAGAGTCTGCACTTACCTGGCAGAAGATCCCCTTCCCCGGCGGTCACGTCCTCCTGGATGGCCGCCATTACCCTGTCCCTGGCGGTCACGTGCAGAATCTCGCGATAACTGCAGTGACTGCCGGGTACTGGGTAATCTCGGCCAGCTGTACTCTCGCGACAGCTGGCCGTAAACCAGTCCGGATTACGTCACCGCCGGGACGCAGCTCAGGTAAGCAGCTCTGCTGTATTTGGATGTCAGGCTCAGCCTGTCATCCAGATGTAGCAGAGCTGGACTCATTGTGGGACACTCGTGACTTTGGACTGTGTCGGACAGGGAGTATTTGTGTTGGTTTATTATTTTTGTTTTTTTACAGGAGATTGATGGCGTCGCAGGAATGAGAGTGTAATAAAATTAATGAAAACTGTGTTGTGTTTTATTTCATTAAAATACTTTTTTCTTGCTGTGTTTTTTTTTTAAATTTACAAACTATGATTAATAATGGATCGGTGTCTTATTGACGCTTCTCCATTATTAACCGGGCTTATTGTAACCGATCAATCAAAGGTGACATTAACCCCTTATTACCCTGCTTGCCACCGCTACAGGGCAAGTGGGAAGAGCCGGGTAAAGTGCCACAATTGGCGCATCTTTGGATGCGCCATTTGTGGGGCTGCTGCAGCCTGGTATTTTTAGGCTGTTGAGGGCCAAAATCCATGGGCCTTGACAGTCTTTTAATACCAGGCCGCAGCAGTCTGCATTTTACTTGGCTGGTTAACAAAAATAGGGGGATCCCCACGCATTTTTTTTTCGAGGGGATCCCCTATTTTTGTTAACCAGCCAAGCTAAGCAGACTGCTGTGGCCTGGTATTATCAGGCTTGCAAGGTCCATGGATATTGGATCCTTACCAGCCTGAAAAAACCAGGCCTCAGCAGTCTGCTTCATCTGGCTGGTTAACAAAAATAGGTGGGACCCCACGCAATTTTTTTTTCGAGGGGATCCCCTATTTTTGTTAATCAGTTCACTTCAGGTCAGCCGGGATTCCCTCTGACGTCACTGTGTGTTTATTTCATTAAAATGATTTTTAATTAAAGTGTGTGTGTTTTATTTTTATTTCATACAATAGGATTAATAATTGATAGTTGTCTAATTGACAGCTCTCAATTATTAACCTGGCTTAAACTCAATAGCAAGGTGGCTTTAACCCCTTATTAACCCATTCGCCACCGCTACAGGGCAATGGGAATAGATGGGCAAAGTGCCAGAAAGGGCGAATCTAATTATAGATTTGCCTTTTCTGGGGTGTCTGGGGGCAGATGTTAGTAGCCGGGGGGGTGGCAAAAATAATGGTCCCTCTCTGTGCTATTATTATCTGCCCCCACTCGCTGGCTTTGTCTGTCTGGTTGAGAAAATTGGGCGGGAGTCCACGCATTTATTTTCAACAATTTTACACCTCATATATATATATATATATATATATATATGTCATTGAATTTGTGACACACATAATATATATATTATATATATATATATATATTTATAGTTCATACACTTCTACATAGTATAATAGCCGCTAATTCAATTGCCGGCTTTTGTGAAAATACAGAAGCCGACATGAAATGACACATGGTTTACATAGAGTTAACCATGTAATTTCATGTTGTTTGATATATTGTTTTCACTAACAATTACATGAGTGTATGTGTGCAAAATTTGACACATGTAGGGGTTAATTAAAGGTGTAAATTCGTAGCAAAAAAGTCTGTTTTTTTTACAATGAATCTACACCTTTAATTAACCCCTACAGGTGTGAAATTTTGCACACATACACTCATGTAATTGTTTGTGAAAACCAGATATCAAACTACATGAAAAGACATGGTTAACTCTATGTAAACCATGTGTCATTTCATGTCGGGTGCTTCTGTATTTTCACAAAAGTCGGCATTACCCGGCAATTGAATCAGAGGCTATTTTACTATGTAGAAGTGTATGAACTCTAAATATATGTATATATACTGTATATATGTTACAATGACATGTTATATATATATATATATATATTATGTGTGTATATTTAGTGTTTACAAGGAAAGAAAGGGTTTTTTTTAGTTCCGATATTTCAGTCCAATTGACTTGCATGTGTTTTCCGGTATCAGATCGGCGATACCCAATACTTTTTGAGTATCGGGCCGATCCAATCCGATCCGATATTTTAGGATATCGAGCAGTATCGCTCAACACTATTCGTGAGATGTCCAGAGCTTGGGCTATTTTTTCATAACCTCACCCCTCTTTACTCTTCTCCACAACTGTCTTCCCGACCTTTCTGGTGTATTCCTTGGCTTTCATGTTCCTGTAATATCTGAAATGTTCTCACAGAAACCTTTGAGAGTTTAACAGAACACCTGTAGGTATATTGAGAATAGATTACATACAAGTAGACTCAATTTACTAATTAAACTGACAAGCAAAAGGGTAACAATGTTTTGAAGTTTTGGATTTCAGACTCCTTATCTCACCATTGCATATGATTAGCTATACAGATTCTTCATCTCACTACGTTGTTACTGCTTTGATCCTGGTGGTGGAAAAATCTTTTTCGTCCTGTGTACTACAAATTACAACCTCTTCTCACATTACCTAATAGCTCCGTTTGTTATTAGGGTGATTCCAAAGTGAAAGGGCACTGGTTCAAATCGAAAAGCAGCCATGAAGAAGATTTCACAAGAATTGAGAAGCAGCATCATCCAGCTCATCGATAGCGGTCTCTTGGCCAACAAAATTTGCAAACTGCATTATGTGAGTGCCATGACAGTTGGAAGAATACAAAATTAAGTCCGTCCATCCATTGAAAAGGTAAGAGGTGGTTTATCGTAAATGATTACAAGGTATATAATTTCTGATGTAATAAACATGGCAGTGAAGCGTGTGCTTCCTAATAGTGAGATCAGAGATGTTCATGCAAGCACCATGTGACACAAGTTACACAAGTCTGGAATGGTGGCCTGAAAAAATGTGAAGAAGCCTCAACTTCAAAATCATCATAAGAAGCATTGTCTCGAGTTTTCAAAAAAGTATGAAAAGTGGATAGCAGAAGATTGTAAACGGTGATTTGGAGCAATAAGATGAAAATCAATAGACTAGGCTCTTATGGGTGCAAATGAGTCTGGAAGAAACAAGGGAAAAAGGGACTAATGGTTCGATAAATTGAAGGAATTGTCAGTTTTGGTGAAGGAAGCCTCTTGATATTGGGTTTCACAGCCAAAGGATTTGGATACTTGACAATGATCGATGGTGGTCTCTGTTAGGCGTCTGCTGGACCTGAAGTGGGATCTGAACCATCAGTGGAGTCTGTGGTCTCCCATCCTGTTCCAGCCGGAGCAGATGCTGCTCAGCTTCGCCATAAAACTCAACGCCTAGCCAGTACACAGACGGTACAAGCTGCTGCAAGGGTCTTTGTTCCTAATAGCTTTAAGCATAGGTTGCAGAAAGGAACAGGGCTGCCACAGCCTAAGTCCAGGATTTCTTGCACTGAGCATGCGAGTGATGTGGCCGACCTTGATTGGTGATTTGATGTCAGCTGATCCGGTGACCTGGCACCACCTGATTGGCCATGGGTGACGTCATCAAACGATGTGGCTTGGGGCAGGGCTTAGCCTTTAAATAGCCTGACCACTAGCATGGCGGCACGGTCAGATCATACCTTATAGGTCGTGCATATGTGCAGACGCCTGTCAGTTTGGGCTCCACGTGCTCTTTAGTTTCACTCTCCGTGACTAGCCGATGCCAGAGATAACTTGGCTAATTAGCACAGGTCACTCAGGCAGGTTAGTGTATGCTAGGCAGGTAATGAATGTGGTGCAATCTAGCTCCGATAGAGGGTAGCGATACACCCTGAGCAGACTGCAGGGCACGTAACCTGGGCATCGCCTGCTATCTGAAAGGAGAGTGCTTCACAGTCCGGTCCCACACCGGCTGGCAGCACATACGCCCGGCGTGAGTTGCACTCACTTCCTAATGACTGGTGTGTGGCTTCTGTGCAGTTCACAGAGCCACGTTTAAACCAGAACGCTGAACATCTCCCGTGAAGTTAACGGAGATATTGCGAATCCTTGTCTTGCCTGGTGTGAAGTAACACAGGGAGGATCTTATATTTTGGTTGTCAGTTTTACCCTCGTTCCCAAGGGTTGGTCGGCCGCAGTCACTCAGGCTGCACCAGGACCCCGGGTTCGGTCGCATTCCATTATTTTACAAAGTTGTTGCAACCATCCCCTTAACAGTATCTGACCGCCAGGGTCTAGCCGACCATGGCTGACAACCAACAGCTGCAGCGCTATGCTCAGCAACTAGAGTCCAGACTTAGGACTCTGGAGCAGGCCTCTCCAGCTGCCGATCTCACTGCGGTAGCTACTCAGGGAGCCTCACAAGCTGCAAGTCTCGTACACACTGCTGCAGTGAGTGCCGAGGCAGCTGCTAGAGCTCCATTACCCCATTTTGATCTCCCGGAAAAATTTTCTGGTGTCAGCAGATCCTGCAAGGGGTTTATTAATCAGTGCTCTATTCAGTTAGAAATGATGGAGGCACGATTCCCCTTCGAAAAGGCTAAAGTGGGTTTTGTCATATCATTACTTTCCCACAGGGCCTTGGATTGGGCTATGCCCCTGTGGGAGAGGAATGACCCGGTAGTGGCTAATGCGAGTCTCTTTCCTAGAACTATAAAAAGTGTTTTCCTTTGTCCTCAAGTTACACATGATACGGCTCTTAAGTTACTTGGGTTGGTACAGGGTTCAACCTCCGCCAGCCACTATGCCACCCAATTCAGAACCTTAGCGGCTGAATTGGATTGGTCGGAGCCGTCGCTAATCCCGATGTTCTGGAAGGGCTTGGCTGGGCATATAAAAGATGCTCTAGCTACCAGGGAGATTCCAACCTCTCTGGAAGAGTTAATTACTCTCGCCAACCGCCAAGAAGAATGAGACAGTGGAAAGATTTAAGTTTTTCACCAGAAATCAGGAAATGGGAGAGAATATAGACGCATATGTGACTGAGCTGAAAAGACTGGCAGCAACATGCAGCTTTGGAGATATCAGAGATTCTCTTATCAGAGATAGAATAGTGTGCGGCATCAGAGAGCCACAGCTAAGAGAGAGACTGCTGAGAGAGGGGGAGTTAACCCTAGAGAAATGCATGCAAATAAGCAGAGCTGCAGAGCTAACAAGAGACAGCCTGAAGATGATGGCAGACACCACTGAGGAGCCAGTACATGCAGTAACCATGAGAGGAAAAGCAGAGCACCAAGCGAGAACAGTCCAATGCAGATACTGTGGCAGAAGGCATGAGAGAGACAAAGAGAAGTGTCCAGCATATGGACAAAGCTGCAGGACCTGTGGTAAGATGAATCATTTCGCAGCTCTCTGCAGACTTAAGCCCTTTAAAAAGCACAGAGAAATTCACAGTGTGACACAGGACAATGACAGTGACAGTGCAGAAGATATTACATGGATACAGCTACAGTCTGCAACAGAGAATGTCAATACAGTCAGACAGCCAGAACCTAAAGATACAAGACAACTGTTTGTAACTCTTTTATTAAATGCCAAACCCTTTAGATTTCAGTTGGACTGTGGAGCAAGTTGCAATGTCATACCGGAGGATCTACTAAATGAACAGGTGTCCATTGAACCTACTGATAAGGTACTTATGATGTACAACAAAACGATACTGAAACCTCTTGGAACATGCAAACTGAAGGTTAGTAACCCATGCAACAGAAAGAGTTATAGAGCCCAATTTACAGTGCTGCAGGATGGTGACCACATACCGTTACTAGGTATAAAAGCAGTTCAGGCAATGGACTTAATAAAGGTACAATTCCATAACATTATGTCTGTGGAAGTCAAACAGAGTATGAAGGATATCCCAAAAGCAGACAGCAATCTAGATTTACAGATTATAAAAACACAGTATGCGGATGTATTTGAGGGTGATGGATGTTTGGAAGGAAAACACAAACTGGAAATTGATAACACAGTACAACCTACCAGATTACCGACAAGAAAAGTGCCGGTAGCGCTACTTCAGCCATTGAAAGAACTACAGGATTTAGAAAAGCGAGGCATGATAGAAGTCGTCCATCAGAGCACAGACTGGATAAGTAGTTTGGTCATAGTGCAGAAACCATCAGGAAAACTAAGAATTTGTATCGATCCCAAACCACTCAACAAAGCTCTCAAAAGGAATCACTATCCGATGCCTACAATAGAGGATGTGCTACCAGATTTATCAAAGTCAAAAATATTTTCAGTTTGTGACGTAAAAAATGGATTTTGGCATGTGGAACTGGATGAAGAATCCAGTTTATTGACAACGTTTTCTTCTCCATTTGGTCGCCGTAAATGGCTGAGAATGCCCATGGGACTGACACCAGCTCCAGAAACATTTCATCAGAAGTTGATGCAAGCTTTGGAAGGACTCCCAGGGGTAAAGACGATAGCAGATGATATATTAATAGTGGGAGAAAGTGACGATATGCAATCTGCAATAAAGAATCACGATACAAGGATGCTACGATTTTTAGATAGGTGTAGAGAAAAAAGGATAAAGTTGAACTTGGAAAAGTTGAAACTGAAAATGACGGAAGTGCCATATATAGGACATCTTCTAACCTCAAATGGAGTGAAAGTGGATCCAGAAAAGGTGAAGGCGATACAAGAGATGCCTACCCCAACAGATGTGTGTGGAGTACAACGATTTTTGGGCATGGTGAATTATCTGTCCAAGTTTTGCAAGAATCTATCAGACATGTGTGAGCCAATGAGACAGCTAACTCACAAAGATGTGTTGTGGGAATGGATAGAAGCACAGGAGACGGCTTTCCAATCAGTAAAGACAGCCATTGCAGACACAGCAACCTTAAAATATTTTGATCCACAGTTAGAGGTGGTAGTCCAATGTGATGCATCAGAAAAAGGCCTAGGTGCCACATTAATGCAAGAGCGGCAACCAATCACATTTGCAAGCAAAGCGCTAACACAGACAGAGCAGGGATATGCCCAAATCGAAAAGGAGTTACTAGCTGTGGTGTTTGGAATGGAAAGGTTTCATCAGTACACATACGGTCGACAGGTAACAGTACAGTCAGATCACAAACCGTTGGAGAGCATTACAAAAAAACCACTACTAAATGCACCAGAGAGACTGCAGCGCATGCTTCTGCGACTTCAAAAATATGATTATGAAATTGGATATTGTCCAGGAAAAGACTTGTTGATTGCAGATACTCTAAGCAGAGCGTACTTACCCAACTCAGAGGATAAAGGACAAGAAATGGACAACATCAATATGTGTGATTATCTTGCAGTATCTAAAGATAAACTGAAACAAATACAGACCTTCACAGAAAAAGATAAAACACTACAGATATTAAAAACTGTGATCCTGCAGGGCTGGCCAAAATATAAGCAGCATGCTCCAAAGGAAGTTGCTCCATTCTTCCATATACGAGATGAACTGTCAGTACACCAAGGAATCATCATAAAGGGAGAAAGGGCAGTGATACCGGAGACTCTGAGAAGAGACATACTACAGAAATTACACTCGTCCCACTTGGGCATTGAAGGATGTTTGCGGCGAGCAAGAGAATCAGTTTATTGGCCGGGTATGAATGATCACATAAAAAGTTACATAGCACAATGTGTGATATGTGCGTCCGGCGGGGATAAACAACCGAAAGAGCCATTGCAACCGCATGCCGTTCCAAATAGACCATGGTCAAAAATAGGAATAGATTTGTTCACATTGGAGGAAAGAGAATACCTGGTAACTGTGGACTATTTTTCTAACTTTTGGGAAGTGGACCATTTGAAGGATACAAGAGCAAGAACAGTTATTAAAAAACTCAAGGCTCATTTTGCCAGATATGGGATTCCAGAGATTGTTTTTACTGATAATGCCGCTCAATTTAGGTCAGAAGAGTTCAAGGAGTTCAGCAAGTTATGGGAATTTGAACACAATACATCATCTCCTGGATATCCTCAAAGCAATGGCAAAGCGGAATCAGCGGTGAAAACAGCAAAGAAGTTGATTAAGAGAGTGAAACAGGCAGGGACAGATGTATATCTATCTATACTGGACCACAGAAACACACCTTCCCAAGGTCTAGACAGCAGCCCAGCACAGAGGCTTCTGAGTAAACGGACAAGGACACTCATACCAACAGCTAGTCGTCTTCTGAAGCCAAATCTGGTGAGGGGAATGAGGTCAAAACTAAAGAAAAATCAGGATAGACAAGCGTTCTATTATAATCAGTCGGCAAAAGATCTACCAGAACTGAGACAAAATGACAACATCAGGATGCAGCCGAGCAAATATGACAAACAATGGAGAAAAGCAAGGTGCTCCAGAAACTAGGACCTAGATCCTACGAAATTGTGACAGAGGAGGAAAGAAAACTAAGGAGAAATCGGAGACATCTGAGGAAAACGCAAGAAGGATCTGATACATGGTCATATGAACAGTATCCTTATATCCAAGATGAGGAAACAGCAAGTCTAAGCAGAGAGGCTACAGGGATGGCCCAGGTTCAGAGTGGAGATTCTGGTCGGAGACAGGCAATACCAGATGCGGTAACGCCCGAATCGAGAGAACCACCGAATAGTGGCAGTAACGCATCGTATGTTACTAGATCGGGCAGAATGATCACAAAGCCAGCACACCTCAAGGACTATATATACAACCAAGTATTTTAAGGTATCTTAATAGCATGATGCTTGCCAGTTATGTTTATATCACCAATATCTTGAATATTGAAATGTTTACATGTATGTTAGTTATATTAGCTTAGTTATTTCTTCAGTTAACAAAGGATGTAGCAATATGTTATATGCTGAGCCGCCTCTAGGGGTCTCACTACCTGGATGTATTCAGAGGATAGAAAGGAGGGACTTGTTGGTAAGAGCACGAGACAGGAAGCATTCATGTAATGGTGGCTGAGAGATCCTGCACACAATAAAGTAACCCGTTACCACAATCGTGTCAGAGGCATAAACAAGAAATAGAACAGATTTGCATCATTCAGAGAGCCAGTTGGAGCTCGAGGCCTCTAAACCTCAGTTTCGGTTGGCGCCTTCATGCTCTAGACCTATTTCCAGACCCACGGTTTCCGACACGGAACCTGAGCCTATGGATATATCCCGGACCAGGAAATGGTCTCCTCGTTCCTGTCCTGCACAGCTCTTGGAGTACCCCAGTAATAAGGGTTCCAAGCGGTCGGGAGAACGAGAGTGTCTAACCGCCATTGGAGGAGGTGTGTTAGATTCAGGGATTTCTACCTTCAAACTATTATATGAGGTGACATTGCTCTTCGAAGCAACCGCAGTTTCTGCCAAGGCGTGGGTGCACTCTAGGGCAGATGGCAATTTTTTGTCGTTAACCTTTGCCCAGAGACACGCCATTCCTATGGAGTTACTGCCCAAACCAATGATCATTAGGGTAGTCAACGGTTCACGTTTGGACACGCAAATCACTCACCAGTCGATTCCCCTCACCATGTCATTTCCTCAGGGTCACCGGGAGGTTATCTCTTTTCTTATTATTCCTGGTGGATCGGATGAGGTGCTATTGGGCCTACCATGGCTACATTGTCACAATCCACACATTAACTGGAACACGGGGGAAATTAACTTTGCGAGTGAGAGTGATGCTTCTCAGTGTATGATTGCCTTGACCCAGAGGGTAGTCTCGGAGCAGACCATTGACCTGGTCGCTCGTCCTGAGCATTACCAGAGCTTTACGGATGTCTGTTCCAAAAAGGCTGCAGAGACTTTGCCTTCCCACCAATCGTATGACTGTCCAATTGATTTGGTCACCTGGTCAGAGCCTCCTCGCGGTAGGGTTTATTCCCTGACTGTGGATACAATTGGGGATGATGACGAGCCCAAACTTATCATTCCTCTTGGGAGTATGCAGACGGTAGCACCACTGACCTTAGACCAGGTTCCACCCAGGAAGATGTTTGTTCCTCCTAATTTACAAAATGAGGTGCTCTCTTGGGCACATGCCTCTAAGATCGTAGGTCATTTGGGAGTCAAACGTACCACTAGGTCTCTCCAACGGTCGTATTTGTGGCCTCAGTTACCCCAGGATGTTAAGGAATATGTCCAAAGATATATCTCCTGCGCGACAATTAAATCGTCTCATCAGAGATCGGCTGGTCTTCTTCACCCGTTACCCGTGGAAGATAGACCTTGGGAACCTGGGGTCAGAGAGTGGGCTCTGGAGGCGCGGGACATCTGGGACCATACGCAAAAGGCTATACTGGCTCCCAAGAATCGGATGAGACAGTCGGCTGACACTCATCGCTGTCCTGCTCCCGTATTTTCCCCTGGGAACAGGGTCTGGCTCGCGGCTCACAATATCAGAGGACGCGAGGAATCTGCTAAGTTTGCCCCCGTTTTATTGGTCCTTTCAAAATATTGGCCCAAATAAATCCCGCAGTGTACCGCTTACGGTTACCCCGACACCTAAGGATTCACGACACCGTCCATGTGTCGCTCCTTAAACCCGTTCATCTGACCAAATGCTCGGAACCCCAACTTGCTTCCGACACCAGGGGTGACGATTTTGAGGTACAGGCGATTGTAGGGTCTAAGATGGTGGGTGGGAAAAAGGTTTTTTTGGTACACTGGAGGGGTCATGGTTCCAAGGACTGCTCTTGGGAAACCGTGGACCATATTC
Source organism: Oophaga sylvatica (assembly GCA_033576555.1). NCBI lineage: Eukaryota > Metazoa > Chordata > Amphibia > Anura > Dendrobatidae > Oophaga > Oophaga sylvatica. The sequence goes on along the minus strand of JARQOD010000004.1, from coordinate 268,773,408 downwards.
ATGTCCCCCAGCTCATTGAGGAATATGAGCATTTGGTGGGGGGGATGCTAGAGGGGGGGATAATGTTAGGCGTCAGGCGTCTGCTGAACCTGAAGTGGGATCTGAACCATCAGTGGAGTCTGTGGTCTCCATCCTGGTCCAGATGCTGCTCAGCTTCACTGTCGATCCCAACACCTTGGATCGGCTTGATGGATGCAAATGAAGGACAAATCAGAATAATCCACATCGCTATGACAACATGAGGAAGCTACTTACCGATTTTATAAATACCAATTGGGCCTGCTTATATATTAAGTGTTGATATGTGTATATATGTTTAATATTTATTGATACAGTATCTTTATGGATCTGATCTCTGTTTTTCAGTGTTTTCATTTTATATGTATATTGTAGTGGGCGTATGTATTTTATGATTGGTGCTGGTTTACAACCCTATACTATTTAAATCCGCCCTGTTGTATGTATTGTATATACTTGATAAAGACCTACTGTGGTCGAAACGTTGTCTTATGGCTGAATAAAGACCTTTTTCTATATTATACACCTGGATGGAGCGCTGGCCTTCTTTTGTTCTACGTTTTTTCCAAGTGGGTTCCTTGGACTGGTTCGTGCGCCCCAAGTCTGTGAGTGCTGTCAACTTGCCCTTTTTTTCATTGATGTACTTCTGAACCTGAGTTGATGTGCACCCGTTCCGTGGAGATGGAAGATAATATTAATCCAGAGGTGGGTGATCTGGACAATGCCATTATGTTTTCGTATACTGATGACGATGCTGTACGCATCTTATCCGGACAGAATATTGATAATACTTTTCTAAGTAAACCGACAAGTGACATGCTTAGAAGAAAGTGGGAAAATGAGAAGAGGAGGTTGATTTCCTTTGAATTACACGTGGTCACATTGACTGAGTACTATAAAGTGTGTAGGATCCCTAGAGGACTACGTCCACATCTTAGACCCACTCTATTACCTGATAATGTGCAGTTTTGCTCTAAATTTGAGTCCATTTCTAATAAATTTGCATTTGACATCATGCTATTAAATATCGAGTTTTTACAGAAAGAAATGGATCTCATAAAGAAGAATATATCAGAATTGGAAGAACAACTCTCACTGCAGTTGACAGCACAGGAATGGGGCACTATGAAAACGAAGGTAGATGAGAACCTTATCAAATTCCGTAATGATATTGAGACCACTAAACGCTCTAAATGGTTTCGTGATGCAGAGGACTATAAGTTGGGCCGGATTTTTTCTTGGCATACTGGCAATACTCCACGTTACAATAATAAACGGGGACGCTTTATGTCTTCTAAGAGACGAAAGAAACCACAGGATAAGAAAATGTCTAACTTTGGTTTCACTACTGCCGAGTCCGAATCAACTGATGATTCAAGTATGAGTAACTCTAACAAAACACTTTTTTTAGGGAAGGACAAAATCAACAAATCAACCCCAGGAGAAGGGGCCGCAGAGGTGGTCGCAAGCACAAGCAGAATCCGGAGTCAAGAACAGAGACCGACACGCAACACTACGATGAAAATGAGGAACAAGATGGACAATCGGAAGGACCACTAAATGAGTTGGTGGTAAATATTTCATCTGTACAATTGTCTAATGTTGAAATGGACGTTTTGTCAAGGGGTTTGTCTTTTTGTCCATCCAATTCCCCTGATTGGTTTAATATAGAATGTGATCTACATGCTTTCTATAGGAGGTTGAGATTGTCTACTTTCTTTTCAGAGAAATCTGATATTAATTGCCGGTCAAATATAATCAATACTGAGGATAGATTGTGTGGTTTTTCCCTACATGATGTAGGACTATACAATAAAAGCAATTTTTTACCTCCCAACCATAATCATTTTGTGGAATCATATATAGAACTAGTACAAAGGGATGTGTCTAAATTGAGACGTAATTATAACCATAGGATTAAGTCTAATCTTTCCCCCTGTGAAAAGGATGCTCTTGATAACCTTGTGCATAATGCCTCCATCACTATAAAGCCAGCCGACAAAGGCGGGGCGGTTGTAGTGATGGACAGCATTAAGTACAGGGCTGAGATCTTACGCCAACTTAAAGATGATGAAGTATATGAACGATTGCCACATGATCCTACTTCAAATTATTTGAGGGAACTTCGTATTATGGTAAATGAAGCTTTGAATTCCGATCTGATTGACCAGAAATTGTCTGATTATTTAATTGTTGACAAACCAGTGATTCCAGTACTGTACGCCCTCCCTAAAATTCATAAAAATTTATGGGATCCCCCGGACGTCCCATTGTCTCCGGTCGGGGTTCCATGTTCAATAAAGTGGCAATTTTTTTGGATAAGGTCTTGCGAAAATTTGCTACCTCTGCAAGATCTTATATAAGAGACACAAATGATTTCTTGGACAAAGTTGATGAACTTAGAGTGACGGAATCTACCATTCTCATATCTATCGATGTAGTATCATTATACACATCCATAGAGCACGACAAGGGCCTTCGTGCTGTCTCTGTGACGCTAACAGGCTCGGACGTGGCCCCGGTTTGTGCACAGCTCATCCTCGCGCTGCTGGAGCTCATCCTGAGGAGGAATTTTTTTCTCTTCGGTGATGAGTTTTTTTTGCAGCGCCGGGGTACTGCCATGGGGTCCAATGTGGCCCCAACTTATGCTAACATCTATATGGCGGTACTCGAGGATGAGTTTGTGTACAAGTCCACCGTCTGGGGTCATGTCCGGGCCTGGTGGCGTTACATTGACGATATTTTTTGTAGTCTGGGAGGGTGGTACTAAGTTATTATGTGACTTTCACTCTGAATTAAATCAGATATATCCCGAACTGAAGTTCACTATGTCTCATTCTGCAACACAGGTACAATTCCTTGACACTTTAGTGTATAAGGATGGCAATGTTTTAAGACGGATTTGTATGTGAAAAGTACAGATAGAAACAGTCTTCTGTTATATAACAGTAATCATCCAAAGAGAATGGTCAACTCCTTACCATGGAGTCAAATGCTGCGGGTCAGAAGGATAGTATCTGATGAGGAGTATGTAGATCAGCGTCTTGAGACTATGTGCAATAAATTCATATCGAGGGGATACCCTAGGAGTGAAGTGATGAATTACAAGGAAAAAGCCCTAAACATTACACGGGAAGCCTCTAGACATGCGTCTAATGTTGCAACGAACAAGAAACGAGTTCCTTTTGTATCAACATTCAATCCTGCCAGTGATCACATTAGTAACATTTTGAGGAAACATTGGCCTCTTTTGAAAAGAGGTCTACCGACTGTTACTGAGTTTGACACTTTACCTATTATGTCCTTCCGTAGGGGCCGCAACCTACGTGACACGCTAGTTAAGTCTGATGTGGGTACTTCAAAAGTATTGATTCAACGTACTCTTAGCACTCCCCGTAATGGAAACTATCCGTGTTTAAGTTGTGCATGTTGCAACAACATGATTAAGGGAGATTTCTTTTGTCATCCACAGTCTGGCAAAAAGATTTTTTTGAAGGAGAGATACTCCTGCACATCTAGCTTTGTGATATACATGATTGTGTGCCCCTGCGGTTTGATTTATGTCGGTGAGACAACTATGGAGGTACGTGCTCGCATTAGTAAGCATAAAAGCACAATCAGGACTAAACTGATAGATTTACCGGTTCCAAAACATTTTGTGGACCATAGACATTCAGTAAATCAACTTAGATTTAGAGTCATTGATAGTGTCCCGACATTAAGAAGGGGTGGCGACAGGGTTAAAATGCTCAAGAACAAAGAATTGAGATGGATACACAAATTGGGTTCTCTACAACCTGCTGGGCTTAACATTGAATTTAATTTACATAATTGTTGATCTAATTTCATTCTTTTGTATATATTCTTTGTTTTGAGTTATATTTCTTTGGGTGTTATTATTATTGATATTGTATTATTTTTTTCTTTTAGGACCCATGGCGAACTGGGGGCATTGAGACGGTGCTTTATATATCTTTAAAGTGTTGGTATACAATTTTGAATGTTGGTATACATTTTTGTGTCCTTCTCTCCCCTTGTTCTACATGGGCCTTTTTTCTATATTTTTTATTTTGAAAAAAAAAAAAAAATTTTTGGGGGTATTTCCTTTTGATATCTTTGTTATTTCTTTTTGTGGTAATGTGGTTTATTATGGCGATTGATTCTCTAAATATGGCCTCTATGTTATCGATATGTGCATTATATATCACTATATTAATAAGATATATGCAGTAGCAATATGAGTATGATTATAGTGATATATCCCCCTGTTTTGTGTAAAGGTACACCTGCGCCATATCTTGTCTCGCTCTGGGGTTTCCCTGGGGTTTCCTGGAGACAGACTCGTGGGGCGTGGATGCCGACGCACCACCTGATCATCACCTGACCTATGCCACATCCTGGCCCTCTCCAGGGTTTCCCTGGTGACGGCTTGGATTTGTGGTGACGCGTATGCGTCACATGATTGGGGCCGCATCTGGGCCTTTTCAGGGTTTCCCTGGTGACGGTCTCGAGGGTCGGCGACGTAGATACGTCATCTGATCAGCGCGAACATCGCGCGAGTGGTCTTCTAGGATTGGATGGTGAGCCAGTACGACTCACATTGTGGGTCTGCTCCTTTCTATGTCATTTCCGGTATGACGTAGTTAGCGTTTTTCCCTGCCAGACAGCGACGCTATGACTGGTTGACAATGGTGAGATGTATGTTATACTCATTTTCATAGGTGATTCTGTTTAATTTGGCGCCGTTTTTTGTTTGATCGCTGATTGGATCGGCTTGATGGATGCAAATGAAGGACAAATCAGAATAATCCACATCACTATGACAACATGAGGAAGCTACTTACCGATTTTATAAATACCAATTGGGCCTGCTTATATATTAAGTGTTGATATGTGTATATATGTTTAATATTCATTGATACAGTATCTTTATGGATCTGATCTCTGTTTTTCAGTGTTTTCATTGTATATGTATATTGTAGTGGGCGTATGTATTTTATGATTGGTGCTGGTTTACAGCCCTATACTATTTAAATCCGCCCTGTTGTATGTATTGTATATACTTGATAAAGACCTACTGTGGTCGAAACGTTGTCTTATGGCTGAATAAAGACCTTTTTCTATATTATACACCTGGATGGAGCGCTAGCCTTCTTTTGTTCTACGTTTTTTCCAAGTGGGTTCCTTGGACTGGTTCGTGCGCCCCAAGTCTGTGAGTGCTGTCAACTTGCCTTTTTTTCCATTGATGTCCAATTGATTTGGTCACCGGCTCAGAGCCTCCTCGCGGTAGGGTTTATTCCCTGACTGTGGATACAATTGGGGATGATGACGAGCCCAAACTTATCATTCCTCCTGGGAGTATGCAGACGGTAGCACCACTGACCTTAGACCAGGTTCCACCCAGGAAGATGTTTGTTCCTCCTAATTTACAAAATGAGGTGCTCTCTTGGGCACATGCCTCTAAGATCGTAGGTCATTTGGGAGTCAAACGTACCACTAGGTCTCTCCAACGGTCGTATTTGTGGCCTCAGTTACCCCAGGATGTTAAGGAATATGTCCAAAGATATATCTCCTGCTCGACAATTAAATCGTCTCATCAGAGATCGGCTGGTCTTCTTCACCCGTTACCCGTGGAAGATAGACCTTGGGAACCTGGGGTCAGAGAGTGGGCTCTGGAGGCGCGGGACGTCTGGGACCATACGCAAAAGGCTATACTGGCTCCCAAGAATCGATGAGACAGTCGGCTGACACTCATCGCTGTCCTGCTCCCGTATTTTCCCCTGGGAACAGGGTCTGGCTCGCGGCTCACAATATCAGAGGACGCGAGGAATCTGCTAAGTTTGCCCCCCGTTTTATTGGTCCTTTCAAAATATTGGCCCAAATAAATCCCGCAGTGTACCGCTTACGGTTACCCCGACACCTAAGGATTCACGACACCGTCCATGTGTCGCGCCTTAAACCCGTTCGTCTGACCAAATGCTCGGAACCCCAACTTGCTTCCGACACCAGGGGTGACGATTTTGAGGTACAGGCGATTGTAGGGTCTAAGATGGTGGGTAAAAGTTTTTTTTGGTACACTGGAGGGGTCATGGTTCCAAGGACCGCTCTTGGGAAACCGTGGACCATATTCATGTCCCCCAGCTCATTGAGGAATATGAGCATTTGGTGGGGGGGATGCTGTTAGGCGTCAGGCGTCTGCTGAACCTGAAGTGGGATCTGAACCATCAGTGGAGTCTGTGGTCTCCCATCCTGGTCCAGATGCTGCTCAGCTTCACTGTCGATCCCAACACCTAGCCAGTACACAGAAGATACAAGCTGTTGCAAGGGTCTTTGCTCCTAGTAGCTTTAAGCATAGGTTGCAGAAAGGAACAGGGCTGCCACAGCCTAAGTCCAGGATTTCCTGCACTGAGCATGCCCGTGACGTGGCGGACCGTGATTGGTGATTTGATGTCAGCTGATCCGGTGAACTGGCACCGCATTATTGGCCATGGGTGATGTCATCAAACGATGTGGCATGGAGCAAGGCTTAGTCTTTAAATAGCCTGACCGCTAGCATGGCGGCACGGTCAGATCATACCTTATAGGTCGTGCATATCTGCAGACGCCTGTCAATTTGGGCTCCACGTGCTCTTTAGTTTCACTCTCCGTGACCAGCCGATGCCAGAGATAACTCGGATAATTAGCACAGGTCACTCAGGCAGGTTAGTGTATGCTAGGCAGGTAATGAATGTGGTGCAATCTAGCTCCGATAGAGGGTAGCGATACACCCTGAGTAGAATGCAGGGTGCGTAACCTGGGCAACGCCTGTTATCTGAAAGGAGAGTGCTTCACAGTCCGGTCGCACACCGGCTGGCAGCACATATGCCCGGCATGAGTTGCACTCACTTCCTAATGACTGGTGTGTGGCTTCTGTGCAGTTAACAGAGCCACGTCTAAACCAGTACGCTGCACATCTCCCGTGAAGTTAACGGAGATATTGCGAATCCTTGTCTTGCCTGGTGTGAAGTAACACAGGGAAGATCTTATATTTTGGTTGTCAGTTTTACCCTCGTACCCAAGGGTTGGTCGGCCGCAGTCCCTCAGGCTGCACCGCAGACCCCGGGTTCGGTCGCATTTCATTATTTTATAAAGTTGTTGCGACCGTCCCCTTAACAGTTTCAATGCTGAGCTAAATTTGATTATCCTGCAAAATGAATTTCTTTGTACACTCAAGTATTACAGTTTCAGTGTGTCTGGGATGCAGTTACTGACAGCTCAGCCATCTAATCTGGTACAAGGGTGTGTTGAAACTGTTAGTACTCTGACAGATCAGTCATCCAGTCTAGAGCATAGGTGTGCTGAGCTGTCAGTGTGTTGATTGACAGCTCGGCTGTCCAATCTGAGATTGGAAAGCATTCGCTGTCTCCAGGTGTTCATTATCGCAGGTGATTTCCAGGCTAATTAGCTGGGCTGTTACTCCTAGACCTCAGCCAGACGCACATTCAGCTAAGTGTGGTTTGTCTCAGTTCTGCTTGTAGATCTTTTGTTTCCTGACGTTTAACCTACTGACCATCTATCTGTTCAACCCCTTCTGCTCTGATCCGCTATCCTCCTGGTATTTTGACCTCGGAACATTCCCTGACTATGCCTTTGTCTATTTCTTCTGTTTATAATGTACCCTCCTGGCTTTTGACCTCAGACTCCTGACTATCTCCTCTCAAGGTTGACCATGAGACTCAGCGTCACATTACATCTGGCCAATACATTTTTCTTTTGTGCCAGTTCCCACGATCTGTGACCAGGTACAGAATTTGATGCAGATGACTCAGGATCTGGCTAAGGAATGCCAGAGTCTAGAGTCATCACAATGTCAGCTACAGGGTCAAATAAATAATTTGATGAAATCCTCCTATAACACTCCACTTAAGGCAATGGCTCTGATGTCAGTGCCCTCTGTTGGTCTCTCTTGAACCTGTAATGACCCTTCTGATACATTTTTGGGAGATAAACTAGTTTAGAGTATTCAGGGAGAGTGTAGGATATTTTTAACTATCCCCAGTTGTCAGGGGAGAAGTTCCAGCTGGTGGGAATAATCATGTCCCTACTGAGAGGGGGTCCTCAGACCTGGACATTTTCCTGTTTCCCACAAGCCCCATAAGGTTTAGTGTTGATGCATTTTTTGACAGTTTAGGTCTGATATGACAATTTTATGACAATTTATGAAAATTTTAGATAGATAGACTAACCAATTGTCCTCCACATATCGAACTTGGACCCAGAATTTCTCCTCTGGTCCATATCCTTTCCAGTATTGGAGGGAGTTTTTGACCCTACGAGACTCCACATCCCTCAGAGACTCCATCCTGCATTATTCTTTGGGTTCTATGGTAACCACGGTACTGTAAAAGGAGATATGAAAAGTTCAGTCATTGCCTCCTTCTGCTACTCCAGGGTCCAACTTATTTGTGCCTGTGTACCTAAGATTGCAGGTGTTACAGGAATTTCATGATTCCATCTTGAGTGGTCATCCTGGGGTTACTGCTACATAGAAAGCCATTGCTAGACTTTTTTGGTGGCTATCCATGCATACTGATAATAAAAATTTTGTATCTGTTTGTGAAGTCTGCTCATGTGCTAAAGTCAGTCATAGCTGGCCAGCTGGGGAATTGGCTCCACTGCCAATATCAAAAAGGTCGTGGACTCATTTTTCCAAGCATTTCATGCCAGATTTGCCTCTGTCTGGGGTAAAATTGCTATCTGTAAGTAGCTGACTGATTCAGCAAACAAGCTCATTTGTTCCTTTGTCAGGATTACCTAATGCAGGTTGTTTATTTCGCATATCGTAAGGTTACATGGGATCCATCTTAACATTGTGTCTGATAGGGGAGTACAATTTTCTCTAAATTCTGGAGAGCTTTTTGTAGTAAACTAGGGATTAACTTGTCATTTTCATCTGCTTACCACCCTCAAACCAACGGTCAGACTGAGAGGACAAATCAATCTTTGGAACAAATTTTATGGTGTTTTACTGTACTTCACGAGAAGGACTAGTCTTTGTTTTTACTTCTTGCTGAATTTGCTTGTAATAGTCGAGTAAATCAATCTACTGGAATCATGTTTCTGCAATTATGGTTTTCATCCCCATTTTGGTGAATTTTCTAGGGTTAGTTCTGAATATCCTGGGGTGGAGGTCACCACACAGAGACTTGGGGATATCTGGAGGAAGGTTCAAAAGAATATTGGGACTGCTCAGATTCACCAAAAATGGAAGGCCAATAGAAGATGATCCTGTTTCTAAGATTGGGGATAAGGTTTGGTTGTCATCTAGGAACATTAAAATTAGTGTCATTGTCGAAGTTGGGTCCAAAGTTTTTAGAAGTTTATCAGTCCACATGAGATCCTAGAGGTGGTCAATATGGTGGAATTAAGATTAAAGCTTCCTCCATCCCTAACGTGTTCCATAAATTCCTATTAAAGGAGTTTCTTCCTTTGACATTGTCTCCCTCATCCCCGTTTCCTCTGGTTTTGGTCAACGGTTGCTTGGAGTACGAGGTTCAGAGAGTTGTGGATTCAAGTAGGCTCCAATATTCTCTCCAATACCTCACCCACTGGAGGAGATACAGACCAGAGGAAAGATCCTGGGTCCCAGCTCAAGATCGGTTACTCAGGGACTTCCATAGAAAATTTCCAGGGAAGTCTGTGGTCTGGTTGCACCCTTAGAAGATGGGATACTGTCACGGTCCCACCTCTCAGTGCATGTAGGATGCAGTTACTGACAGCTCAGCCGTACAAACTTGTGCAGGGGCATGCTGAAGCTGTCAGTGTTTTGATTGACAGCTTAGTCATTCTGTTGGGTGCAGGGGCATGCTGAAACTGTCAGTGTATTGGCCATCCATTCTAAGACTGGGAGACTTTGGCTGTATCCAGGTGTCCATTATCCCAGGTGATTGCCTGACTACTTAACTGGGCTGTTGCTCCCTGACCTCTGCCAGACATACATTCAGTTATGTGTGGTTTGTCTATCTGGGCCATGCAATTTGCTTCTAGAACTTTCGCTGCCTGATCTTGGACCTCATTCTGACCATTCATCTGTTAACGCCTTCTGCTCTGATAAGCTATTTTCCTGGTATTCTGCTCTCAGAACGTTACCTAACTATACCTCTGTCTATTCCTTCTATTTATGATGTTTTTCCTGGCTTTGGACCTCAGACTCCTAACTATCCCGTCTAATGGCTTGGCCGTGAGAAGTGATTCAGTGTCACATCAAGTACTGTAGGTATGAAAAGGAAGACATACTGTTCCAGCAGGACTAACCCAAAGACATACATCAAGATTGGCAAAGAAATGGTTCAGTGACAATGAAGTAGAGGTGCTGGATGGTCCCCCACAGTCCCCAGACCTTCACCCAATCAAACACTTTTGAGTAGTGTTGAAGAAAAAGCTGTATACATACTCAAGAGATTCAGTCAGTATGCACCAACTTTGGGAAAATGTAGAAGAGACCTGGGATCAGATTTCGGTCAAAACATAATAATAATAATAATAATCTTTATTTATATAGCGCCATCATATTCCGCAGCGCTTTACAGTTTAACAGTTTCAAAGCACAAGTCGTAAGTAACAACGTTAACAATACAATAATTAAAGCAAAATAAGACAACCCTGCTCGTGAGAGCTTACAATCTACAATGAGGTGGGGGAGATACAAAGTACAGGTGTGTATATACAATGGTGCATTTACAATGATGGTCCAGCCATCTTGAGGGAGTGAGGGATGGATGGAGATAGTGAATGGGCTACAAACACACTTACACATAGAATGACTTTGATTAGTGAATGTGATAGGCCGCTCTGAACAAATGTGTTTTGAGGGAGCGCCTGAAACCATGCAAATTGTGGATAGTCCTAATTTCTTGGGGTAGAGCATTCCAGAGAATTGGCACAGCGCGGGAGAAGTCTTGGAGTTGGGAGGTACGGATTAGTGCAGAGGTTAGTCGAAAGTCGTTTGCAGAGCGCAGCAGTTGGTTAGGCCGATAGATAGAAATGAGGGAGGAGATGTAGGGGGGTGCTGCACTGTGGAGAGCTTTGAGGGTGAGAACCAGTACTTTGAATTGGATCCTATAATGAATGGGCAGCCAGTGTAAGAACTGGTGAAGAGCGGATGCGTCCGAGTACCGATTAGCCAGATGGATGACGCTGGCTGCTGCATTAAGGATGGACTGGAGAGGGGATAGTCGAGTAATGGGGAGGCCAAGTAATAGAGCGTTGCAGTAGTCCAGGCGGGAGTGGATCACTGCTACAGTGAGAGTTTTTGTTGTTTTCATGGTGAGAAAAGGGCGGATTCTAGAGATGCTCTTTAGGTGTAGGCGGCAAGAGTGGGCAAGAGATTGTATATGGGAGGTGAAGGAGAGATTGGTGTCAAACATAACACCCAGACAGCGAGCCTGTTGCCAGGGTGTTATTATGGTGCCGCCCACGGAGAGGGACATGTCAGATTTAGGGAGGTTAATAGATGGCGGGAGCAGAAGAAGTTCAGTTTTGGAGAGGTTGAGTTTCAGATAGAGAGCGGACATGATGTTGGAGACTGCAGACAGACAGTCAATGGCGTTCTGTAGTACAGCGGGGGTAAGGTCGAGTGATGATGTGTATAGTTGTGTGTCATCAGCATAAAGATGGTACTGAAAGCCAAATCTGCTGATGGTCTGTCCAATTGGGGCCATGTAGAGAGAGAAGAGAAGGGGGCCAAGGACTGAGCCCTGTGGTACACCGACAGTGAGAGGAAGAGGAGATGACGTGGAGCCAGAGAACGAAACACTGAAGGAGCGGTCAGAAAGATAGGAGGAGAACCAGGAGAGAAAAGTGTCCTTAATACCTAGTAACTGGAGCCTAGACAGTAGGAGACGGTGGTCAACCATGTCGAAAGCTGCAGAAAGGTCGAGAAGAATGAGCAGAGAGTGGTCACCATTACGTTTTGCTGTCAGAAGGTCATTGGTCACTTTGATGAGTGCAGTTTCAGTCGAATGTAGGGGGCAGAAGCCGGACTGTGAAGGGTCTAGGAGGGAGTGAGTGGAGAGGTAACGAGAAATGCGGGAGTAGACTAGGCGCTCCAAAAGTTTAGAGATGAAGGGGAGATTGGAGACCGGTCTGTAGTTGTTTGTGCAGGAAGGGTCGAGAGCGGGTTTCTTTAGTAGTGGAGTAATGATGGAGTGTTTGAAGGAGGATGGGAAAATTCCAGAGGAGAGTGAGAGATTAAAGATTGTAGTTAGGTGAGTTGTGACAACTAGAGAGAGTGACTGGAGGAGGTGTGAGGGAATGGGGTCGGTAGTGCATGTATTCGGACGAGAGGAAGAGAGGAGTCTGGAGACTTCTTCTTCTGTGATGGGATCAAATGTGGAAATTGAGCCAGGGGAAATGCAGAGAGGGATGGGAGTCACAGCACTTGGTGGTTGAGAGCAGATTTCCTGACAGATAGTATCTATTTTTTCTATAAAGTGTGAGGCCAGGTCGTCAGCACAAATGTCTGTGATAGGGGCTTGTGCTTTTGGCCTGAGGAGGGAGTGAAAAGTGTCAAAAAGTTTCTTGGGGTTGTTGGCTAGTGAGAAGATCAGGGAGGTGAAGTAGGTCTGTTTGGCGAGGTGAAGGGAAGCATTATAAGTTCTTAACATGAATTTAAAGTGGATGAAGTCTTCTGGTGTGCGGGTTTTTCTCCAAAGGCGTTCAGCACTCCTAGAGCATTGCTGAAGAATTTGAGTTTGCAATGTGAGCTAGGGCTGTTTTACTGTGTGTTTGGAAGTTCTGAGGGTGAGCGGTGCTACTTGGTCAAGGGTGCTTCTAAGAGTGTCATTGTAGTGATGAACAGCCAGATTAGGACAAGAAAAAGAGGAGATTGGGGACAGCGATGAGTGTAGGGAGTCTAAAAGTGTCTGAGGGTTAATGGCTTGTAGATTTCTGAATGTGTGGTAGGTAGGAGTGCGCTGGGGTGGTCGAGGATTTGTGAGGATGAAGGAGAGAATGTTGTGGTCAGAGAGTGGAAGCGGTGAGTTATTTAGATGGGAGATTGAACAGAGGCGGACAAAGACCAGGTCAAGGGTGTTACCATCCTTGTGTGTCTCAGAGGTTGAAAGCTGTGAGAGGCCTAGAGAAGTGGTTAGTGATAGAAGCTGAGATGCTGTTAATGGGGATGTTGAATTCTCCAAGGATAAGGGTTGGTAGTTCTGAGGACATGAAGTGCGGCAGCCAGGCTGATAAGTGGTCAAGGAACCGGGTGGGCGAGCCTGGGGACCGATATATGACCGCTACTCTGAGGGAGAGGGGATGAAAGAGCCTGATGGTGTGAACCTCAAAAGAAGGGAATGAGAGTGATGGAATTGGGGGGATGACCTGGAAAGTGCATTGTGGGGACAGGAGTATGCCAACTCCACCACCATGTCTGTTTGCGGGTCTTGGGGAATGGGAGAACTGTAAGCCACCATAGGAAATGGCAGCAGGGGAGACCGTGTCAGAATCCTGAATCCAGGTTTCAGTGAGGGCCAACAGATGAAGAGAGTTGTTCAGAAAGTAGTTGTGCAGGAAGGATAGCTTGTTGCATGCAGACCGTGGATTCCAGAGGGCACAATTGAAAGAAGGAGATGAGGGAGTGCAAGTAATATTAATAAGATTATTATGGTTTCGATATGAGGTAGGGTAGGGATTGAGGTTGGAGGATGGTGGACCAGGGTTGGGGGAGATGTCCCCTGAAATCAGTAGGAGTAGGAAGATAAAGAGCAGGTAGTTGTTGGAGTTGTAAGTAGGTTTTTTCTGTGATGTGTTTGGGCAAGATGGGCTGAGGTTTCTCAGGAAGGTGAGGAGTGCATGGGAACTGTACATGGGAGAGGGAAGTATGGAGGGGCTGATGTGTATGAGTCGTGATGGAGGGGGGATGGGATGGTGAATGTGGATGGCAAGGGAACACAGGAGGATAGAGATAAAGTACATAATTAAAAAGAAAGCAAAGTGTGGGGTACCTGATTCCAGCCCTGATTAACTGCCATGGATAACTGCCGTTTACACGATGCTTATCTTCTGTGATGCTTTGCTTCTGGGATGACTGCGTGCACCCCACACATGCGTGCACCCCTTAGACTAGTCCTAAATATATAGCCCACACTACAGGGTTAGGAGAGTGGGATTGTGGGAGCTGGTTTGGGATAATTTGGCAGCTGGGACCAGCACACCAGGGGGTGGTTAGATCATCAAAGGCAACCTGGCAACATCTATATGCTTTAGCACCTTCCACCTGATAAGATCTAGAGAGGCCCAAGTCACAGGATATGAAGCAGTAAGTATTAAACAGTGCAAAAATGAATTATACCAAAGCTTTACCAGGCACATTAAACTATGTTGCAAGATGGTAAAGCAGTGGTTGGCAGCAAGCAGAAGTATGGAGTGCATACCAATAGTATATATAGCAGCATACAACACAGATAGCAGAGATGGGGATTGAATCATTCAGCTGTTTGCTTCCAATGAATAGAGTGCATACCAATAGTATATATAGCAGCATACAACACAGATAGCAGAGATGGGGATTGAATCATTCAGCTGTTTGTTTCCAATGAATAGAGTGCATACCAATAGTATATATAGCAGCATACAACACAGATAGCAGAGATGGGGACATGCTTGAATCTGATCGATAGCATGCCTAGAAGTATCCAGGCAGTGTTGAAAGCCAAAGGTGAATTTAAAAAATACTACCAAAATAATAAAAAATAAAATTTAGATTTATAGGAACAAAACAATGCAATGACATGACAAGAATCTGCATAACTAATCATATGCTAAATAGTTGCAAGTCAAATTTATGTATGAGATAACCAAGATGATTGTCTATAACATGATGGTAGTCTCAAGTTCAAAGCAGTAGTGGATGGTGAAATATGGAGACTGAAAGTCAAAAGTTCTAAACATTGTTATCCTTTTGCTCGTCAGTGTATGTGACTTCTGGAGGTAATAGATCACTCAGCACTTTATTTAGGGGTATCAGACTACAGGAGCTGAATACAAATGCACGTCACAATTTTCAGGTTTGTATTTTTAAAATAATTAGAAATCCATGTATGATTTTTTTTACACTTCACAAATATTCTCTACTTTGTGTTGATAAATCACATAAAATCCCAATTAAATACATTTAAGTTTGAGTGTAATGTGAAGCAATGTGGATAAGTTCACAGCGTAGGAACATTTTAGGCAGGTGGGGAGAAAACACTGTAGAGTATGGATGCTTGTAAAAATAGTTGTGAATGAAAAATGTAAAGTGAACAAAAGAAAAATCTAAAATCAATAATTGATATGACGCCTTCAAAACAGCATCAAATCATCAATTCTTTTATGTTACGTATACTGTTTATGAAGAAAACTGACAGGAAGGTTGCTTTAAACATCTTTGAGAACTGTCAACAGATCTTTTATTAATTAAATCTTGTGCAAATTCCTCTCTCTTTTCATGTAATCCTAAACAGACTCAGTGATGTTAAAATCAGGGCTCTGTGGGGCAAAATAATCAATTCCAGGATTCCTTGCTCTACAGTACTTTATGCTGCAGATAGTTTTTAATGGTATTGACTGTTTTTCTGCTGCTGAATAAATTTTGAGACAATCAGCTGCCTTCCTGATGGTATTACATGATGCATAATTATCTGCCTGTATTTCTGAGCATTGAGGACACCAAGAAACAAACATTTTTTAAGGACCCTGGATGCAGGAATTAGCCAAGGATATTTTGAACAAAAGATGAAAGACACATTATGCTTAATTCCCTTCAAAATCATTAGATTTCCAGTAGTGCTTTCAGTTCAGACCTGACATCAGTGACTGAGACGCTGCTACAACCCATCTTCTGTTCAAAGAAGTCTGGCCTAAAGTAGTCTTTATATAAAAATTTCAGCCAAAAGCCATACCTTTCAGCAGGATAGCGACCCCAACATACAGACTTGCAAGTGTGAGTACCCTTGACACGGGTTACGAGCTTGCATATCTTGGCCAAAATATTGACCAATACCTCATATATTATGTATATATATTTTTTGCACTTCATTTTTCAGGATGCAGCCAAGCCCAGCATTTTTGGCCTTGTAAACTAGGCTGTCTGTTCTCATGGGATGCACTTAGATAGTGCTGGGCAGCCCTCCTAATCCAATAGTATTAGTGTCACTAACGGGCTGTAAGCAAAACACCATGCATTACCTGTGTGTGACCAACACCCTATACAAGCTGCTTTTGTTCAATTTAATACTAAGCAATCACCCCTCCATGAATTGGTAAGTTGTGAGTTGTTGCGCCTGCATTACCGCCATCTTTACTACATGGGTTTGCTGCATCCTGAGAGTGCATTTGTTCTGAGACCTGGGTAGGTAAAGACTGCTGCCCCTTTTTTGCTGTATTAAACCTGTGATACTTTCAAAAGGGGTGCTACAAAATACCAACAATACAGGGTGTACAAACTTTTGTGCATTGGCCTATTTTCCTTTTTGTCATTTTTAAAATGTAAAAGATGAAAATATACAGTACAGACCAAAAGTTTGGACACACCTTCTCATTCAAAGATTTTTCTGTATTTTCATGTCTATGAAAATTGTAGAATCACACTGAAGGCATCAAAACTATGAATTAACACATGTGGAATTATACATTACACTTTACAAAAAGTGTGAAACAACTGAAAATATGTCTTATATTCTAGGTTCTTCAAAGTAGCCACCTTTTGCTTTGATTACTGCTTTGCATGCAGAAAAGGTGAACGGATGGACACTACATGCCTGGTTCCCACCGTGAAGCATGGAAGAGGAGGTGTGATGGTGTGGGGGTGCTTTGCTGGTGACACTGTTGGGGATTTTTCAAAATTGAAGCGGTGAGTGGTCCAGCTCACCCCAAACCATCTCGATTGGGTTCAGGTCTGGTGACTGTGGAGGCCAGGTCATCTGGTGTAGCACCCCATCACTCTCTTTCTTGGTCAAATAGCCCTTACACAGCCTGGAGGTGTGTTTGGGGTCATTGTCCTGTTGAAAAATAAATGATGGTCCAACTAAACGCAAACAGGATGGAATAGCATGCTGTTGCAAGATGCTGTAGTAGCCATGTGGTTCACTATGCCTTCAATTTTGAATAAATCCCCAACAGTGTCACCAGCAAAGCAGCCCCACACCATCACACCACCTCCTCCATGCTTCACGGTGGGAACCAGGCATGTAGAGTCCGTCCATTCACCTTTTCTGCGTGCAAAGCAGTAATCAAAGCAAAAGGTGGCTACTTTGAAGAACCTAGAATATAAGACATATTTTCAGTTGTTTCACACTTTTTGTAAAGTGTAATGTATAATTCCACATGTGTTAATTCATAGTTTTGATGCCTTCAGTGTGATTCTACAATTTTCATAGCCATGAAAATACAGAAAAATCTTTGAATGAGAAGGTGTTTCCAAACTTTTGGTCTGTACTGTATATATATATATATATATATTGCCGAAAATACAAAGGAAAGGCGTCATCTTTAATGGTAATTTTGACCAGGGGTGCCCAAACTTTTATATGCCACTGTATATTTGTATATTTTTTATTTATATACTGTATATTGTGTCCTGAAATGATTTACATAGGTATTCCACAAAGACTTATAATAATTAGCTTGTTTAAAGGTCTGTTGGTCATTTAATTAATTTCAGTTCAATAGGTTTTGGCCTTTTTTATTACCTTACTTATTGCTCTTTTCCTTTTGCGATTTGAATGAAATACCTGAGGCCAAGTCTATCAAGTAGGTCTGAGTCTCTTTGGAAGAACAACATGTCATTAGTAGACTCAAAGAGGTGACAGAGTAATCAATTTTTGCTGAAGTTGCCCAATCAGTCTTATAGAAGAACAAAATTAGCATTCTTCTGTAGTGTTTCTGTCATTACAATCACTCTGTTCTTACAAGTGTTTATGCAATGATCATGAATATGGGGAACATTTTTTTCCAAAAGAACAAGTAAAATGTATGTGGTTCACCCATGAAGAATAAAAGCAGATGTCACATGTTTGTTGTGGTAAAATTTATATAGTGTAATTTAAAGATAAGCATGTGCTATATGACCTTTAGTAACTTACATTTATTTAACACTATATACAGTAACATACAGGTCCTTCTCAAAAAATTAGCATATAGTGCTAAATTTCATTATTTTCCATAATGTAATGATTACAATTAAACTTTCATATATTTTAGATTCATTACACACCAACTGAAATTTGTCAGGTCTTTTATTGTTTTAATACTGATGATTTTGGCATACAACTCCTGATAACCCAAAAAACCTGTCTCAAAAAATTAGCATATTTCAATCGTCCAATAAAATAAAAGTGTTTTTTAAAAACAAACAAAAAAACCATCAAATAATAATGTTCAGTTATGCACTCAATACTTGGTCGGGAATCCTTTTGCAGAAATGACTGCTTCAATGCGGCGTGGCATGGAGGCAATCAGCCTGTGACACTGCTGAGGTGTTATGGAGGCCCAGTGTTATGTTTCGGTAGCTGAGGAGTGCAGGTAAAAAAAGGCAATACACCAGAGCAGTTGGAATCTATGAGATTGCAGTACCCTGACTAACCACCACAACTAGAGGCAGCCGTGGAGCGTTCCTACGTTGGTCCTAGACGCCTCGTCACATCCTGAGAAACTAACTACACCTAAAGATAGAAATAGGAAAGCTATCTGCCCCGGAGCAGAACCCAAAGATAATAGAAAGCCCCCAAACATGTAATGGCGGTTAGACAAGATGAAATACAGACACAGAAAGAAAATAGTATGAGCAAACGCTGGGGCCCAAACTAACTAAATAGAAAAGGATAGGAAGGGCACTCACTGCAATCCAGAAAACCCTGAAAAGCACCAACTCTACTAATTTCAAAATCACCTGAAATCACACGACCTCTACCACCTAAATTAGTTCTCTGGTGTAACAAAATCAAAACAGCAGCCACTGAAAAAACTGGAAAAAGCAAAAGTACAAAACTCAGTGGCTGAACTAAACTGAGAGGGCAAAAGCCCCCGGAGGGGACCCTGAAGGCCCCCACAGAAGTGCAGGACAAAATGCAAAAATACAGCACAAACACAAAAGAAGAAAATGTCTTATCTGTTAGCAGGAGATGCAGACACGACACAGCAGGCTACAAGGGAAACTGGAAAGAAGGATTCAGACCAGAACAATTGATCACCGGCAACCCTGATGGGAAAATGACTCCCTTATATAAGACCAGTCAGTAACACCTGATTCCCAGTCCTCACAATCCTCACTAGCACCGCTTGTAACCACCAGAGGGAGCCTCTGCTCAGAACTCATCTCAAACCCATTCACAACAGTACCCCCCCTTGAGGAGGGGTTACCGAACCCTCATTAGAGCAACCAGGTCGGTCAGGATGAGTTCTATGATACGCACGGATAAGTCTCCTAGCATGGATGTCCGAAGCAAACACCCAAGAATTGTCTTCCTGACCATAACCTCTCCATTTAACCAAATACTGGAGTTTCCGTCTAGAAAATCGAGAATCCAATATTTTCTCAACCACATACTCCAGATTGCCCTCAACCAAAACAGGGTCAGGAGGCACAGCAGCAGGAACCACTGGCTCAACAAACCTCTTCAAAAAGGACTTGTGGAACACGTTATGGATCTTAAATGTCCCTGGAAGAAGCAAACGAAAAGAAACAGGATTAATAATCTCCATGATCTTATAAGGTCCAATGAACCTAGGCTTAAATTTAGGAGATGCTACTCTCATAGGAATATTCTTTGAGGACAACCAGACCAAGTCCCCCACTTTAAACCGAGGACCATCAGTCCTATGCCGGTTAGCAAACCGCTGGGCCTTCTCCTGAGAGAGGGACAACCTCTCCACTACCTGGTCCCAAATCTGTTGCATACGCTCCACAACAGAGTCAACACCTGGACAGACAGAAGCCTCCGTCTGTCCTGAAGAAAATCGAGGGTGAAACCCAGAATTACAGAAAAACGGAGACATCAAAGTGGCAGAGCTAGCCCTATTTATTAAGAGCAAACTCAGCCAAAGGCAAAAAAGAGACCCAGTCATCCTGATCAGCAGACACAAAGCATCTTAGATAAGTCTCCAATGTCTGGTTTGTTCTCTCAGTTTGACCATTGGTCTGAGGATGAAATGCCGAGGAGAAAGACAATTGAACACCCAGTTTAGAACAAAAAGTCCTCCAAAATCTGGAAACAAACTGGACTCCTCTGTCAGACACAATGTTCTCAGGAATGCCGTGTAAACGAACCACGTGCTGAAGGAACAACGGCACCAATTTCAGAGGAGGAAGGCAACTTAGGTAATGGCACAAGATGTATCATTTTGGAAAACCTATCACAAATTACCCAGATGGTGGTCATTCTCTGAGAAACAGGAAGATCGGAAATGAAATCCATAGAGATATGGGTCCATGGTCTCTTGGGCCAGGCAATGGCATCAACAAACCACTAGAGCGAGAGCAAGGCTTGGAGCGAGAGCAAGTCCCGCAGGACTGCACAAATTCCCTGACATCACGAGACAAGGTAGGCCACCAAAAGGACCGACTAACCAAGTCTCTGGTACACAAAATTCCGGGATGCCCAGCCCAATGCGGAACAATGAATCTCAGACATCACACTCTTTTTCCATTGGTCCGGGACAAACAATTTTCCAACAGGGCAGCGCTCGGGCCTATCCTCCTGACACCCCTCCAGAGCAAGTCTCAAATTGGGCGAGATGGCGGAAAGAACTACACCCTCTTTCAAATAACAGAAGGATCAGATAACTCAGGAGAGTCCGCAAGGAAACTCCTCGAGAGGGCATCCGCCTTAACATTCTTAGTGCCAGGGAAGAAAGGAAACCACAAAATTAAAACGTGTGAAAAACAAGGCCCACCTGGCCCTGTCTAGGATTAAGTTCGCTTGGCAGATTCCAGATAGACCAGATTCTTATGGTCCGTAAGGACCACCACCTGATGTTTGGCTCCCTCCAGCCAATGTCTCCACTCTTCAAAAGCCACTTCATGGCCAATAACTCCCGATTTACCCACGTCATAATTACGTTCAGTAGGGAGAAAATTTTCGAGAGAAAAAGGCACAAGGGTTACTTTTAGAGGTCTCTGGATCTTTTTGGGACAAAACGGCACCTGTCCCAATTTCAAGGCATCAACCTCCACCTGAAATGGCAGAGAAACATCAGGCTGCCGTAGAACAGGAGCAGAAGTGATTCTCTGCTTAAGTTCCTGAAAATGCAGAGACTGCCTCAGGAGGCCAATTCACCACATCAGAACCCTTTCTGGTCAAATCAGTTAATGGTTTTAACAATAACCGAGAAATTACCAATAATTTACGATAAAAATTGGCAAAACCCAAAAATCTCTGAAGAGCCTTTAATGAGTAGGTTGGACCCAATCACAGATGCCTGAACCTTGACCGGGTCCATTTCAATAACAGATGGGGACAAAATGAATCCCAGAAATGAGATCCTCTGTTACGCCAAAAAGACACTTTGATCCCTTCACATACAGAGCATTCTCTCTCAAAATCTGGAATACAGAATCGAACATGTTTCACATGAGAGTCCCAGTCATTAGAAAAAATCAAGATATCATCCAAATAAACAATCAGAAATTTGTCCACAAATCCCTGAAAATGTCATTCATGAAGGACTGGAAGACGGAAGGAGCATTAGTGAGCCCAAAGGGCATCACTAGTACTCAAAATGCCCTTCAGGGGTATTGAATGCCGTCTTCCATTCATCCCCGTCTTAATGCGAATAAGGTTATACGCCCCCCTGAGTCAAGCTTGGTAAACCAAGTAGCGTTTTTCACCCTGGAAAACAGGTCAGAAATCAAGGGTAACGGGTATTGATATTTCACAGTAATATTGTTCAAGAGACGATAATCAATACACGGCCTTAATGAACCATCTTTTTTGGCCACAAAGAAAAAACCGCACCTAAGGGTGAAGAGGATGGTCTGATATGACCCTTCTCCAATGATTCCTTGATATAAGACCGCATAGCGTCATGTTCAGGTACAGACAAGTTAAAAAGGCGACCTTTAGGGAATTTACTACCGGCACTAATTCAATAGCGCAGTCATAGCTCCTATGGGGAGGCAAGGATGCAGATTTACTTTCGCTAAACACATCAGAAAAATCAATCAAAAAGTCAGGAACATCCTGAGCCTGGGGGGAGGCAGAAAAAACAGGAGTGTTGGTATTTAAAAACATTGGCAGCCCCAACTGGTTAAGACACAGATTTCCAATCCAAAAAAAGGATTATGAGACTGTAACCAAAGGGAAACCCAGCACGATAATGTCAATGCAGATTATATAGAACCAAAAATTTGCAGCACTCCTGGTGATCAGGTTCAACCCTCATATCACCTGAGAGAAAACTGGGTTATTTTCAGCCAAAGGGGTAAATCGATCCCCAGTAGGGGAATAACTTCTGTAGGGGTATCAAGGGAAACCCACAACGTTAGCAAAATCATAATCCATCAGGTTAATAGCTGCTCCAGAATCAACGAAAGCCTGAGCAGAAAATGAGGACAGAGAGCATATCGAGTGACAGTTAATAAAAACTTAGTCTGAACACTACCCAAGACAACTGAGCGTGCAAAACGTCTTCCCCGCTTAGGGCAGACTGAAAATAGCATGAAGGCATCACCACAGTAGAAACATAACCCATTGCGCTTTCGAAAATCATGACGCTGTTGCCCCAAGACACCACTCTATCACACTGCATGGGTTCAAAAGCTGGTTCTCAAGGGCAACACCATTCCACGCATACTTCTCCGCTCACGCAAACGTCTGTCAATTTGAATCGCTAATGACATAGAAACATTGAGACCAGAGGGGAAAAGGGAATCCCACCATAACATCCTTTACATTATCTGACAGACCCTTCCGGAAAAGGGCCGCCAAAGCGCGTCATTCCATTGGTCAGGACTGCCCACCACGAATCTCTGACAGTATAACTCAGCATCATCAAGCCCCTGATTTAATGCCAACAAGCTTTTTTAGCTTGATCATGACATTAGCTCATCGTACAATAACCCCAAAGCCCCGAAAAAAGCATCAACATCACTCAAAACAGGATCCCCAGGTATCAGGGAAAAAGCCCAATCCTGAGGATCGCCGCGCAGGAGAGAGATGATAATTTGAACCTGCTGCGCTGCGTTTCCTGAGGACTTAGATTTTAAGGCAAAAAACAATTTACAATTATTTTTGAAATTCTGAAACTTAGCTCGATCCCCTAAAAACAAATCTGGCCCCGGGGATCCTAGGTTCCACAACAGGCAACCTAGCAAGATATGCAGCAATACTCTGAACCTCAGTGGGAAGCTGATCCACACGGCCAGACAACTGTGCAAACTCCATTGGAGAAAAGATCCCCCCAGCACCCAGAGATACAGAGGGAAAAAAAAAAAATGCAACAAACAGAAAAATATCTCTGACAACTCTGACAACCTTTTTTCTTTCACCATATTTTTTCCCTTCTGTGAGTACCATACAATTTTCAATTTTTTGGCCGGGGATACTGTTAAAGTTTTTGGTAGCTG
Organism: Oophaga sylvatica; assembly: GCA_033576555.1. Taxonomy (NCBI): domain Eukaryota; kingdom Metazoa; phylum Chordata; class Amphibia; order Anura; family Dendrobatidae; genus Oophaga; species Oophaga sylvatica. The sequence continues at coordinate 268,749,809 of JARQOD010000004.1, read as the reverse complement.
AGGAGTGCAGGTAAAAAGGCAATACACCAGCGCAGTTGGAATCTATGAGATTGCGTACCCTGACTAACCACCACAACTAGAGGCAGCCGTGAGCGTTCCTACGTTTGTCCTAGATGCCTCGTCACAGCCTGAGAAACAAACTACACCTAAAGATAAAATAGGAAAGCTATCTGCCCCGAGCAGAACCCCAAAGATAATAGAAAGCCCCCCAAACATGTAATGGCGTTTAGACAAGATGAAATACAGACACAGAAAGAAAATAGTATGAGCAAACGCTGGGGCCCAAACTAACTAAATAGAAAAGGATAGAAGGGCACCACTGCAATCCCAAAAACCCTGAAAAGCACCAACTCTACTAATTTCAAAATCACCTGAGATCACACGACCTCTAACCACCTAAATTAGTTCTCTGGTGTAACAAAATCAAAACAGCAGCCACTGAAAAAACTGGAAAAAGCAAAAGTACAAAACTCAGTGGCTGAACTAAACTGAGAGGGCAAAAGCCCCCGAGGGGACCCTGAAGGCCCCCACAGAAGTGCAGGACAAAATGCAAAAATACAGCACAAACACAAAAGAAAGAAAATGTCTTATCTGATAGCAGGAGATGCAGACACGACAACAGCAGACTACAAGGGAAACTGAAAGAAGGATTCAACCAGAACAATTGATCACCGGCAACCCTGATGGAAATGACTCCCTTAATATAAGACCCATCAGTAAACACCTGATTCCCAGTCCTCACAATCCTCACTAGCACCGCTTGTAACCACCAAGGGAGCCTCTGCTCAGAACCATCTCAAACCCATTCACAACGCCCAGGATGCTTCGAAAGCGGCCTTAAGCTCATCCAGAGTGTTGGGTTTTGCGTCTCTCAAACTTTCTCTTCACAATATCCCACAGATTCTCTATGGGGTTCAGTCAGGAGAGTTGGCAGGCCAATTGAGCACAGTAATACCATGGTCAGTAAACCATTTACCAGTGGTTTTGGCACTGTGAGCAGTGCCAGGTCGTGCTGAAAAATGAAAATCTTCATCTCCATAAAGCATTTCAGCCGATAGAAGCATGAAGTGCTCCAAATACTCCTGATAGCAGCTGCATTGACCCTTCCCTTAAATGAAACACAGTGGACCAACACCATCAGCTGACATGCCCACCCCACACCATCACTGACTGTGGGTACTTGACACTGGACTTCAGGCATTTTGGCATTTCCTTCTCCCCAGTCTTCCTCCAGACTCTGGCACCTTGATTTCCGAATGACATGCAAAATTTTCTTTCATCAAAAAAAGTACTTGGGACCACTTAGCAACAGTCCAGTGCTGCTTCTCTGTACCCAGGTCAGGCGCTTCTGCCGCTGTTTAGGTTCAAAAGTGGCTTACCTGGGGAAGGGCACCTGTAGCCCATTTCCTCACACGCCTGTGCACGGTGGCTCTGGATGTTTTCTACACCAGACTCAGTCCACTGCTTCCTCAGGTCCCCCAAGGTCTGGAATCGGTCCTTCTCCACAATCTTCCTCAGGGTCCCGGGCACCTCTTCTCGTTGTACAGCGTTTTCTGCCATTGTTTCCTTCCAACAGACTTCCCATTGAGGTGCCTTGATACAGCACTCTGGGAACAGCCTATTGTTGAGAAATTTCTTTCTGGTCTTACCTCTTGCTTGAAAGGGGGTCCAATGATGGCCTTCTTGACATCAGTCCGGTTGCTAGTCTTTCCCATGATGGGGGTTTTGAGTAATGAACCAGGCAGGGAGTTTTTAAAAAAATCTACCAAAGAAAACAGTATAAAGTGCTTATAATAAAAATACAAATGTTTTAAGCAGAAAAATTCAGAGAAAAATTACATGAAGCCCTTTAAACACAACAAAAATTGTTTTTTTAAATAATGCTAATAATAGTACAAGCAGTACTACCTTAAAATTTAAAATTGGGGAGATGACCACAAAAAATCCCCCGAAATCGCCGAGTAACTATTATCACCGAGCATGTTCACTCATCACTAGTTTAAAGTATTAAACATGACATAGCACTTAGGGATTAAGTTAGAAATGGGAAAGATTCCTTTTGGGCCCATTAGATATAGGAAGTTCAGTGCATACTTTTAGAAATTAGTGATTTGAAGTTAAGTAGGTGAAAGGGGAAGTTTGCCCAGCAACCGATTGCTGAGACAGAGAAAGGAGACATTGGTGATTGGTCCAGTCATGACTAAGGGTGCGCGTCACCTGAAAACGCGTTGATAACGCATTCATCTGCTGCTATCCATGCTGATACCCTCTGTATTTGGAATGACAATGAATAAAGATTTTTTTATCTTCACTTCATCGTTGAGCTGGATTTTCTCTTGTCCACACAAAGTCCCTGCAGACAACCTTCTACATCTAATCCACATCTGTTTCAGTCAAGCTGATCTGAGTGACTTGGTCAGAGATTTGAAATTGTTAAAGAGGCAGGCAGAATTATTGGGATCAAGGCAAAAAATAACGGAATCTCTACTACCAGGAAAAAAGAGTTTCTGTTTTTCGCAGTCGTCAAGAAAAATCTTAATCAATTTTTCAACAGTCCACAGATTAACCTTTTGCAATAAACTCTTGGGGTGTTTGGTGCTCTTAGATGCGAACATGAGCCGAAGGAATGGCGACTGTTCATTGACTCGTCAGTTTTAAGTCTGAAGGCTGTTTTACTACATATTTGAAATATCTACCTTCTATACCTATTGGACAAGCCGTTACATGAAAGAAACGTATGAGAATATGGCGTTTCTGTTGACCCACATTAATTTTAGAAATTATAACTGGAACTATGTGGTGATCTAAAGTTGTTGCACTCTTTTTTGGACTGCAGCTTGGATATACCAAGTTTGCGTTTTATTTGTGAGTGGGACAGTCGTGCACGAGAAATTTCAGAAAGGACTGGCCACTCCGCGAAAACCTGGTGGCTGGACAGAAGAATGTTAAACATAATCCTCTCATTGATCCAGCAAAGATATTTCTCCCTCCTTTGCATATTAAATTTTGGCTTTTGAAGAATTTTGTCAAAGCAATGAACAAAGAATCGGAAGCCTTTTCTTACTTGTGACAGAAATTTCCAAGAATAAGTGATGCAAAGATTAAAGAAGGTATTTTTATTGGCCACAGATCAGAGATATAATGAATGACAGTAGCCTTGATGGCCTTTTGCAAGGTGCTCAACAAGTGGCATGGAGAGCCTTTAAAGATGTGACCTTCAACTTCCTTGGCAACAGAAGGGCATGGTGGCCAGTCCTTTGTGAAACAGCAGGGCACCGAACTTTGAACAACTCGTGGACAACATGCTCACAGCATATCATTTGATGAAATGCAATATGTCACTAAAAATGCATTTTCTACATTCTCACTTGGACTTTTTTCCAGCCAATCTTTGCCGTTAGTGATGAACACAGTGAAAGATTTCACCAAGACAAGCTGATGAAGAAAAGGTACAGGGAAAGCGGAGTACATCAATGCTGGCTGACTATTGCTGGAATCTTATTCGCGAAGCATCTGAAAGGAAAGTCGTCTGCAAAACACTTTTGAACAATTGCTTTTGCTGCTGACATCGATGCACATGTATGTAGTGTTTTCAGATGAAATAATGTAGACTATAAACTATTGTTTCTTAAAAAATCTTACGTGATACAGACTTATGGAGCACATATTCGTGTTCAGAATATCAAAATCTATAAGATACAATAAAATTCTCAGGGGACAAGAACTTCCCTGAAATTTGATGTCAGAACAGGAGTGAGATGTTCTGTGTGGAGGAAACAAGTAATGGAGGGTGCTGGGCCAGGTACTGCATGTTAAAGATGGCTGTACTTGAAATGTTAGTAGAAACAATCTTGCAGCTGAGGCCTGTGGCCAAAAAGATGAGTGAACTGCACTGCACTGCACTTGCAGCACATTGGGACTGGGACACCGTTTTTTTGTGGGGTGTCAGTGTGTGAGAGAACAACAGCCCCTCATCCATGACTACTGTCCTGTGCACCCTACACAGCTTCTGGATCTCATTAGATAAAGTGAAAGATTATCTTCAAAAACACAGAGTCAATACATCATTTTTTATTATTTTAAGTAATTTTTCTTTTTTGTTTTGGTTGACATTTTTTTGTGCCAGATTCTTCAAAATAGCTGCACTCGGTTAAGGAGTTTTGCAGAAAATTTAAAATTATTTTATTTTTTGGTCTTTCAACTTGTTTGTATGTTTTCAAGGAAAAAAGTTGCCTGTTCCACTAAATTATAGTACAATTTGCACAAAAATCACACATGTACTGTACTACATTTGTACAAATATACAGCAAATTTTTAAAAGTCACAATTAAATGAAACAGTTGTAAAACTTTTGGAAAACAAAAATCCATGCCCAAAATGCCAAACATCAGAAAGAGGAGAACATGTATAAAAATAGACTTTAAAAGTGCAAATTAAAAATAGGCTAAAATCACCAAAAACAAGACCAAAACAGGGATAAAAATACTATACTGAAATGGGCTCAACCAATCCAGCTTTTTAATTATGCTAATGATCTGTAAGATCCCTACTGACAATCTTTCTGGGTGTCTGAAATTTTTAACCCAGGAAATTCTTCACTTTTTTCCTTATAATACTATTATATCTACTACTATACTATAATACTATTATCATGTATTATTATAACACTAATACATGATTTTTAACCTCTTAACCCCAGGCCATTTTCTATTTTTGGGCTTTCATTTTCTGCTCCCCCTCTTCCCACAGCCATAATATTTTATTTTTCCATAAAAATGCCCATGTGAGGGCTTTGTTGTTGCAAGACAAGTTGTACTTTTGAATAACTGGATTGGTTTTAAACATATCATGTACTGGAATACGGGAAAAAAAAATTTCAAGTGCAGTGAAATTGCAAAAAAAAGTGCAATTCCACAATTTTTTTTTACGAAGTTCACTAAATGCTAAAACTGACCTGCCATTATTGTTCTCCAGGTCATTACAGTTCATAGACACCAAACATGTCTAGGTTCTTTTTATTTAAGTGGTGAAAAAAAAATCCAAACTTTGGTAAAAAAAAAAAAGTGCCATTTTCCAAGACCCGTAGCGTCTCCATTATTCTTGATTTGGGGCTGGTGAAGGCTTATTTTTTTGCACACTGAGCTGTTGGTGTTATTCATACCATATTGGTGTATATACGATGTTTTGACTGCCTGTTATTGCATTTTATTGCAATGCAGTGGCACCAAAAAAACCCATAATTCTGGCGTTTTGAGTTTTTTTCTCATTATGCCATTTACCAATCAGGTTAACCCCTTAGTGACAGAGCCATTTTGCAGCTTAATGACCGGGCCAATTTTTACAATTCTGACCACTGTCATTTTATGAGGCTATAACTCTGGAACGCTTTAACTGATCCCGCTGATTCTGTTTTTTCGTGACATATTGTGCTTCATGCTGGTGGTAAAAATGTCTTCGATATGACTTGTGTTTATTTATAAAAAAAATGGAAATATGGTGAAAATGTTTAAAATTTTGCAATTTTCAAACTTTACATTTTTATGCCCTTAAATCAGAGAGATATCTCACACAAATTACTTAATAAAAAACATTTCCCACATGTCTACTTTACATCAGCACTTTTGGAAACAAATTTGTTTTTGTTAGGAAGTTATAAGGGTTTAAAATTTGACCAGTGATTTCTCATTTTAAATTAACAAAACCTTTTTTTAGGGACCACATCACATTTAAAGTCACTTTGAGAGGTGTACATGACAAAAAATACCCAAAAATAACACCGTTCTAAAAACTGGATCCATCAAGGTGCTCAAAACCACATTCAAGAAGTTAAATTAACCCTTTATGTGCTTCACAGGAACTGAAGCAATGTGGAAGAAAAAATTACCATTTAGCTTTTTTTTACAAAAAATTTACTTCAGAACCAATTTTTTTTATTTTCATAAGCGTTGAAAGAGAAATTGAACCACAAAATTTGTTGTACAATTTCTCCTGAACACGCCTATACCCCATATGTGGGGTAAACCACTGTTTAGGAGTATGGCAGAGCTTAGAAAGGAAGGAGCGCCGTTTTGTAAGCAGCGTCAATACACAGCAAATCCTTACAACATACGCTGCGTGGAAACATACAATAACCATAACCCTAACCCTAAATCCAACCCTAATCCTAACCCTAATCCCAACCCCTAACCCTAATCTCAACCATAACACTAATCCTAACCCTAATCCCAACCCTAACCCTAATCCCAACCATAGCCATAACCCTAACCCTAACTTTAGCCAAACTCACTTTAGCCCAATTGTAATCCTAATGGAAAAATGGAAATAAATATATATTTTTTATTGTATTATTTTTTCCTGACTAAGAGGGTGATAAAAGGTTTTTTTTATTTTGATCACTGTGGTAGGGTTTATCACAGTGATCAAAATGTACCTGGAGTGAATGAATGGAATCTGCTGGGTGCCGGCTGGCAGATCTCAGTTGCACACTTTGCATTCGCCCGCCATTTTCTTTACAGGAAGAAGACGCTGGGAGCTGCGGAAGCCATGGGAGGATGGGGGGACACTGAGAGGTACAGGGGACAGATCGGGGGACCCAGGGACCCTATTTCTCTCCCTTCTGATGTGCGATCACATCAGAGGAGAGAGAAATTAAATGCGAAATTGGGGCTTTTTTTATGCAGTCGCTGTTATATGGTTAATAACGGCGATCGCAACCCCGGGGTCAGGAAATCCTGACCCAAATCATGTTCTCTGGAGTCTCAGCTACCCCGGAAGCCGAGACCCCGGAGAAATTCCTACTCTGGGGAGCGCTATTTACTATTTTATTAACGGCGCTGTGGTTTAAGTACCCTTAACTACCGCCGTTAAAAGGCGTATCGGCCATCGTTAAGGGTTAATTATTTTTTATAATAATAAGATCTAGCAATTCTGAATGTGGCATTACCAAATATGTGTATGTTTAATTGTTTAATTTTTTTATTGTTTTTTTTGAATAAGGAGAAAGGGGGGTGATTTGAACTTTTATATTTTTTTATTTTTTTAATATTTTAAAAACTTTTTTTTACTTTTTGCATGCTTCAATAGTCACCATGGGAGACTAGAAGCTGCTGATGTCCAATCGACTCTGCCACAACAGGCAATGATCAGATCGCCTGTATGTAGCAGAAATGCTCACTCGCTATGAGTGCCGACCACCATCGCTGTTCAAAAATGCTGACATGTGCCAGGAAAGATGTGGGCTCAGCACCGGAGCCCACATCAAACGGAGGGATTTTGATGTGGGCTTACTATTAAGCCCAACCTCAGAAAGGAGCTAATCATACAGAGTTTTGCCTAAAACAAAAAGATTATTTGTGAAAATAATAAATAATTTCAACACACAAAGATGTCGTGACTAGCGTTGATTGAGCACCGAAATGCTCAAATGCTTGGTACTTGAATCGAGCACATCGGACGCTCTGACATGCTCGACTCAAGTTGTAAGCATAATGGAAGTAAATTGCAAATTCAAGGATTTTTCTGGAGGACTCTCTCTCTATATATACCTGTATCTATCGCTCTCCTACAGTGTGGCGCCCGAGTCAGCTAAATGAAATGAGCTTCTTACTGGAACCCAAGCACTCGAACACCACGTGATACTCGGCACTGCTTTACTCTAGTATCGAGCAGTGTTGAGCACGCTCGCCCATCACTAGTTATGACAAAATTCACAATAGATTTGCCACAAACAAAAACACCTTTTAAGCTAAAGGCACTTTTATTACATAACCCCAATTTAAAATAAGTTGAGTGTGTAAAATATAAAGAAAACAAGAAAACAATGATTTAGAAATCTCTTATAGCTATATTGTATTCACAGAAGAAAATAGATCACATATCATAAGTTGAAAGTTAGAGATTTTTCCATTTCATTTGAAAAGTAGCAAAATCTTATTGACGGCAGGAGAAGATGCAGACAGAATCAGAACATTTTTCAGGCTGTTGTTTTCTATAATAAAGTTTCTTCTACCGCTTATGGAATCCATAGTATTAATATTGATTTTAAAATTAATGTGCAATAAACACTGTGTTAAGATTCAGCTTTTAAAAAAAACTATATCATGTACAGGTAACATGAAATGTTAGAGCATCTAAAGAGATATTCTCATTTTCTGTGTTTCGGACTGCCTCATGGTTTCTGCTTGCTGGGTAGGGGTAATGATGCTTTCTTACAGATTGAAAGTACAAGCAGCATGGTTGAACTGATAGCAGCATTGGATAGGACATAGTTTGTACTAGCTTCTTAAAGAGGTTTTATGGGAATTGAAAAAAAAGGAAATGAAAATATAATCTTTTCTTAATATATTAATTAGTTAACCATGCCTTCTTGGAAGGTAATCACTATTTCAATTACAATTGCCACAGTTCCGTTAAAATGACGGAAACCTGTCCTAGGATGTTAGCTTTCTAGATGCCTGTGAGCCTGCGCAGTAGAAAGCTCTGATGTTGTGACCTAGAGATAAACTATACCATATACTGTCAAGCTATGACAAGCTTACTTCAGCCACATTGCAATTAAAAGTACATTGTGGATAGCAATATGACTGCTTCTTTTTACCTCACCAGACATGGTAGCTCCAGTATTAGGCCATATTCACACATTTTCATCCATATAGTGTATAACATTTATCAACAGCTATCTGCAGGATAAGTGATAAATGTATGATCAAGGTGGGTTTGATCTTCAAGACCCCTCAGGTCATGAGAATGAGGGATCTTAAAGTACCCCTTTTGAATAAAGCAGTAGTGTGTTAGGGTTCGAGTTTCTGCTGCTGCACAAGGGGAGTCTCGAACCAGTCCCGCTGCGGTCCCCATCCATCTCCAGGTGCAGTGGAGCCTGCTCAGCAAAGACGTTGGTCCCAGCGTCTCGCCCGGTCTAATGCTGTGCAGAGACTTGCTGCTGCCTCTTCAGGTTCTGCTATTATAGCCAGTACTGGTCAGCGGCGAGCAGACGTCTTTAGGTCTAAGTCCTTTGTTGCTTCGTCTGAGCATGCCCAGGGCGAGATCTCCCATTGGAGATCAGGGGTCACATGCTCAGACACAGCTGCCACTCCTATTGGTCCTTCAGAAGGTCCTCTGGCTGTTGATGTTCTGAAGCAGCCTCCCATTGGTCCTTCCTGGAAGGTCTTTTTCTCGTGGCTACTATAAAAGGCTGTCCTTACCGGTCATGCGCTAGGATCAATTGCATTATGTGCTTTGCGCCAGTGTGATCATGCATGCATGTGGTTAGGGCTCGGCTGAAATAAGCCCCTAGAATACCGGCACCTCCGGTGAGGAGATTTTGGTGCACGTGGTCAGGGCTTGGCTGAAATAAGCCCCTAGAATATCGGCACCTCCGGTGAGGAGATTTTGGTGCACGTGGTTAGGGCTTGGCTGAAATAAGCCCCTAGAATATCGGCTTCTCCAAGTGAGGAGATTGCTTGATTGCGTTGCTGTCTGCATGATCACGGACTGCTATCCACACAGCAGTTATCTGTGTATCCCTGTGGGGTTAACAGGACACAGTACCTATCTCTGCGTCTTTACCTCAGCGACTCTGTGGTGTAACAGAGTTTGCTACTTATGCCATTTTACTAGCAGCAGGCTCTGCCTGCACGGTGGACCCCGGGCCGCGAACGCACCTCTCTACATCTTATATTTGGTGCATTCCACAGACCCTAACATAGTGAGCTTGTGCAACCAATGCTGTAATTTTTGCGCTATTCACTAATGGGATTATGGACCCTTCTGTTTTCATGGCTGGGGGGTGTTTAAGGAGAGAAAGTCTAGGGATCATTCATTTATCATCTTCACTGTGAATAAGGAATAAATATTGTTCATGGGAGAACTTTTTGATGTTACTTGACATATTCAAATATAAATTAGGATTGAAGGGGTTGAACCCTTGCAAATAAATTCCTAAAAAAATTTTGCAACAATTAAAAAAAATGCCCTGTATTCACCGTTTCCGAGTCAACTGGTGATGTTTCACAGCTGATCTCAGTGAATAGCATTGGATGCAGCATTGACATCATGAGTTCAGCAGCTCTGAACGCAGTGCTCCATTTACACTGGAATGCTCCGTTAGTGAGCTCATTGGTAGGCAGGTACGCTATCATGGTGACATCATCACTGCATCCAATGCCAGACAACAGTGGCGGGGACTCACCAGTGTACCGAAGATAAAGTGAATATAGTAGGGTTTAATTAGGAAGTAAAAATTTAATTTAAGCACCATCAACACATTATGTAATGCTGTACAATCAAGGAACACAGTAAAATTGAAAAATTACAAAAAAGTATGAAAAAACTGCCCAACTTAACATAATGATTCTCATTGATACTGGTTTCAATAAAAAATGCTGACCCATTTTAAAAATATACAAGCAATAAAAATATATGAATTAATCTGAAATCTTAGATCTGCCAGATTAAGCATGTAGTATGCTTATAGAGCACAGTCAGCATGATCCATATATATATATATATATATAATATATATATATATATATATATATTATATATATATATATATATATATAAAATAGAGCAACGCTTAGAAATTCCATGTGTACATCGAACTCTGTAACAGAAGATAAAGCCTAATATGTATTATATGGACATCCATTTGGAGGAATAACATTATTTAAGATATATCATGATATTATCATTTACAATATCACATTTTTACAAAGCATCAGCACTTTTGGATCTGAGTAATATCACCATTAGGAGCCCTGTAGCAAATTTTCCAGTCAAGCTTTTGTTGCAAAAAAAGGAGAAAATATCCTTGAATAAACATTACTGATCCATAAAGTTAACTAATCTATTGTAAGTTTTACTGTTTTATTCAGCAGTTTTTAATTCAGACAAATTATATATAAATTATATATAGCCATTTACCCTAAAGATTTGTTAAAAATTGGCAACCTAATTTTCCATTAACATTTCCTATTTTGGCAACTCAAAAATATTGGAAGTTAATTTCAGGAAAACATCCTTTGGGGAAATTAGTTCATTTTGCTAAAGTATCTTAATAATTACAGTGACATCAAGGTTAATTGCTTAATCTGTATTGCCATAGTGCAGTCCTGTAGAAATCCCAACACAATCTGTTCTATAATAACTGCCAGAATACCCTTATATACCGTAGTATATATCTGACCTGGCAAGAAAATCTGTATGAACTGACTTCCATACTTCTCATTTTGATTGAGTTGTTTTATACATTCATGTTGTAGTGAATATTAATTGTGGCTTTCATAGACATATACGCTTGATCAGTTGGGGCAGTTAATAGACTAATTCATCAGATTTCTTTAATGTGGTTTTCCTTCCTTATTCAAACACCTTTTGGGAAAAACACATTTCATTCTCCTCACACTCCAATATTCACTGATGCAGTAAAACTAATTTTTTGCACAGCTCATTTTGATATCACATTTTAATACATAGTTTTCACTTTTTTAGATAATTTCAAGTACTTACAACCACATTGAATCTTACTCTCTAGACTAGTGTTGAGCATTCCGATACTGCAAATATCGGGTATCGGCCGATATTAGCTGTATCGGAATTCCGATTCCGAGTTCCGATATTTTCGTCTTATCGGATACCGGAATCGGGATTGTCACTGTCACTGTCAGTGTCCGTCTGTCGGGTCTGTCAGGAGTCAGCGGCACTTACCTGGCAGAAGATCTCCGGCGGTCACGTCCTGCACTGCTTCATGGCCGCCATCTTCTTTCCCCGGCGGTCACATGCAGTTTCTCGCGATAACTGCAGTGACTGCTGGGTAATCGCGGCCGTAAAGCAGTCAGTCCGATGACGTCACCGCCGGGGAAGCAGGTAATCAGCTGTGCTGCGTTGCAATGACAGGCTCTGCCTGTCATTGCGATGTAGCAGAGCTGGATCGTCGTGGGACTGTCGTTATGGACTGCGTCGGACAGGTGGTATACTGTTGGTTTGTTTTTTTTCTTTTTTTACAGGAGATCGATGGCGTCGCAGGAATGAGAGTACAATAAAAAAAATGAAAACTGTGTTGTCTCTTTTATTTCATTAAAAGACTTTTTTCTTGCTGTCTTTTTTTTATACATTTAATAACTTTGGGATTAATAATGGATCGGTGTCTTATTGACGCCTCTCCATTATTAACCGGGCTTATTGTCACCGTGCAATCAACGGTGACATTAACCCCTTATTACCCCGCTTGCCACCGCTACAGGGCAAGTGGGAAGAGCCGGGTAAAGTGCCACAATTGGCACATCTTTTGATGCGCCAAATGTGGGGCTGCTGTAGCCTGGTATTATCAGGCTGTTGAGGGCCAAAATCCATGGGCCTTGACAGTCTTTTAATACCAGGCCGCAGCAGTCTGCATTTTACTTGGCTGGTTAACAAAAATAGGGGGGATCCCCACGCCGTTTTTTTTTCGAGGGGATCCCCTATTTTTGTTAACCAGCCAAGCTAAGCAGACTGCTGTGGCCTGGTATTATCAGACTTGCAAGGTCCATGGATATTGGATCCTTACCAGCCTGAAAAACCAGGCCTCAGCGGTCTGCTTCATCTGGCTGGTTAACAAAAATAGGGGGGACCCCACGCCAATTTTTTTCGAGGGGATCCCCTATTTTTGTTAATCAGCCAAGATATGCAGACTGCTGTGGCCTGGTATTATCAGGCTGGCAAGATCCATGGATCTTGGCTCCTTAACAGCCTGAAAATCCAGGCCTCAGCGGTCTGCTTCATCTGGCTGGTTAACAAAAATAGGGGGGACCCCACGCCAATTTTTTTCGAGGGGATCCCCTATTTTTGTTAATCAGCCAAGATATGCAGACTGCTGTGGCCTGGTATTATCAGGCTGGCAAGGTCCATGGATCTTGGCTCCTTAACAGCCTGAAAATCCAGGCCTCAGCGGTCTGCTTCATCTGGCTGGTTAACAAAAATAGGGGGGACCCCACGCCAATTTTTTTCGAGGGGATCCCCTATTTTTGTTAATCAGCCAAGATATGCAGACTGCTGTGGCCTGGTATTATCAGGCTGGCAAGGTCCATGGATCTTGGCTCCTTAACAGCCTGAAAATCCAGGCCTCAGCGGTCTGCTTCATCTGGCTGGTTAACAAAAATAGGGGGGACCCCACGCCATTTTTTTTTCGAAGGGAACCCCTATTTTTGTTAATCAGTTCCCTCTGACGTCACTGATTGTGTCCCTGGCTGACCTGAAGTGAAAGTGGAAAGCAATCAATTAAGCTTTCCACTTAAGGGCCCGTCTCACATAGCGATATCGCTACCGAGATCGCTGCTGAGTCACTAGTTTTGTGACGCAGCAGCGAGCTCACCAGCGATATCGCTGTGTGTGACATTCAGCGACGATCAGCCCCCCTGCCGGGTATCGCTGATCGTCGCTGAAATGTCAGGACCTTTGATCGCTGGTTTCCCGCTGACAGGCACACATCGCTGCGTGTGACAGGCGGGAGACCAGCGATCCGCTGGTAACCAAGGTACACAGCGGGTTTCCAGGCGGGGCTGTGCCTAGAAACCCGCTGTGTACCTTGGATACCAGCGCCCTGATGCAGGGAGCTGGTATCCAAGGTACATAGCGGGTTTCCAAGCGCTGCGCGGTGCCTGGAAACCCGCTGTGTACCTTGGTTACCAGCGGATCGCTGGTCTCCCGCCTGTCACACGCAGCGATGCGTGCCTGTCAGAGGGAAACCAGCGATCAAAAAAAGGTCCTGACATTTCTGCGACGATCAGCGATACCCGGCAGGGGGCTGATCGTCGCTGAATGTCACACACAGCGATATCGCTGGTGAGCTCGCTGCTGCGTCACAAAACTAGTGACTCAGCAGCGATCTCGGTAGCGATATCGCTATGTGAGACGGGCCCTTAAGCGATGTTACCCGCAGTGTCGCTGTCCCAGATCGCTGCCTGAGCTGCCTGTTTGGCAGCTCAGCAGCGATCATGTAGCGATACACCAGCGATCCTGACAAGTGCATATCGTTGTCGGGATCGCTGGTGTATCGTTATGTGACACCCAGCCTTTACTCTCTGTCAGGCAGGAGAGGAACTCAATCATTTGGGGTTTACTGTGAGGCTGCAGCATTAGCTGCGGTCCCTGCAGTAAACATTAACCCTTTCTGAAGGATTACACCGTGGGACCTGACTGTGCATGGGATAGGTAAGAATAATTTTGCTTTTTTATTTTATTTTTATTACAGGAAATGGTTTTTGCAGTAAAATAAAAGATGGTCAAAAACATGTGTCTTTATTTCATTAAAATGATTTTTAATTAAAGTGTGTGTGTTTTATTTTTATTTCATGCAATAGGATTATAATTTGATAGTTGTCTAATTGACAGCTCTCAATTATTAACCTGGCTTAAGGTCACCTTTCAATAGCAAGGTGGCTTTAACCCCATATTAACCCATTCGCCACCGCTACAGGGCAATGGGAATAGACGGGCAAAGTGCCAGAAAGGGCGAATCTAATTATAGATTTGTCTTTCCTGGGGTGTCTGGGGGCAGATGTTAGTAGCCGGGGGGGCAAAAATAATGGTCCCTCTCTGGGCTATTATTATCTGCCCCCACTCACTGGCTTTGTCTGTCTGGTTGCGAAAATAGGGCGGGAGCCCACGCATTTTTTTTCAGCAATTTTACACCTCATATATATATATACATGTCATTGAATTTGTGACACATATATATATATATTTATATTGTAGTTCATACACTTCTACATAGTATAATAGCCGCTAATTCAATTGCCGGCTTTTGTGAAAATGCAGAACCCGACATGAAATGACACTTGGTGTACATAGGGTTAACCATGTCTTTTCATGTCCTTTGCTATCTAATTTGCACAAACAATTAAATCAGACTATGTGTGCAAAATTTCACACCTGTAGGGGTTAATTAAAGGTGTAAATTCGTAGCAAAAAAGTCCGTTTTTTTTACAACGAATTTACACCTTTAATTAACCCCTACAGGTGTGAAATTTTGCACACATAGTCTGATTTAATTGTTTGTGCAAATTAGATAGCAAAGGACATGAAAAGACATGGTTAACCCTATGTACACCAAGTGTCATTTCATGTCGGGTGACCCGACATGAAATGACACTTGGTGTACATAGGGTTAACCATGTCTTTTCATGTCCTTTGCTATCTAAGGCCGGAGTCACACTGGCGACAAAATCGGACGACTGCAATGCGATGAAATATCGCATTGCAGTCGGACCTATGTTAATCTATGGAGCAGCTCCCAGTATCAGATTTTTTGTGGTCCGTTTTAAACGTCCGTGTACAATCGCAGCATGCTGCGATTGTCACCGATTGTCGGTCGACAATCGCCAATGCAAGTCTATGGGAGCGATGAAAAATCTGATTACAAACGGACCACACTGTGTGACTTGCGATGAAATCGCATCGGTGTCCTTTAGAAAAGCCGGCAATTCATCCCCGCCTATACTGTAAAATCACACTGACAGCTTTAATAAAGACTAGAAAGAATAGATATATACACATAGAACACATACATATATATATACATGTCATTGTGACATGTATATATACATATATTTATAGTTCCTAGACTTCTACATACTGTAATAGCCGCTAATTCAATTGCCGGGTTTTGTGAAATCACAGAAGCCGACATGAAATGATACATTGTTTCCACACATTTAACCATGTAATTTCATGTATTTTTATATATGTTTGAAACATACAATTACATGAGTGTATTTGTGCAAAATTTCAGACATGTAGGGGTTAATTAAAGGTGTAATTTCGTTGAAAAAAAATGCGTGGGCTCCCGCTGTATTTTCTCCACCAGACAGACAAAGCAAAGCGAGTGGGGGCAGATAATAATAGCCCAGGGAAGGTGCATTTTTTTGTGCCCCCCCTGGCTACTAACATCTGCCCCCAGACACCCCAGAAAGGGCAAATCTATAATTAGATTCGCCCTTTCTGGCACTTTGCCCGTCTATTCCCATTGCCCTGTAGCGGTGGCGAATGGGTTAATCTCACCTTACTGTCACCTTGCAATTGAAAGGTGACCTTAAGGCAGGTTAATGATTGATAGCTGTCAATTAGACAACTATCAATTATTAATCCTATTGAAGTAAATAAAAAAACACACACACTTTAAGAATAAATAATTTTAATGAAATAAAAACACATTTTTTTGACCATATTTTATTTTACACTAAATCCGTGCGAAGCCATTGATCTCCTAAAATAAAGAAAAAGAAATAAAACAACATTATTCTTACCTATTCCGCCGATCTGTCACGTCCCACGCTGTAATCCTTCACAAAGGGTTAACTAGCTTTGAGCCAAGCAGTGCAAGTAATCCTGCATGCTCAGCTCAAAGCTCATGAATGAATAAGTTCCTCTCCTGGCGACAGGAGAGGATGTGTTTCATGAATGAAGCTTAATTGATTGTGTCCACTTTCCCTTTAGGTCAGGTCACTACAGTTAAATTGCCAGTAAATCAATTAAGCTCCATTCATGAATCTATTCCTCTACTTTCGCTGGGAGAGGAACTTATTCATTCAGGGGAATACAGGTCTGAGACAGCATTATTAGCTCTCTGCGACCTTTAACCTGTTAACCCTTTCTGATGGATTACACCGTGGGACCTGACTGTACATCGGATTGGTAAGTATAATTTTGCTTTTTTATTTTATTTTTATTACAGGAAATGGTTTTAGCAGGAAAATAAAATATGGTCAAAAACTGTGTGATTATTTAATTAAACTTATTTTTTATTAAAGTGTGTGTGTTTGATTTTTCTTTCATACAATAGGATTAATAATTGATAGTTGCCTAATTGACAGCTATCAATTATTAACCTGGCTTAAAGTGACCTTTCAATTGCAAGGTCATTTTAACCCCTTATTAACCCATTCGCCACCGCTACAGGGCAATGGGAATAGACGGGCAAAGTGCCAGAAAGGGCGAATCTAATTATAGATTTGCCCTTTCTGGGGTGTCTGGGGGCAGATGTTAGTAGCCAGGGGGGGCACAAAAAAAATGTACCCTCCCTAGGCTATTATTATCTGCCCCCACTCGCTTGCTTTGTCTGTCTGGTGGAGAAAATACAGCGGGAGCCCACGCATTTTTTTTTAACGAATTTACACCTTTAATTAACCCCTACATGTCTGAAATTTAGCACACATATACTCATGTAATTGTATGTTTCAAACATATATAAAAATACATGAAATTACATGGTTAAATGTGTGGAAACAATGTATCATTTCATGTCGGCTTCTGTGATTTCACTGAAGCCGGCAATTGAATTAGCGGCTATAACAGTATGTAGAAGTGTAAGAACTATAAATATATGTATATATATATATGTCACAATGACATATATATATATATATATATATATATATATATGTGCTCTATGTGTATATATCTATTCTTTCTTTTGGCATTTAAATACTATTCTTTTGGATCCATTATATGTCAGTTTTGCAAGCCTGCGAGAAATTCTCGCAAGTCGGATGAAAATCGGATGTTACAAGGTACACACACATGCGATTAAATCGCATCTTTGAAGGAAAATCGGATGCCAGAAGGATGTGTGATGTTTTTATTTTGATCCGATTGTCGACCGTCTAAAACGGACCGATTTTTTGTGGTTGTGTGTGACTCCAGCCTAATTTGCACAAACAATTAAATCAGACTATGTGTGCAAAATTTCACACCTGTAGGGGTTAATTAAAGGTGTAAATTCGTAGCAAAAAAAGTCCGTTTTTTTTACAACGAATTTACATCTTTAATTAACCCCTACAGGTGTGAAATTTTGCACACATAGTCTGATTTAATTGTTTGTGCAAATCAGATAGCAAACGACATGAAAAGACATGGTTAACCCTATGTACACCAAGTGTCATTTCATGTCGGGTGCTTCTGTCTTTTCACTGAAGCCGGCTTTACCCGGCAATTGAATGAGAGGATATTTTACTATGTAGAAGTGTATAAACTATACATATATGTATATATATATGTCACAATGACATGTATTATATATATATATGTATTCTATGTGTGTATATTTAGTGTTTACAAGGAAAGAATGGGTTTTTTTTAGTTGCGATATTTTGTTCCCATAGACTTACATGGGACTTCCGGTATCGGTATCGGGTATCGCCGATATTTTAGTGATATCGGCGATACCATTCCGATTCCGATACTTTAGGATATCGGAAAGTATCGCTCAACTCTACTCTAGACCCCTTCAAAGTTAAAAACATGTCCTTGTACTTTTTCAATCTTTCAAACCATAATACAATAATGCACATTTAAATAAAATATGTCACTAGATTTTGCTACTTAATTTAAGAACAGGATAATGCAGAGACAAAGACTATGATTCCAGGGATGTGTCACTTACTGGGCTGTGTAATACTGCTGCAGTGCAGTATAGTGCAACCTCCACCATTGGGTGCTGGTGAGGGAAGAAAGGTTGCATACACACAGCGGAGCAACAATGAGCAGCAAACAGGTGTCACAGGTAACGAACGAGTGGTCAGACAAGTCGAGTCAGAAACTGTCTGGAGCAGAAGTACCAAAGGTCACAGCAAGGCACGTAGTCAAAGACAAGCCAGAAGTCAGAGCCTAATGGGAACATGGTATCCAAAATGTAAGATGTAGTCGGGGTACAAACCAGAGAGGCAAAGCCAGTCAGGGAAAGTGGCATAAGGGACAGAAAACAAGAGACGGGGATCAGAGATCAGGCCAAGTCATACACTGTAAGGAACCCACTAGACACACACTAAGTCAGGGATAGGGAACTGGTCACACACAAATACGGGAAGTCAGAGGCAGAAAGATCACTAGGGTTTTCCGGCAGCTATAGCCTGGAAGCATGAACTATAGCTGACGCTGGCCAGCAAACTGCAGAGGACTGAAATAGCCCAGCCAGCTCCAAAACAAGGCAGAGGGGAATAACCCCCGCATGACCAGTCCGGAGAGAAGAAAGCAGAAAACAAACCCCGGACTGGATCATGACAGCCTGCTGGCAAAGTTATTACAAAATCACAGTTTTATCATTTTAATCAAAACTGCAGCACCCAATAAAGTAAGTGATACATTGCTGGAATCAGGTTATCTGCCCCTACATCTTGTGGCTCTCAGAGAGAGTAGCAAAAACCTCGTGACAGAGTCCCTTTAAAGACATTGGTTGGCATATACCTATTCACATAATTCCTTCAATGGGATTATTTCCTTGGAAAAGGATCATTTCTTCAGGTTTGACATACCATAGGGTATGTTAAAGACGAAACCTGAAAACTAAAATCACTGTAATGTCTTTAGGTTAGGAATGCTATGAAACATATCTAACTTTTAGATATTGAAGTGTTTTTATTTTACGAATATCAACATATTAGTAAAAAAATAATATAATCTATCAAAATAATTTTGAAAATCTCTGATACTGATCACAACCTTTGTACCTAAACATTATGGATTCATTAAACACAACAGTGTTTTTGTGATCAAGTAGACATAATTCTGCATGTCTAAGTGTTTATAGGGATGATACTATGTTGGATTAAAGGTAAAATAGAAAACCTGTAGCACATACTAAGATTGACTTGTAAAGTGAAAAGTTTTATTGTTCAATGTACAGCAGAAAAGAATTACAATATTCTACACAATATGGTGTACTACAAAATGGGGTTCCTTTGATTATTTATGGCTTCTTCCATTTTAGTTTCTGACGTGACCTGACATCGAGATCACATTTTTTGTCTTGTTTGCTGTTAAATCCACTACATATGAAGGGATGTAACAAATCAATTATTCTCTGGTAATGAGAAAGAGATCGGTCTACTTGTAAACAAGTTGACATTTTTTAAACACATACCAGAGAGATTAAAGGGAATCTGTCAGTAGTATCAACCTTCCTATTCCATCTGTATGGGCATGCAGGGTCATAGGAAGCTGAATAAAATGCTAACTTGATATCTGCCATCCTAATTTTTTTCCAGAGAAATTCATGTTTTTCTGATATGTAAATGAGCAGTTAAGATCTATGGGCTGGACTCTGATCTGCATGAAAATTTGTCTGCAGGGCTTATTTTAACTAAAAGGAGGAGTTACCATTGTGAGACATGTAATGACTGACAGTTTGCTTTCCTAGGGCTCATTCAGATGCCAGTGATTTTTCATCAGTGTTTGAATGCGTAAACCAGGAGTGGAAAATACACAAAAAAGCTATAATTGAAAGATTTACACTGATGAAAATCACTGACGTCAGAATGGGCCCTTAATCACACAAAGCTGTGCAGTGAGTTCAGAGCTAATGCAGCACAGCAAAAGTGAAGTTTGTCTCATAATGAAAACATTTGCAGATGCAGTCTTCTTACAGTGCTTCAGTTTCCACCTCACAGTCAACCAGTATGGGGGAGGGGAAGTACAGAAGCCCTGACAACACTGTGAGAAGACAGCTACAAATGTGCTTGCTTAATTTGTAGTGAGAGGCTTAAAAGGGTATTCCCATAAGATCATATCCCAATATTTAGTAAGTGTAATAATAACAATAATAATATTAATAATACCTCTAATTTCTTCCATGCACCATACGCCCTGAGCCTGGAAAAATCCTTAGCATACAGAAATAAAATACGATTTCTCAACAACAAGATCATTAATATGAGACATACAGGTAGGACCAGTGTAACATTTCTATCACCTGTATGACCATATTAGAAGGTTACATACGTCCTGGGAGGTGACAGATTCCCTTTAAATAAACCACATTTCATTATGACATACTAGAAATAGGCATCGGGAGTTCGGTGAAATATAGACATCACCGCTATTCCCCATGCAGGCACAGTAACAGCCGTGTCATTACCGTGCATGTGCGGGTAGAGCGCACAGTTGTGGCTGTTACTATGCATGCGCGTGAATAGCGGGACGTGAATGTCACTTGCACAGGTGCAGTTCGTGGCCTTGCGGACACGAACTGTGCCTGTTCAATTGACATACACGTCACTGCTATTCTCACGCATGCATAGTAACGACGCGGCTGCACGCTCTACCTGTGCATGTGCGGTAATGACGCAGCTAAAACTGTGCCTGCATGGGGAAAAGCGGTGATGTCTAAATTTCACCACACTTACGATGCGATAGCATCGGGTCTATTTCTAATATATATGTATATGCCAGGCAGAGGTGTATACAGGATATACATACGATATATATAACATGGGCCAGAAAGCGTCCGGCACCATTATATATATATACCAAGCAGAGGTGTATACAGGATATACAGGGGATATATATCACTGTTCTGCAGGTATGTGTACATATTATATACACACACATCACTTGTCATCCGCCTCTACCTCCCCATGACTCCATGTCAGCAGCAGCTGTGATCCGGCCGCCCCTTCCCCCCCGCACAGTGCTCGCCCAATCACACCTCAGCCTTCTCTCCAGCCTATGACTTAATCCGGCCCGAGTCCTTCTCGCAGCAGAGGACAGTGGTGCACAGCCGGCCATAACTTGCCACCACCAGAGACTACAACTCCCACAATGCACTGGTTCTAGAGTTAGAATTCAGCAGGTGTACAGAAGCCCCTCCTTGTGTTCAGTATGAATAATGAGATGTGCAGGGGGAAGAATGCAGACCAGCGATACTGTCTGCTGAGCGAGCAGTTGTGGCTGTTACTGCGCATGCGCGGGAATAGCGGTGACATGAATGTCACCGCTATTCCCGTGCATGCGTAGTAACGACACTGCTGTTAATGCATCTGCGCAAGTGGCACTGCCGTGGTGCCTTGTGGGATTCGGGGACAGTGGCCAGAAGTCCCAACTGGCAATTATTATATAGGATTTCAAGGTACTGCTCTCAGTTGTGCCCTTAGCACATCAAGAGTTAAAGCCTTTTATAGAGGGGAGAGCTACTATCTCATTCATTATTACTTTTCTAAATGATCTGCATTATCAATAGCTTTCAATGTTCTGTCCTATAAGAACCAATCACATAACAAGGAGCGTGATTAAATGGTTAACTAGGTTGTCTAGGGATGGAAAGCAAATGTGTTTTTTTTCTTCAACGTCCAAGGACTGTATTGGATATCGCAGTTTACCTCCATTCAAGTTAATTGAGCTGACTTGCATTACCAAATCCAATACAAAAAAGGGATCAAAACATTGCATCTATTCCAAAATGGTGCCTGGTACTTAATGATAAGTCAGCTCATCATTAAAAAAAACGAAACAAAAAAGGTATATTTGCACAAACCGTTATATTTTTCTACTTTTCTTTTATTTTTTATAAAACATAAAAAATATTATTTAAATTTGGTATTGAAATACTCATAGTGGTCAAAGCTCTGTAAAAATGAAACCTGACCAACAATGTCAAAAATGCATTTTCATTTTAAACCATACAGCTCTCTTTTCCATTTTTAAAGTACCAGTACCAGTGTTGCAGGGGGGAAGGAAATGGGAGATGGAAAGAACCCATGATCCAGAGAGAAGGGTCATGGTAAGCGAGTGGAGGATAGAGGGTTTATTGTGAGAAGAGGCAGAGAGTTCCAGCCAGAGAGTAAAAAGAAGAGGGACCTGCTGTGCGCCACGGGGAGAGTTAGACCGCGTGAGAGAGAACAAGGGCAACATACAGTACACCAACTGGGAGAGTGAGGTGCAGGACTCCCGATTGCAGAGCACGTTGAATGGAAGGGTGTTGTGCAGGACCCCCAATTGCAAAGCGCTCCAAGCGGGAGAGTGTGGTGCAAAACTCCCAACTGCATGGCACGCCGAGTGGGAGATTGTGATAAAAGACTCCCGGCTGCAGAGAAGCGTGATGGACGAGGGGCTCAATGGGTCAGACCGGTGACCGCCCATTGCCATCAGAAGAGAGCGCACAGATCCGTTGGGTGGATAAACCTGAAGGTCGCAGCACCGGCATTGGCTGGCTCTCAACTTCCGTTCCTGGAGGAGTGAACAGCAACAGACTCACGATAAGTGAATCAGATAAATGCATAGTCTGCGACCCTGAGTTATACTGTTTTTCATGTTATTTAGCTTAAAAATCTGTTTAACCCCTTGTTGGCTCCCTGTGAGGAGAACCCCTGTTGTGTTAATTAAATCTCACCCTTGTTAACCTTTGCTCTGCACCTCTGTGTTACTGCATCCTGGGCCGGCGCCAGCACCCGGGGCACCCGGGCAAGTGCCGGGGCCCTGAGCAGGCGGGGGGCACACTCACAGTCGGGGACACCGGCATGCTATGGGGGCCCGGTGCCTGTGCCAGTACCGGGTGCCTGTGCCTCGAGCAGACGGGCTGCCAGCGAGGAGAGGTGAGTAGTTCATTTTTTATTTTTTTTATGTTTGGCGCAATATATAGAGACCATCATATGGGGCCCATCATACACTGGAGTATCATATATGGGGACCTATCATACACTGGAGTATCATATATGGGGACGCATCATACACTGGAGTATCATATATGGGACCCATCATACACTGGAGTATCATATATGGGACCCATCATACACTGGAGCATCATATATGAAGCATTACATGGGGCCCATCATACACTGGAGCATCATACATGGGGCCCATTATATATGGAGCATTATATGGGGCTCATTATCTGTATGGCGCTCCATGTGGTGCCCATAATTGTGTATGAAGCAATATATGGAGCTCATTATACTGTATGGAGCAATATATGGGGCTCATTATTCTGTATAGAGCACTATGGGGTGCTTATAATACTGTATGGATGACTATACTGTTTGTCTTTTGAGCTATTGTAGAATTTACAATAGATATCACTCATGTAATGTATGAAGTAAGTGAAATGTTTGGCATTGTATTATACCTATATTTCTCTGCCGTATCTGTGCATCATGAATTGTGGTATGTGTTAAATGGGCCCACTGAGACTCTTTGGCCCGGGGCCCACGAAAACCTGGAGCCAGCCCTGACTGCATCCTTTTACCTGCTTTACATATAGTATGTTAAATAGTGTCATTACAAATTGCAGAAATACAAAAAAGCTATTGCTCTTGGAAGACAAGGACGAAAAAAGTTAAAATGAAAAATGGCTGCAGCAGGAAAAGGCTTAAACCTTTTTTTTCTTATATCAATGTACCTCTTTAATAATAAAATATCTACAATTTATTTGTACAGCTTACTGGAAAAAATTTACAGTGGATAGAATTATCTCCATTTTTCTATACTATAGAAAGCTACTTTGGGATATCACAGTTAGAACTGATTGAGCAGACAATTACATAGCATTTTGAATTGTATTATGAGTTTAGCATCCATATGGGTTCTTACAATTTGACACTGTGAGCACTCAGACATCCTGGTTTTGAGATTGATCTTTATATCTCACAGCATGCAATTTAATGGTCCTGTAATATCTTGTGTCTACATATCTTTTTTCTTCTCTCCACAGGAATCAATGTATCTTCTATCACATAATTAAATACTTGCAAACACCAAAGAGGACTTGTCACATATTGTTTCAGTCTTAAACGGTTTCTAATATTCTTAGGTTCAATCCTGAGTACTATTTCTGTTTTTATAAATATGACTATGTCTCAGTTCATGAATCTTTGTTTGGCAGTAATGAAGGTTTCCATCTTTGTGTCTGATTTTGATATATTATAAAGCAACTTTTTAAAAGTTTTCAGCTCTGGGACACATTTATCAAAGTATTTATGCCAATTGTTTGGAGTAAGAATATTGACAAACATCAATATGAAATATATTAAGGAGACTTAGATAATCCTTTTTGCCTAGGAATGCTGTTCATACACTATATCCTAATATTCTAGATTACCTCACAAAATGGTCACAAGTATACAATATTATCAAAAATATTGGGACACCTACACACTACACCTATAGTAGCTTTTATGACATCCTATTCTAAAAACTTAGGTATCCATAATATTTAGTTGGTCCACCTTGCAGAACTAATAACTTCTTCTCTTCTGGGAAGGTTTTTAGAGTGTTATCTGTGAGAATTTTTGCGCAATTATCCAGAAGAACATTTGTGAGATTAGACCCTGATGTTGTATGAGAGGCTTGCAATCGCAACTCTTGTTCATCTTAAAGATATTCTATGGAATGGGAGATCTTTGTGGGTCATTCAAGTGCTTTCACACCAAACTTACCCAAGCATACATTTATGGACCTTACTTTGTGAACTTGGACAAAGTCATGCTGGAACAGAAAAGTATCTTCTCCAAAATATTACCACAAAGTTGGAGACATATAATTGTCTGAAATGTCTTGATGTGCTGAAGAATTAAGATTTTCTTAAACTTTAACTATGGGCCCTAGACCAACACTGAAGAACAACCACATAGTGCAGTCCCTCCTCCACCAAACGCAAAGGCTATGTGCACACGTTGCGGATTTGTTGCGGATCCACAGCGGATTTTCTGCGCGGAATCGCTGCAGATCCACAAGTATTTTACAGTACAATGTTAAGCAATAGAGAAAAAAAATGCTGTGCACATGCTGCGGAAAATTCAGCACGGAATCCGCAGTGGTGTATTTTCTGCAGCATGTCAATTCTTTGTGCGGAATCCACTGAGTTTCTACATCCATTTCATTGTAGAAAACTGCAGGGGTAAAAACACAGGAAAATCCGCATTAAATGCTCACAAAATCCGCAAAATACCTGCGCATTCTGCCAAGAGATGCAGAATCTGCACAGGAAATTCCTGAGCCCAATCCGCAACGTGTGCACATAGCCTTACAGTTTGCACCATGCATTTAGTCAAGTAGCACTCTATTACCTAAATCCAGAATCATCCATCAGACTGTCAGATAGAGGATCGTGATTTGTCATGCCACAAAGCACATTTCCAGTGCACCAGATTCCAGTGTGAGTGTGCTTTAATACACTCCGATGCTTGGCCTTATGCTGGTGAGGAAAGACTTGTATACAGCTCCTAGGTCACAAAAACGTATAGTTTTTGTGCTATTATTAATGCCAGAGAATATTTGGAACTTTCCATTTACTGAGTCAGCGTGGAGTGACGCCCTTTACAATTTTACTTTGCCACGTTTCCACAGAGTTACTGTGGTTCCAAAATGCTACCATAATGGAACAAAATGTCATGAACTATTTCTTACAATTTGTACGGCTAGGGGCTAGATTTTATACATCTGTCACAATGGCACTGAATGAACAACCTAAATGCAATGTTTACCAAAGTCCAAATAAATTTTTCTAAATAGTATATAAATTATTTTCCCAGAGCTACTGTTATAAAATATGATCTATCATTAATAATTTATCTAGAAAGGACTGATAGGATTCAAGACTTGTCATAATCCAGAGAGATTGGTTATCCGGATGCACTTATATAAAGCAGTCACAAAACACATGGTAAATTTTATGACTTATACTGTAAGATCATTCTTTTTAGAATTGCCCATTTATACAAGTATAACTTTGCTTTTTTATTCATATGTGATGGACAAAGAAGTGATTTTTCTACTTCATATTTGATTGATTGACAGCTGTTCATGTCAATAGAAGCATATTTTAAACTGTTATTAATTCTACATAGAAAAGCCTTTAATAAAATTTCACTTTTTAGTTTTTCATGTCATTTTTATAAAATCTCAAGCATATAGCTGTAGATAACTATTAATTATACTCTCATTCGAAGCACAATGTGTTACTCAAACATGAAAAAGAACATATATTTCTATCACGTTTAAATGAATGCAAAACCCTGCACAATGTAGCAAATGTATGGAAAGCTGGACAATCTAATCATTCATACGGAGAAGCACATTTTACAACACATTTTATAAGGAAGATCTGATTGCAGGGAAATAACAACATGTTGTATGCCAATATACTAAATAATGGAGATGTAAGATCAAATATTAGCCACTCTATGTGGCCCACAAAAATTGGTATCCATTTAGCTTACATATTTTTACAGCAAAATGCAGAGGGGACTGACTATATATTTTAGCCCCAATTCATGAAAGTGTGTATGCCGAAAACCTGCCATAAAATTGTTTGAAGAGTTGCAAAATTTTTGCGCCACATGGAGTTGTACAAAGATGTTGCAACTATTGCCATTGCCACCCCAGTTTCAGCCAGCTTTGCAAAATGGCACTAGCCATGGGGAAAAGGATTGGATCGTGGAAATGCACGCTTGTCTAATTCATGAAAAGCTGTAGCATACTTTACACCACAAATCTCACTTCAGTCAGTCCCTGACTAGAGTAAAATTTGTGGTGCAGAGTATGGAGGGGACAAGACCTTTAAGATGTTCTTAATTCACTAAAAGGCAAATATCTCTTAATGAATCAGGAGCATCTGACTCTAAAACATCCTCTCATCAAGGGTGACATGAACAATGTCAGTCTTGAGGATTTTTATCTCGAGGATTTAAAACTAAAGCTAAAAATGAAAATTGTAATACCATGGTTTACATGTTTGGCAGTTATCACTTATCAAATGTGTATTCAAGGCCAGCATTAAACTATGAAATTACCTAGGCATCCTACTCACTCCAAAAGGGGCCCCCAGACATGCCCACAAAGGTTCTCCAGCTCCAGGGTTAGAAGCAGGAGCATGCCATCATCAGCCACCAACATATACCACTGAGCAGAGCAGTAGCTAATTGCTGCTAGCAAACGTCCTCCACTCATTGTTTGGGTGGCCCTTTTAGCTATTGGTAAAATTATTTGAATTTTGTTAATGAAACTGTCACTACCACCTTAATGATGGCACACCCACAAGCCCCCAGCTCATCCACACACACCAGCTTACCACAAATTAGCTTAATTCAGGCCAGTAGTTATGAGCAGTCCAGCTCGTTTTGGTGATCTCATTCACCTGGCTCCACTCACCGAAAAAGACGGCTACTTGGACCCAAAATCAATCTGTATTAACATTTAAAATTAATTTAAAGTAGCTGAAACCTCACCTACCTGAAGACAAAAAAACATATACCTGCAGCCACCTATTAAAATCACTAGGTGGATGGGATTCTGTTTGATTGGTCGGGGAAAGTTTCAGCTGCCAAACACTTATTTCATCCTCAATAGGTTCAAATCAGAGACTAGACCTCAAGCAGCTTGGATTGTGTGCATCTCCACTCTTACTCCAGACTCTGGGACCTTGATTTCCAAGGTCTTTTGTGAAGTATCCACAATCAATGATGGTTTCGGGAGCCATGTCATCTGCTGGTGTAGGTCCATTGTGTTTTATCAAGACCAAAGTCAGCACTGCCATCTACCAGGAAATTTTAGAGCACTTCATGCTTCCCTCTGCCTACTAGCATTTTGGAGATGGAAATTTAATTCTCCAGCAGGACTTGCCACATGTCCACACTGTAAAAAGTAACTATTCCTGGTTTAAAAACAACAGAATCACTGTGTTTGATTGGCCAGGAAACTCCTCTGACCCTAACCCATGGGATATTGCCAAGAGGAAGATGAGACACCAGACACAACAATGCAGATGTGTTGAAGGCTGCTATCAAAGCAACCTGGGCTTTCATAACACCTCAGCAGTTAAACATCTTCCAAAATCTCTTCCTCTGTTTAGCTAATGTCAGTTTGCATAGCTCTGCAAAGTTTGTAATTAATCCAGTAATTGATGCAAAAGGAGCCCCAACCAAGTATTTAGTGCATTTACTGAACATACTGTACATTTCAGTAGGCCAACATTTTGGATTTTAACCCCTCTCTGACATTAGACGTACTATCCCGTCCATAAAACCCGTGCCATTCTGACCATGGACGGGATAGTACGTCATGCCCTTTAATGCGACATCGCGACTTAAGTAGCGGTGATCGCATTAAAATTCCGACGCCAGCTTACCTCTTGGAAGTTGGCGTCGGCATCCCGGGCTGCGTCCTCCCCCCTCAGGCCTCCCGATCGCTGTGATTGGCTGTTGAATTCTGAACAGCCAATCACAGCCTATCTCACTGTTTCAGCCAATCAGAGCGGCTAAAACAGTGAGATCGCAGGCTAGGATCGAGTACCGATGTACTCGATCCTAGGCCTGGGCCTAGGAAAGTCCAGACCCCCCCCGGATTGGCGCGATCGCCGATCACATCGATCGCGCCAATCGCAGGGCACAGCCGCGGTATATCCGCGCTGTGCCCTGCCTGTACCTGCCTGGATCGGTGCAGTAATAGCACCGATCCTAGGCCAGGGCCTGTAGGGCATGAAGGAGCTGATTGGCGCGATCGATGTCATCGACGATCGCGCCAATCACAGGGCACAGCAGCGGTGTGACCGCTCTGTGCCCTGCTAGGTGACCTGCCGGTGACCTGCCTAGGAATCGGAGCTGTGAGCTCCGATTACTAGGCCGGTGCCTAGCAACCGGCAATGCAGGGGTCTCCTTTGATTGGTGGGATTGATGTGATCATCGATCCCACCAATGACAGGTCACAGCAGCGATGTGACCGCTCTGTGACCTGTCTGCAAACTGGATCTGACCTGTCTGACCGCACTGCAGGGGTTCTCACACTTGCTGAGGATTCCTGCTGTGCGGTCACACTGCCAGATCTCCTCCTGCGCTGGGCCTTGTGGTGCCACAGTAGCCTGTGACACCACAACTCCTGCTGAAGAGAGAAGAAAGAAGAGAGAAGAAAGAAGAGAGAAGAAAGAAGAGAAAAGAAAGAAAAGACTACAAACGTGAGTTTTTGAGCCCCGATCCCTGCCCGATCCACCCCAATCCCCTCATTCCCCCTCCCCCCTTCCCTTTCCCCCTCTTTTTACCCCCCTTTGCGCCGCCGAGCGTTGATTGGTGACTCAGTTCACCCATCAACACTTTCGCACCCCCCTCCGTGCGCACATCCAGCAGCCGCAAACTTTGATAAGTGACAGCGGTCACTTATCAGAGCTCGTGCCTGCCGTTTTTTTTTTTCACCCCCCTTTCCGCCACTCCCGTGCGCACATCCAGCAGCCACGGAACTTTGATAAGTGACACCAGTCACTTATCAGAGCTCGTTCCTGCCGTTTTTTGTTTTTTTTCACCAACTTTTCCGCCACTCCCGTGCGCACATCCAGCAGCCACGGAACTTTGATAAGTGACACCAGTCACTTATCAGAGCTCGTTCCTGCCGTTTTTTGTTTTTTTTCACCAACTTTTCCGCCACTCCCGTGCGCACATCCAGCAGCCACGGAACTTTGATAAGTGACACCAGTCACTTATCAGAGCTCGTTCCTGCGGGTTTTTTTTGTTTTTTTTCACCAACTTTTCTGCCACTCCCGTGCGCACACCCAGCAGCCACGGAACTTTGATAAGTGACACCAGTCACTTATCAGAGCTCGTTCCTGCTGTTTTTTTTTTTTCACCAACTTTTCCGCCACTCCCGTGCGCACACCTAGCAGCCACGGAACTTTGATAAGTGACACCAGTCACTTATCAGAGCTCGTTCCTGCTGTTTTTTTTTTTTTTTTCATCCCCCTTTCCGCCACTCCCGTGCGCACATCCAGCAGCCGCGGAACTTTGATAAGTGACAGCGGTCACTTATCAGAGCTCGTGCCTGCCAGTTTTTTTTTTCACCCCCCTTTCCG
Source organism: Oophaga sylvatica (assembly GCA_033576555.1). Classification (NCBI taxonomy): domain Eukaryota; kingdom Metazoa; phylum Chordata; class Amphibia; order Anura; family Dendrobatidae; genus Oophaga; species Oophaga sylvatica. The sequence goes on along the minus strand of JARQOD010000004.1, from coordinate 268,719,241 downwards.
CCACTCCCGTGCGCACATCCAGCAGCCGTGGAACTTTGATAAGTGATAGCGGTCACTTATCAGAGCTCGTGCCTGCCAGTTTTTTTTTTCACCCCCCTTTCTGCCACTCCCGTGCGCACATCCAGCAGCCGCGGAACTTTGATAAGTGACAGCGGTCACTTATCAGAGCTCGTGCCTGCCAGTTTTTTTTTTTTTTCACCCCCCTTTCCGCCACTCCCGTGCGCACATCCAGCAGCCGCGGAACTTTGATAAGTGACACCGGTCACTTATCAGAGCTCGTGCCTGCCAGTTTTTTTTTCACCCCCCTTTCCGTCACTCCCGTGCGCACATCCAGCAGCCACGGAACTTTGATAAGTGACACCAGTCACTTATCAGAGCTCGTGCCTGCTGGTTTAGACTTTTTTTCACAGGCCTTTTTTTTCCCTATTCGCTTTCTTTTCTTTTAGCTTTTTCTTTTCAGCTTAGTTTACACCAATCACTATCCCCCCCCCCACACACACACACAGTTATAAATAAAGTTCACACAAAGCACCACATTCACAAAAAAAATGTCCCGCTCGTCACGCTCATCCCAACAGCGCTATTCAGTGGAGGAGGCATACGCTATCCTTGCCTCTGACACTGATAGCGAGGGAGAGGATCCCACATTTCTTTATTTTTCAGATGAAGATTCTTCTTCCTCCTCATCTTCCTCCTCGGGTTCTGCGGAACCGCCACGCAGACGCCCCAGGACAGAACATGAGGCAGCGCCCGCCCCTGAAAATGAACCAGCGCACCCCTCTTCGGACCCCGTATGGACCCCGGCCCCCGAAAATTACGAGCCACTGATTCCTGATTTTGTGGCAGAATCAGGAATCAGGTTTGACTTCACCGGCTTCACAGAAATAGACTTTTTCAAAGTCTTTTTCTCTGAGGATTTAATTAACCTCATGGTGGAGCAAACAAATTTGTACGCTCGGCAATTTTTGGCGCAAAACCCCCGTTCATCATTTTCCAACTGGTCTCCTGTAGACGCAGTTGAAATGATGCAGTTTTGGGGCCTGGTCCTCCATATGGGGATCCTGAAGAAGCCAGAAATTCGGCAATATTGGAGTGTTGATATTTTATACAACACTCCACTGTTCCGAATGGTCATGGCTCGGACGCGTTTTGAGGCCATCCACAAATTCCTGCATTATAATGATAATGCACAGTGTCCCCCATGAGATGACCCCAACTTTGACCGCCTGTTCAAAGTTCGGCCGGTCATCGAACACTTCAACAAAAAGTTTGCTGAAGTGTACGTGCCCCAAAGGGACATCTGCGTGGATGAGTCCTTGGTTCATTTTAAGGGACGGCTCGCATTCCGCCAGTACCTGCCCAGCAAGAGGGCAAGGTACGGAATCAAACTCTACAATCTGTGTGAGAGTACCTCAGGGTACACACACAGCTTTAGAGTTTACGAAGGAAAGGACACCAGGATTGTACCCCCTGAGTGTCCCCCCGTCCTGGGAGTGAGTGGGAAAATTGTGTGGGATTTGGTGCACCCACTGCTGGATAAAGGTTATCACCTTTACACTGATAACTTTTATTCCAGCATCCCACTCTACAAATCCCTCTCTGCGCGAGGTACCGCAGCCTGCGGTACCGTCCACAAAAATCAGAGAGGCCTCCCAAAGACGCTACTTGGGCTGATGCTCAGAAAGGGTGAGAGCAGAGCCCAATGTAGCGACCACCTGTTGGTGGTCAAGTACAAGGACAAGAGGGATGTCCTTCTCTTGACCACCATACATGGTGATGGCAGCGCCCTCAGCACTGTACGGGGTACCTCTACACAGGTCCGAAAACCGGACTGTGTACTGGGGTACAATAAATACATGGGGGGTGTTGATCTCTCTGATCAACTCCTCCAACCGTACAGTGCTTTGAGAAAGGCCAAGGTGTGGTACAAGAAGCTGTCCGTGCACATCGTCCAAATGGCAATGCTCAACGCTTTCCTGCTGTCACGATGTGCACGCAACAGCGATACGACGTACCTTCAGTTTCAGGAGGTAGTGGTTAAGGCCCTGATGTTTGGCGCTCAGGAAACAGCGGGCCCCAGTACTTCCGGAACTGAAGGTGCTCGTATCATACCAGGTCAGCATTTCCCGGGGGTGGTCCCGCCAACTGGAAGAAAAGGTAAGCCACAAAAAAGGTGCCGAGTGTGTTACAAAAGGGGAATACGCAAGGACACCACTTACCAATGCGACACCTGCCCCGAAAAACCTGGCCTGTGTATGAAGGATTGTTTCAAATTGTACCACACCTCAATGCACTACTAATTTACTTTACAGGAAAGATTAGTTCCAGAAGGGGGGCACATTTAGAAAAGTTCCTTGGGAGTCTACTTTCCAAAATTATGTCACTTGTGGTTTTTTTTTACTGTTTAGGCACATCAGGGGCTCTGCAAACGGAACATGACGCCCGCAGACCATTCCATCAAAGTCTGCTTCCAAAACGTCACAATTTCCCTTCTGAGCCCCAAATTGTGCCCGAACAGTTTTTTCCCACATATGGGGTACCAGTGTACTCAGGACAAATTGAACAACAACTTTTGGTGTCCAATTTCTCCTCTTAACCTTGGGAAAATAAAAAATTGGGGACTAAAACATCATTTGTGTGAGGTAAAAAGTAGGATTTTTTTTTTTCACACCTGGGCATTATAAACTTTAGTGAAACACTTGGGGGTTCAAAGTGCTCATCACACACCTAGATAAGTTCCTTAGGGGGTCTAGTTTCCAAAATGGGGTCACATGTGGGGGGTTTCCACTGTTTAGGCACATCAGGGGCTCTGCTAACGGAACATGACGCCCGCAGACCATTCCATCAAAGTCTGCATTCCAAAACGTCACTGCTTCCCTTCCGAGCCTGCCGTATGCCCAAACAGTGTATCCCCCCAACATATGGGGTATCAGCGTACTCAGGACAAATTGGACAACCACTTTTGGGGTCCAATTTCTCCTCTTACATTTGGGAAAATAAAAAATTGGGGACTAAAACATCACTTTTGTGGAAAAAAAAAAATATATTTTTTTTTTCACGCCAGGGCATTATAAACGTTAGTGAAACACTTGGGGGTTCAAAGTGCTCACCACACACCTAGATAAGTTCCTTAGGGGGTCTAGTTTCCAAAATGGGGTCACATGTGGGGGGTTTCCACTGTTTAGGCACATCAGGGGCTCTGCTAACGGAACATGACGCCCGCAGACCATTCCATCAAAGTCTGCATTCCAAAACGTCACTGCTTCCCTTCAGAGCCCTGCCGTATGCCCAAACAGTGTATCCCCCCAACATATGGGGTATCAGCGTACTCAGGACAAATTGGACAACCACTTTTGGGGTCCAATTTCTCTTACCCTTGGGAAAATAAAAAATTGGGGACTAAAACATCACTTTTGTGGGAAAATTTTTTTTTTTTTTTTTTCACGCCAGGGCATTATAAACGTTAGTGAAACACTTGGGGGTTCAAAGTGCTCACCACACACCTAGATAAGTTCCTTAGGGGGTCTAGTTTCCAAAATGGGGTCACATGTGGGGGGTTTCCACTGTTTAGGCACATCAGGGGCTCTGCTAACGGAACATGACGCCCGCAGACCATTCCATCAAAGTCTGCATTCCAAAACGTCACTGCTTCCCTTCCAAGCCCTGCCGTGTGCCCAAACAGTGTATCCCCCCAACATATGGGGTATCAGCATACTCAGGACAAATTGGACAACCACTTTTGGGGTCCAATTTCTCCTCTTACTCTTGGGAAAATAAAAAATTGGGGACTAAAACATCACTTTTGTGGAAAAAAAAAATTTTTTTTTTTTCACGCCAGGGCATTATAAACGTTAGTGAAACACTCGGGGGTTCAAAGTGCTCACCACACACCTAGATAAGTTCCTTAGGGGGTCTAGTTTCCAAAATGGGGTCACATGTGGGGGGTTTCCACTGTTTAGGCACATCAGGGGCTCTGCTAACGGAACATGACGCCCGCAGACCATTCCATCAAAGTCTGCATTCCAAAACGTCACTGCTTCCCTTCCGAGCCCTGCCGTGTGCCCAAACAGTGTATCCCCCCAACATATGGGGTATCAGCGTACTCAGGACAAATTGGACAACCACTTTTGGGGTCCAATTTCTCCTCTTACCCTTGGGAAAATAAAAAATTGGGGACTAAAACATCACTTTTGTGGAAAAAAAAAAATATATTTTTTTTTTCACGCCAGGGCATTATAAACGTTAGTGAAACACTTGGGGGTTCAAAGTGCTCACCACACACCTAGATAAGTTCCTTAGGGGGTCTAGTTTCCAAAATGGGGTCACATGTGGGGGGTTTCCACTGTTTAGGCACATCAGGGGCCCTCCAAACGCGACAAGGCGTCCGTTCGCAATTCCAGCCAATTTTGGTTTGGAAAAGTCAAACGGCGCTCCTTCCCTTTCAAGCCCTGCCGTGCACCCAAACAGTGGTTCCCCCCCACATATGGGGTATCAGCGTACTCAGGACATGTTGGACAACAACGTTTGTGGTCCAATTTCTCCTCTTACCCTTGGGAAAATAAAAATTTGGGGACTAAAACATCATGTTTGTGGAAAAAATATGATTTTTTTTCTTCACGGCTCTACATTACAAACTTGCGTGAAGCACTTGAGGGTTCAAAGTGCTCACCACACATCTAGATAAGTTCCTTAGGGGGTCTAGTTTCCAAAATGGGGTCACATGTGGTGGGTTTCCACTGTTTAGGCACATCAGGGGCCCTCCAAACGCAACATGGCGTCCGTTCGCAATTCCAGCCAATTTTGGTTTGGAAAAGTCAAACGGCGCTCCTTCCCTTTCAAGCCCTGCCGTGCGCCCAAACAGTGGTTCCCCCCCACATATGGGGTATCAGCGTACTCAGGACATGTTGGACAACAACTTTTGTGGTCCAATTTCTCCTCTTACCCTTGGGAAAATAAAAATTTGGGGACTAAAACATCATGTTTGTGGAAAAAATATGATTTTTTTTCTTCACGGCTCTACATTACAAACTTGCGTGAAGCACTTGAGGGTTCAAAGTGCTCACCACACATCTAGATAAGTTCCTTAGGGGGTCTAGTTTCCAAAATGGGGTCACATGTGGGGGGTTTCCACTGTTTAGGCACATCAGGGGCCCTCCAAACGCGACATGGCGTCCGTTCGCAATTCCAGCCAATTTTGGTTTGGAAAATTCAAACGGCTCTCCTTCCCTTTCGAGCCCTGCCGTGCGCCCAAACAGTGGTTCCCCCCACATATGGGGTATCAGCGTACTCAGGACATGTTGGACAACAACTTTTGTGGTCCAATTTCTCCTCTTACCCTTGGGAAAATAAAAATTTGGGGACTAAAACATCATGTTTGTGGAAAAAATATGATTTTTTTTCTTCACGGCTCTACATTACAAACTTGCGTGAAGCACTTGAGGGTTCAAAGTTCTCACCACACATCTAGATAAGTTCCTTAGGGGGTCTAGTTTCCAAAATGGGGTCACATGTGGGGGGTTTCCACTGTTTAGGCACATCAGGGGCCCTCCAAACGCGACATGGCGTCCGTTCGCAATTCCAGACAATTTTGGTTTGGAAAAGTCAAACGGCGCTCCTTCCCTTTCGAGCCCTGCCGTGCGCCCAAACAGTGGTTCCCCCCACATATGGGGTATCAGCGTACTCAGGACATGTTGGACAACAACTTTTGTGGTCCAATTTCTCCTCTTACCCTTGGGAAAATAAAAATTTGGGGACTCAAAACATCATGTTTGTGGAAAAAAATATGATTTTTTTTCTTCACGGCTCTACATTACAAACTTGCGTGAAGCACTTGAGGGTTCAAAGTGCTCACCACACATCTAGATAAGTTCCTTAGGGGGTCTAGTTTCCAAAATGGGGTCACATGTGGGGGGTTTCCACTGTTTAGGCACATCAGGGGCCCTCCAAACGCGACATGGCGTCCGTTCGCAATTCCAGCCAATTTTGGTTTGGAAAAGTCAAACGGCGCTCCTTCCCTTTCAAGCCCTGCCGTGCGCCCAAACAGTGGTTCCCCCCACATATGGGGTATCAGCGTACTCAGGACATGTTGGACAACAACATTTGTGGTCCAATTTCTTCTCTTACCCTTGGGAAAATAAAAATTTGGGGACTAAAACATCATGTTTGTGGAAAAAAATATGATTTTTTTTCTTCACGGCTCTACATTACAAACTTGTGTGAAGCACTTGAGGGTTCAAAGTGCTCACCACACATCTAGATAAGTTCCTTAGGGGGTCTAGTTTCCAAAATGGGGTCACATGTGGGGGGTTTCCACTGTTTAGGCACATCAGGTGCCCTCCAAACGCGACATGGCGTCCGTTTGCAATTCCAGCCAATTTTGGTTTGGAAAAGTCAAACGGCGCTCCTTCCCTTTCAAGCCCTGCCGTGCGTCCAAACAGTGGTTCCCCCCCACATATGGGGTATCAGCGTACTCAGGACAAGTTGGACAACAACTGTTGTGGTTCAATTTCTCCTCTTACCCTTGGGAAAATAAAAATTTGGGGACTAAAACATCATGCTTGTGGAAAAAATATGATTTTTTTTCTTCACGGCTCTACATTACAAACTTGCGTGAAGCACTTGAGGGTTCAAACTGCTCACCACACATCTAGATAAGTTCCTTAGGGGGTCTAGTTTCCAAAATGGGGTCACATGTGGGGGTTTCCACTGTTTAGGCACATCGGGGCCTCTCCAAACGCGACATGGCGTCTGTTCTCAATTCCAGCCAATTTTGGTTTGGAAAAGTCAAACTGCGCTCCTTCCATTCCGAGCTCTGCCGTGTGCCCAAACAGTGGTTTTCCCTCACATATGGGGTATCGGCGTACTCAGGAGAAATTGCACAACAACTTTATCAGTCCTTATTCTCCTTTTTCCCTTGTGAAAATAAAAAAAATGTTTGTAAAAGATCATTTTTGTGACTAAAAAGTAAAATGTTAATTTTTTCCTTCCACGTTGCTTCAGCTCCTGTGAAGCACCTGAAGGGTTAATAAACTTCTTGAATGTGGTTTTGAGTACCTTGAGGGGTTGTAGTTTTTAGAATGGTGTCACTTTTGGGTATTTTCTGCTATATAGACCCTCAAAGTGACTTCAAATATGAGGTGGTCCCGAAAAAAAATGGCTTTGTAAATTTTGTTGTAAAAATGAGAAATCGCTGGTCAACTTTTAACCCTTATAATTTCCTAACAAAAAAAAATTTTGCTTCCAAAATTGTGCTTATGTAAAGTAGACATGTGGGAAATGTTATTTCTTAACTATTTTGTGTGACATATTTCTCTGTTTTAAGGGAATAAAAATTCAAAGTTTGAAAATTGCAAAATTTTCAAAATTTTTGCCATATTTGCATTTTTTTCATAAATAAATGCAAGTTATATGGAAGAAATTTTACCACTATCATGAAGTACAATATGTCACGAGAAAACAATCTCAGAATCGCGAAGATCCGTTGAAGCGTTCCAGAGTTATAACCTCATAAAGAGACAGTGGTCAGAATTGTAAAAATTGGCCCGGTCATTAACGTGCAAACCACCCTTGGGGGTGAAGGGGTTAAAATAATTTTTCAAGCTGGTGTTAAAAAGTATTCTAATTTACTGAGATAATGACTTTTGGGTTTTTATTGTCTGTAAGCCATAATCATCAACATCAACATCAAATAAATTAAATTTTGATTATATTCTAATTTTGTGAGATGCACCTGTATATGTATATGCTAATCTGAAAAATCTGAAATGCTATACGCTAATCTGAAAAAATACATTTTCTGTGAAAATTTAACCAACTACTTTTCAATGTAATCCCACTTGACTTTAACACATATTCTGCTTCGACTCCAGTGGTCTGATGCCCTCACAATAGAGGGAGAATTATTGCTACTGAAAGAACCCTGTTACTCCCTCTTTTACTACATTATCAACACAAAACCGAAGGACACAAAATTTATTCGGAATTAGTAACCCCTTCTGCTTCCTTTGCATGGATTCTTGTTTGGTCTCAGGATCATGGTGGTGGACCCATATTTCATTACCTGTAATAATTCAAGAATAGAAGTCACCTGGATGTTCTCTAAGTATGTCTAAATTCTTTTGGCTAAATTGCTGGCGACATGTTTTTTGCTCAGGCGTCAATATTCGTCGAACCCACTCGAAACTGACCACTGACATATTCAGAAACATGAATGATACTGAAAACCATGCCAAATCAAAAGCAAAATCCTTGAGCTATACCATTATCTTTGGCCAGACAAAGTTCCAAATCGAGTCCTTTTTACGCCCCATTTCCTCTGAAGATGATTCCACAGGTCATTCTGAACAGGGGTTAAATTAAGTGGACTAACCTACCCCATTTAAAATGCTTTGCTAAAAACTGTACTTGGTTGTCAGAACGTGCATCATCACCATATATCACAATCATCCTTTCATGGATTTCTCTAGGCTTCATTTCTTCTTTTGGGTGGAACTTAATCACAGTGCAAAGCTTCAAATCCCTCACTTCCCTTGTAAAGCCACACTGCACTACACTTGGTATCCTGTCGCTTCCAGTGCTTTCATCAGACTGAACTTCTACCGTGTCTGCTGCATGTCCACATGTCTTGATGTGTAGCCCAGCTGTGACTGGAGCCACATGTCAACCTGGAGGATGCACGGAAAGGTAAATCCACGATAACCATTGCACACAACATTTCACATTTTTCCCTGGTACCACCAGAGGGAGCCCTTGAAATGACAGCAGTAGATAAGGCAGTCTAGCTGCAAGTTAGCTAGTCGTTGGTTTTACCTCAGAACAGCAGAACACCTCAGAGAGTGAGAGGAGAGAGACATTCCTGTCAGACGAGACGGAAGAAAACGAGCTAGTTACCTCAGACATGCTGAGAGGGAACTCTAGCCAGAAAGAAAGACTTATCTGAAAGCCTGAGGACTTCATCAAACACTCAGCTTATATAGTGGAGTCCAGTGTAGTGGAAAGGATTGCCACTTGGTCTGGTCAAGGTTGAGTCCACTGAGATTCCAACAGTGAGCTGTTATAGAAAGTAAGCGTGCCGACGCTTGGAGAGCGGTGAAGAGAAGGAAGCTGACATCTACTGCTGCTTGTGCTTATGATAGTGGTGAGAGTAGGACGACAGGCAAGTGGAAAAGGGAAAGAGAGTGACCGAGGTCAACCAGCATTAATAGCTTACCTCGACTCTGCACCACCAGACACCGGGTCCGCGCTTACCAGCATCTGCACGATTGGTAGGAGACACCGGAGACCCTGCTGGACTACAAGTCACAGAGGGGCCCTTCAGTGCTGATACGTAACCGGGGTCAGGAAGAACAAGAGTCTAGCAGGGCCCTGCATATAGAAACTAGTTCTGTCCAAAAGAAGGCTCCACCACAAGATCAGCTGGGCGAAGAAAAGAGAAGGAGTTAAACTCTGTTTTATGCAAGTTAGAAACTCACACACAAATAGACGTAAGGAGGCTTTACACCTACTCAGTGGATTATTGGACGTGCATCCTCCACCCTGATGGCCTCCCGGGACGTGCCTGCAACTTCATCACCAGTAAAGGTACAGAAAGAGACTGTCTTGTGTGTGTCTGCATTATTGCTCGTTCACCCCTACACCGCCATATACCTCGAGGGATCAGTCTTACCTGTGGAAGACTTAACACCTTGCTGCCCAGTAACAAACCCTCAGAGGATCTACCCTGCAGCGCTGGTCACCCTGATCAGAAACCACAGGTGGCGTCACGAACATTTCTACATTTCTACAATCCCCTGTAAACATCCCCCTTTAGTGAGCGCCCAGGCCAACGGACTGAGCTGCGCTACCCGTGACATCCCCAGTGAAGTGAACGGGCTCGGTGCCGAGTACCCCAAAGCCCTGCTACGTGCGACTCATTAACATGTACAGAAAAGCTCAGCTCTCTATCACTGACAGAACATGCTGGGGTAAATAACTTATAGAACATGCCATATATATATATATATATATATATATATATATATATATAAAAATATATGTATATATATATAAACAACTTCCTTCTCACCCCCCATTGGGGGTGGTCTTTTTTGTCCTGCCTCATTCTCGGGTTTGGCCTGGAAGTTTGAGGGTTCTGCGCAGGATCTTAGTTGTTACCGGCATTGCGCTTTTCTGGACAGAGAGTTCAGATGTTGCTCCTGGGATCTGTTGTAGCGATTTTCCCAACTTAGGGGTTACTGCTCCAAGTGATCTTATCACCACTGGAATCACTGTTGCCTTCACCTTCCACGTCTTCTCCAGTTCTCCTTTAAGGCCCTGGTATTTCTCCAGCTTTTCATATTCATTCTTTCTGATGTTGCTGTCACTTGTCACTGCCACATCTATTATCATTGCTGTCTTCTGATCAATGTCTACTATCACAAGGTCTGGTAGGTTAGACTTTTTCATATTCCTTCTTTCTGATGTTGTTGTCACCTGTCACTGCCACATCAATTATCATTGCTGTCTTCTGATCATTGTCTACTATCACAAAGTCTGGTAGTTTAGACCTTTTCCACAACTTTCTCTGAGGTCTTCCACCTGGAAGGGGGAGTTAGCTCATGTGCTGTGCAGATGTTCCTGTATACTTGGTTGTGGCGTTCAGTATACACTGTTCCTGCTTGCATTTTGCATACTGCCACTATGTGTTGGACTGTTTCTGAGGTTTCTTTGCATAGTTTGCACCTTGGGTCTTGTGTGGTATATTCCTGCTTGTATGGTACTTAGTGCTTGCTCTTGTGTCGCTATGATTAGTACCGTTGTGTTGTCTCAGAGTCCAGCTTTCTCCAGCCATTGGTAGGATTTCTCCATGTCAGCCACCTCCATTATCTGTCAATGGTACATCCCATGCAGCGGCTTGTCTTGCCATGGTGCTTCATGTTCCTATTCTTCCTTTCAGATCTGTTGTTGTTGCTGTCTTAGGCTTTCTCTCAGCATCTCATCTATTGGTGCCATTTTTCTGATATATTCATGGATATTCCTTGTTTACTTCGTGATGGTGGCTTGGATGCTTATCAAGCCTCAACCACTCTCCTTTCTGTTGGTGTACAATCTTTGGGTGCTAGACTTAGGGTGGAGACCTCCATGCATTGTGAGAAGCTTTTATGTCTTCACATCTGCAGCTTCCATCTCTTCTTTTGGCCAGCACACTAAGCCAGCAGTGTATCTGATAACTGGCAGGGCATATGCATTGATGGCAAGGTGGCTCTTCAGGACCTGTCTTACCCTTTGATGGTATTTGGATGTTGTTGCTTTCCTTGCTTCCTCATTATGGTTACCGTATCCCTGTGAGATGCCAAGGTACTTGTAACAGGTCTCGACATCTGCTATGTGCCATGCTGGTAGCTCCACTCCATCAGTCTTGACTACCTTGCCTCTCTTTATTACGAACCAGCCACACTACTCCAGTCGGAAGGACATCCCAATGTCTTCGCTGTAGATCCTTGTAGGTGGATCATTGAATTGATGTCTCAGTTGTTTTTCGCATACAGCTTGATGTCATCCATGTAGAGGAAGTGGCTGATGGTGCTTCCACTCTTGAACTTGTATCCATAGCCAGACTCTGTAATTATCTGACTGAGGTAGTTCAAGCCTATGCAGAACAGCAATGTGGACAGTGCATCACCTTGGTATATGCTGCATTTGATGGTCACTTGTGCTAGTTGTCTTGAGTTGACTTCCAATGTTGTTTTCCATAGCCCCATTGAGTTTCTCAGGAAGGTTCTTAATTTCCTGTTGACATTGTAGAGAGCCAAGCATTCACAGATCCATGTTTTTGGCATTGAGTCATAGGCTTTCCTGTAGTCAATCCAGGTTGTGCTGAGATTGGTCTGTCTGGATCTTGATTCTTGAGTGACTGCTCTATCTACTAGGAGTTGGTGCTTAGAGCCTCTGGTGTTGGTCCCAATGCCTTTCTGAGCTCGATATTGTTGTAAGGCAAGTTATTGGGAGTTGGATGGAACTGTTCCTTTGTGAGGATCCTTCATGATTAGCACTGTTCTTCCCTGTGTTAGCCAAGCTGGTTGGTGGCCTGCTTCTAGCAGTTGATTCATATGCTTTTCCATGTGTTCATGTACCGCTGTTAATTTCTTTAGCCAGTAGGTGTGAACCATGTCTGTTCAAGGTGCTGTCCAGCTCTTCATGTTCTTGACCCGCTGTTAGATGCCTGCTTCTGTAATGGTGACTTGTTTTTGCTCTAGGTGGTTGCTGTTTCATTCTCAGATCTTGCAGCCACAATTCACTGGTGTTGTGCTTTTTTTCCTTCTCCCATATGCTCCACCAGTATTTTTCAGTCTCTGCTATTGGTGGAGTTGCTGCCTTTGTGCTGTTACTCTGCAGTTGGGAGTACACCTCGGATGGTTCTTTGTAGAACAGGGTATTTATCTTCTTGGCCTCAGCTTCTCTAGTGTATCTCCATAGTCTTTCAGCCAAAGCTGTGAGCCTTTGTTTAGCTGTCTCTAGGGATTCAGTTGGAGTCAGGCCTTTGTACTTGTCCAGCTTGGTTTTATTCTTGATGATTACACCCTTCTGTATTTCTGTTAGTTGGCTGACTTCCCTTCATGTCACCTTGTTTTTTGTCTCCAGTCTTCTTTTCCATGGGGGGCACGTACTTCTGTTGTTCTTGCTTGTTAGATCAGTTTGTTAGTTTGAGTTATGGTGGTGGTAGCTATTGCAGTGCTCTATTGGCATCTTCTAGCATACTGTCTGGTGGTGTTTCTTTGCTGAGACTTGGCAGTCAGTCTCTGGTATTGATGGTATTTTGTTTATCTAAGATCTTCTGTTTTAGAACAGCTGCAGTGCTTTCTAGTTGCAAGATTGGATCAGGATTTTCAGGGGGTTGCACATGTTGTCTTCATAGGTTAGTTGATCCATCTCAAGTTGTGATAATAGTTTTCTCTTTATGACATTGAAACATTGGGTGACTAGTTATTTCTCAGTCATTGGACATGCAGGTCTTGTATCCATCCAGATTTTCCTCATACGCTTCATATATCTTCTCTCATTTGGTCTGCTGTTATAGTAACATTTTGTCAGATCCAGATTCTCTTGCCTTGTCCATGTATGGTTTGTTCCAATAGCTCATTTATCATCAAATTGTCCTGGTTCCTAACATCTGACACGGACCTTGCTAATCAGGACGATGTTCGACACTCTCATGTTTATTGATGTAGGCACTATACTGTTAGTAGTCTTGACCACGGGCTACTACTGGTATATTATTTCCAACAGGGCAGAGCTGGGATTTAAACCTCAGTCTTCCGCATTCGAGGTTATGCATTTTAACCACTGCGCTATAACAGCCACCTAAGGTAGGTATTATAGTGTTAGGTGCCTTGGTGTTATAATTAATTTCATTTTATTTTTCTACAGGGCAGAGTCAGGACTTGAACCCCAGTCTGCCAAGTTGTAGGCTGTGCACTTAACTATTACACTATACCAGTATATACATAGCTATATATAGATATATACATGTATATATCTATACTAGTGATGAACCCGTTCTACGCCCGGGTGGCAAGCATTTTTATAGGTACATGGTCTCCCATTCTGGTATGTGCTGCCCCCTCCTATCCTGGTATGCATGGCACCCCTCATCCCTATCCTGGTATGCATGGTACCCCTCATCCCTATGCTGGTATGTATGGTCCCCTCACCCCCACCCAAATCTGGTATGCATGGCACCCCATTCCTCATCCTGGTATGCATGGACCCCTCACCCCCCAATCCCGGTATGCATGGTCCCCTCACCTCCCCAATCCCGGAATGCACGGTCCCCTCACCCACCAATCCTGGTATGCATGGTCACCTCCCGCCAAATCCTGGAATGCATGGTCCCCTCACCCCCAATTCTGGTATGAATGGTCCCCTCACCCCCAATTCTGGTATGAATGGTCCCCTCACCCCCCAATCCTGGTATGAATGGTCCCCTCATCGCCCAATCCTGATGTGAATGGTCCGCTCAACCCCAATCCTGATGTGCATGGTCCCCTCACCCCCCAATCCTGATGTGCATGGTCCCCTCACCCCCCAATCCTGATGTGCATGGTCCTCTCACCCCCAACCCTGATGTGCATGGTCCCCTCACCCCCCAATCATGATGTGCATGGTCCCCTCACACCCCCCAACCCTGATGTGCATGGTCCCCTCACCCCCCAACCCTGATGTGCATGGTCCCCTCACCCCAATCCTGATGTGCATGGCCCCTCACCCCCCAATCCTGATGTGCATGGTCCCCTCACCCCCATCCTGATTGCAGCCTCACCCCAATCCTGATGTGCATGGTCCCCTCACCCCCCAATCCTGATGTGCATGGTCCCCTCACCCCCCCACATCCTGATTGTGCATGGTCCCCTCACCCCCCCAACCTGATGTGCATGGTCCCCTCACCCCCAATCCTGATGTGCATGGTCCCCTCACCCCAATCCTGATGTGCAGGTCCTCACCCCCAACCTGATGTGCATGGTCTCCCCCCCAATCCTGATGTGCATGGTCCCTCACCCCCAACCCTGATGTGCATGGTCCCCTCACCCCCAATCCTGAGTGATGTCCCTCACCCCACCTGTTGCTGTCCCTCTCACCCCCAATCCTGATGTGCATGGTCCCCTCACCCCCAACCTGATGTGCATGGTCCCTCACACCCCCAACCTGATGTGCATGGTCCCCTCACCCCCCAATCCTGATGTGCATGGTCCCTCACCCCCAACCTGATTGCATGTCCCCTCACCCCCAACCTGATGTCATGGCCCTCACCCCCAATCCTGATGCATGGCTCCCCTCACCCCCAAATCCGACGCATGTCCCTCACCCCCAACCTGTGTGCATGGTCCCTCATCCCCAATCCTGATTGCATGGCCCCTCACCCCCAATCCTGATGTCATGCCCCCTCACCCCCAATCCTGATGTACATGGCCCCCTCACCTCCCCAATCTGATGCGCATCGTCCCCCACCCCCTATCCTGATATGCATGGCCCCCTCACCGCTATTAACTGCACAGATACCAAAAAAAAAAAAACATTTATACTCACCTTTCATCCCGTGCTCCAGCGCTGTTCCGTTCTGCTGGACGCCGTAAATGTGTCTTCAGCAAAATGGCGCCGAATAGCACTATTGCGCATGCGCGATCCGACGCTCACTCCTAGTCTCCTGCCCCGGGAGAAGAGAAGCACCGCGGCAACGCTCCTCCCGGTCAGGTAAGTATGTGAGTATGGCGCCGGAGATCGCGGTATGCATCCAGTACGCATACCGCGATCTCCGGCGCCATACAGAGTACTCACCACTCTGGATGCCTCACTCTGTCTGGAGCCAGACTGCGCAGTCTATAAAGGCTTCAGACAGAGTGACGCTCCTAGCGTTATATTATAGATATATACTGTATATACACTGCTCAAAACAATAAAGGGAATACTCAAATAACACATCGTAGATCTGAATGAATGAAATATTCTCATTGAATACTTGGTTCTGTACAAAGTTGAATGTGATGACAACAAAATGAACAACTGCTCATCAGTCTTGCACTGTTGCTGCACAGCTTGAGAACAAGTGCTATACATGATAAAATGAATGGTGTCATTCAAAAGTTCAATTTGCTCTGCAAAAATCAAGCCCCAAATTGCTATGTTGACAGAAAAATAAAAAAGTTATGACTTTTGGATAAAAGGAAGGAAAAAAATAAAACGAAAAACATGGCATGAAGTGATTAAAGGTGCAAAAATCAAAGACTTGATTAAACATCATTAATATAAACAGTCTCATAACATTGAATATGTGTTCTATAGATGCAAATGTGAAATTGACCAAAACAGGAAAAGAACAGGCTAACCACGATTAAGAACTCCATATTCAAAAAGAAAAAAAAGTGCATACACAGAGCGGATGTCATGTCATACACATTTGGCACTTCAAACTGGCAATTTTCTATATTGGACAAGAGACGGCAAGTGTTCATAGCGTAAATATAGAGCATTTAATCAAAGTTCATAACCAGTATTTAGATTGGGATCGCTCTCCAAGGTGTCTCCAGACTCTGTCACGTCTGTCACATGTGCTGAGTGTGAACCGGTTGCCTGCAACATCCTTCAGCATGACCGGTTTGGCAGTGGGTCAGTAATGGTGTGGTGTGGCATTTCTTTGGAGGGCCACATAGCCCTACATGTGCTCGCCAGAGGTAGCCTGACTGCCATTAGGTACTGAGTTGAGATCCTCAGACCCTTTGTGAGACCATATGCTGGTGCGGTTGGCCATGGGTTCCTACTAATGCAGGACAATGCCAGACCTCATGTGGCTAGAGTGTGTCAGCAGTTCCTGCAAGATGAAGGCATTGAAGCTATGGACAGCCTGCCCGTTCCCCAGACCTGAATCCAATTGAGCACATCTGGGACAGCATGTCTCGCTCCATCCACCAACGTCGCATTGCACCACAGACTGTCAATGAGTTGACAGATGCTTTCATCCAGGTCTGGGAGAAGATCTCTCAGGAGAACATCTTCAACATCATGAGTAGCATGCCCAGGCATTGTAGGGAGGTCAATCAAGCACGTGGAGGCCACGCACAATACTGAGCATCATTTTGACTTGTTTCCACTTTAATTTTGTCTTGTTTTGATTTTCATTTTGACTTATTTCCACTTTCATTTTGGGGGGTCTCTCCAAATCCAGGCCTTCATTAGTTCAAAAATTTGATTTACATTGATGATTTTTGTGTGATTACGTTGACAGCACATTCAACTTTGTACAGAACAAAGTATTCAATGAGAATATTTCATTCATTTAGATCTAGGATGTGTTATTTGAGTGTTCCCTTTATTTTTTTGAGACTAGTATTTTTACCGTAATCAGGTTCCTCGCATCATGTTCTCACACGCTTTATGCATTTAATAGCCCTCTGTGTCTGTACTGTTACATAATTTGGCTGTTAACTGGTTCATGCAGCATTATAGGAACACCCGATTCGTACACTATGAACAATGAAAGCAATTGTTACAATCTACTTTTCGTGTCTCCCCGTTTTCCTCATAGATTGTAAGCTTGTGAGCAGGGCCCTCATTCCTCTTGGTATCTGTTTTGATCTGTGTTTATTATCATGCTGTAATGTCTATATTCTGAATAAGTCCCCTCTATAATGTAAAGTGCTGCGGAATATGTTGGCTGTATAGAAATAAAATTATTTTTATATATTTTTATTATTATTATTCAAAAATGGGAGCTTTTCCAAAAAAGAGAAGGCAAACAACAATCTTAGAAATCTCTAAAATCAACATTCAATCCATTTTATTTAAAGGTAATAAGCTTTGTATATCCATTCTTTACTTTATAAGAGGCGAACTCTGTTCTCACCTCATCTTAATGGAGGAACATGATCTATAACGCAGAATTTAATTTTTTTTGTATAAACAGATTAAAGAAGGTATTTTGGTACCGTAAACTAAATACCTTAAAACCAAATGGATTGAATGTTGAATTTAAATTAGAAAAGCGCAACATATCAAATATATATGTTAGGGTCTGCGGAACGCACCAAATATAAGATGTGGAGAGGTGCGTTCGTAGTCCGGGGTCCACCGTGCAGGCGGAGCCTGCTGCTAGTAAAATGGCGCAAGAAGCGAACTCTGTTATCTTGCAGAGTTGCCAAAATAAACGCCGTAACGCGCTGTGGCAATATGTGCGAACTCTGTTAATCCACAGAGCCGCTAGGAGTGCCGCAGCGCTATATGGCGATGTGTGCAACTCACTTAACACAACTGAGTCGCAAAATAAACACGCTAGGGCGCTGTCTAGCGTTGAAAGCGAACCCTGTTAGGTCTCAGAGCCGCAGAGACAAACTTCTGTGTCCTGTCAGGCACCCAGGTACACAGTGAACAGTTAAGCGAACATAGAACGTGATCATGCGCTAATGTCCTCGCGGGAGTCACCCGCAATCTATGGCGTCTGAACGCCAGGCCCTGAATACGGCAATCAAACTCCTCACCGGTTATGCCGGCAATCTAGGGCATCTAGGACACCGACCCTGACCAGCTAGCATACCAAACTCCTCACCGATTAAGTCGGTATTCTAGGGGCTTATTTCAGCCGGGCCCTAACCACACACACGCATGACCACACTGGCGCTAAGCATATAATGATTGATATTAGCGCATGGCGGCCCAGCCATGCCACCCTTTTATAGCAACAGCTACAGGACCTGCCAGAAACAAGGACCAATGAGAAACTGTTCCAAACACATGTAGTTTCATGACCTTCCTGGCGGACCAATAGGAGCTGCTGCAGTACCTGAACATGTGACCCCTGATCTCCAATGGAGATCTTACCCTGGGCATGCTCAGAAGGGGAAACGCAGGACTTCGTCCCAAAGACGTCTGCTCCAGTACTGGCTATAATAGCAGATCCAGGAGAAGCAGCAGCAAGTCTCTGCACAGTACTGGAATGGGCAAGACGCTGGGACCGACGTCTCTGCTGAGCAGGCTCCACTGTGGCCGGAGATGAATGGGGGACCGCAGCGGGACCGGTTTGAGACTCCCCTTGTGCAGCAGCAGGAACTCGAACCCTAACATTGCCCCCCCTTCTTTGGGCCTCGCTGCGCTCAAAGGCAGCGATGAGCTGAGGAGCGTAAACATGCTCGGCAGGCTCCCAGGACCTATCCTCAGGCCCATAACCCCTCCAATCCACCAAATAAAATTTTTTGCCTTGTACCACCTTGCACCCAACAATGGTGTTCACCTCATGATCGTCGGTAGATGAACCCGATGTCCCGGCAGATGACTCGGAAAACCGGGAAATGGCCACGGGTTTCAGGAGGAACACGTGAAATGTGTCAGTGATACCAAGGCGAGTCGAAAGGGCTAGGCGGTAAACCACCGGGTTCCCCTGCTCAAGAACTTTAAAGGGGCCCAAAAAGTGAGGTGCCAACTTGGTGGAATCTACACGTAGCCTGATGTTTCGGGCAGAAAGCCACACTAGGTCACCCGGAGCAAATGTAGGAGCGAGGCGCCGATGGGCATCGGCCGAAGACCTCATCCTCTCTTTGGAGGCCTGAATGGCATCCTGGGTGCGGTCCCAAATGTCCCGTGCCTCCACAGCCCAGTCTGCCACCCTGGAATCGGCGGAAGACACGGGCATGGGCACTGGTACCCGCGGATGCTGATCGTAGTTCAGGAGGAATGGGGTCTGTCCGGTGGAGTCAGCCACAGCATTATTTAGAGCGAACTCAGCCCACGGTAGCAAGGATGCCCAGTCATCCTGCCTGGCAGAGACAAAATGTCGCAAGTATGTGACCAAGGTCTGGTTGGCCCTCTCTACCAACCCATTAGTCTCGGGATGGTATGCAGAGGAGAGATTCAACTCAATGCTGAGTAAACGACACAGCTCTCTCCAGAACCGAGACGCAAACT
Organism: Oophaga sylvatica; assembly: GCA_033576555.1. Taxonomy (NCBI): domain Eukaryota; kingdom Metazoa; phylum Chordata; class Amphibia; order Anura; family Dendrobatidae; genus Oophaga; species Oophaga sylvatica. The sequence goes on along the minus strand of JARQOD010000004.1, from coordinate 268,699,819 downwards.
GGGGACCTCGATCACTGACAATTTTGTCTGGCATACCGTGTAGGCGGAAAATATGCCTAATGAATAATGCTGCCAAGGCCCGTGCAGACGGTAACCGTGGTAACGGCACTAAGTGCACCATTTTGGAGAAGTGGTCGGTTATCACCCAGATGATGGTGCAGCCCGAGACTTGGGTAAGCCCATCACAAAATCCATCCCGACCATCTCCCAAGGCCCGTCTGCCACCGGTAAAGGGAAAAGTAACCCAGCTGGCCGTTGTCGAGGGGACTTATTCTTGGCGCAGGAGACGCACGCCTGAACGTATTCCCTGACGTCACGGGCCATCTGCGGCCACCAGTATGTCCTCGCCAGCAACTCAGAAGTCCTTTTTGTCCCAAAATGTCCACCCACCCTGGATGAATGTGCCCAAGAGAGTACTTCCGGTCGCAAATTGATGGGCACAAAAGTCTTGCCCGGAGGCACAGACTCAAGCGAAACCGGAGCCACCGTTCTTAGGCTTTCTGTGGGGACAATAAGCCGAGGCTCCTCCTCCACCTCCTCAGAGGACACCACGGAGCGGGATAGAGCGTCTGCGCGAATGTTCTTCTCACCGGAGAGGAAATGGAGGGTGAAATGGAACCGGGAGAAAAACAAGGACCATCTGGCCTGACGGGAATTTAGCTGTTGGGCTGTCTGCAAATACACCAAGTTCTTGTGGTCTGTGAATACTTGGAAGGGCAAGCGAGCCCCCTCCAGAAGATGTCTCCACTCGGAGAAGGCCAACTTCATAGCCAGTAACTCCCTGTCCCCGATGGAATAATTCCTCTCTGCTGGTGTAAAGGTCTTGGAAAAGAAGAAGCAGGGATGCTTCCGACCCTGGGCATCCTTTTGAAAGAGGACTGCTCCAGCACCAAAGAAGAGGCATCCACCTCTAAGATAAACGGTTTATCGACATCGGGGCGATGTAAGATGGGAGCACTGGCGAAATGCGACTTGATGGAGGAGAACGCCTTTGCAACCTCCTCTGACCACAACTTGGGATTAGCTCCCTTCTTGGTAAGGGCTACCAAGGGAGCTACCAAAGTAGAGAAGTGGGGAATGAATTGGCGATAGTAGTTAATGAACCCCATAAAGCGCTGCACCGCCTTAAGGGAGTGGGGTTCTTGCCAATCCATCACAGCCTGTAGTTTGGTAGGATCCATAGCCAATCCTGGGTGGAGATGATATACCCCAGGAAAGGTAGAAACTCCTGCTCAAACATGCACTTCTCCAACTTCGCATATAGGGAATTTGCTCGCAAGAGGTCGAAAACCTTGCAGACATCTCTCCGGTGGGAGGCCATATCTGGAGAAAAGATGAGAATGTCATCCAGATAGACTACCACCGAGGTGGTCAACATATCCCGGAAGATCTCATTCACAAAGTCTTGGAAGACAGCTAGGGCGTTACAGAGCCCAAAGGGCATTACCAGATATTCATAATGCCCATCCCTGGTGTTAAATGCCGTCTTCCATTCGTCCCCCTCACGGATGCGAATCAGGTTATACCACCCCGCAGGTCTAACTTAGTAAATACCCTTGCTCCCCGAAGCCTGTCAAAGAGCTCAGAGATTAGCGGCAAAGGATACTTATTTTTCACGGTGATAGCGTTGAGACCTCTATAATCAATGCACGGACGTAATTCTCCGTTCTTCTTCTGCACAAAGAAGAACCCCACTCCCGCTGGTGACACCGACTTCCTAATGAATCCCCTTGCCAAGTTCTCCTGAATATATTGGGACATGGCCTCTGTCTCAGGAAGAGAGAGGGGATAAACCCTTCCTCTAGGAGGCTCAGCTCCAGGCAAGAGGTCGATAGGACAGTCATAGGGGCGATGAGGCGGAAGAGTCTCCGCAGCCTTCTTCGAGAAAACGTCGGCATAAGACCAATAGACCTTGGGAAGAGGAGAGAGGTCTATGGGTATCTCAGTGGTGTTGACCTGCACGCTGTCCCAATACATCTGCCTATACATAAATTACCCCAACCCAGAATTCTCCCTGAAGACCACTCAATATGGGAGAGTGGTGGCGGAGCCATGGTAATCCCAACAAGACCTCATCTATACCCTCAGGGAGGATAAAAAATGATATATTCTCTGATGGGAAGGAGACATAGACAAGGTGAGTGGGACAGACTGATGGGTGATTTGTGAGGGCAGAATTGCTCCGTTCAACACCCGTACTGATACTGGTTCAGCCAGCAACACCAAAGGCATGGTGTGGCGAGAAGCAAAGGAGGATGACATAAAATTCCCCTCTGCCCCAGAATCCACACACAGTTTGACGGGTAGGGTGGTAGAACCGTGGGTAATTATGCCCTTGAGGAGCACTTTAGGGGCAAAACTCATGGCGTCCAGTGACCCTGTTCCTACGGTTACTGGGCGCGACCGTTTATTCAGCCGCTGTGGACATCGGTTGGCAAAATGTCCCTGCTGCTGGCAAATATAACAAATCGGGGATGGACGAGTGACCCGAGATTTAGATCCTGCAGGAGCAACCTCCTGAAGGTCGGGCACCTGAACAGGCGACTCCAGAGGGGTGGCGAAGGTAGGAGCAACCGGACACTCTGCCTACACTGGGCACGTTCCAGCCTCCGCTCGTGGAAACGGAGGTCGACGCGGGTGGAAATAGCGATAAGCTTCTCCAGTGTGGCAGGAATCTCTCTGGTAGCCAAGGCGTCTTTCACATGACCCGCCAGTCCTCTCCAGAACACGGGAATGAGGACTTTATCTGGCCACTCTAATTCCGAGGCCAGAGTCCGAAATTGGACAGCAAAATGGCTGACCAAAGCCGAACCCTGGGTACTTGCCAGCAGTTTGAGCGCCGTATCGTGGGTGACCTGAGGTCCTAGAAAAACCTTTTTCAGAGCCTCCAGAAAATGAGAAGCGCTCTGCACCACACGGTCGTCGTGCTCCCACAGCGGCGTTGCCCACTCCAACGCTCTGCCTGACAGAAGAGCTATCACAAAGCCCACTTGTGCCCGATCCGTGGGGAAACGTGCAGCCAGAAGCTCGAGGTGTATGGAGCACTGACTCACGAATCCCCGACATTGCTTGCTGTCACCAGCAAACTTGTCTGGAAGCGGGAGGTGGGACAATGTAGGGACAGAGGTAGCAGAGGACAAACTGGCTGCAGCTACGCTAGCAGCCTGAACAGCGACAGCGGTAACATCCACAGCTGAGGTTGTGCGCTCAAAGCCACCAACCTACCCTCCAGCTGCTGGATGTACAGCTGTAAACGCTGTTCATCCGCCATTTTACTAGCTAGACCCTGGCGCTAATATTATGTTAGGTCTGCGGAACGCACCAAATATAAGATGTGGAGAGGTGCGTTCTAGCCCGGGGTCCACCGTGCAGGCGGAGCCTGCTGCTAGTAAAATGGCGCAAGAAGCGAACTCTGTTATCCCACAGAGTTGCCAAATAAACGCTGTAACGCGCTGTGGCAATATGTGCGAACTCTGTTAATCCACATAACCGCTAGAAGGAGTGCCGCAGCGCTATATGGCGATGTGTGCGAACTCACTTAACACAACTGAGTCGCAAAATAAACACGCTAGGGCGCTGTCTAGCGTTGAAAGCGAACCCTGTTAAGTCACAGAGCCGCAGAGACAAACTTCTGTGTCCTGTCAGGCACCCAGGTACACAGTGAACAGCTAAGCGAACATAGAACGTGATCATGCGCTAATGTCCTCGCGGGAGTCACCCGCAATCTATGGTGTCTGAACGCCAGGCCCTGAATACGGCAATCAAACTCCTCACCGGTTATGCCGGCAATCTAGGGCATCTAGGACACCGACCCTGACCAGCTAGCATACCAAACTCCTCACCGATTAAGTCAGTATTCTAGGGGCTTATTTCAGCCGGGCCCTAACCACACACACGCATGACCACACTGGCGCTAAGCATATAATGATTGATATTAGCGCATGGCGGCCCAGCTATGCCACCCTTTTATAGCAACAGCTACAGGACCTGCCAGAAACAAGGACCAATGAGAAACTGTTCCAAACACATGTAGTTTCATGACCTTCCTGGCGGACCAATAGGAGCTGCTGCAGTACCTGAACATGTGACCCCTGATCTCCAATGAGAGATCTTACCCTGGGCATGCTCAGAAGGGGAAACGCAGGACTTCGTCCCAAAGACGTCTGCTCCAGTACTGGCTATAATAGCAGATCCAGGAGAGGCAGCAGCAAGTCTCTGCACAGTACTGGAATGGGCAAGACGCTGGGATCGACGTCTCTGCTGAGCAGGCTCCAATGCGGGACCGGTTCGAGACTCCCCTTGTGCTGCAGCGGGAACTTGAACCCTAACATATATACAGTACAGACCAAAAGTTTGGACACACCTTCTCATTCAAAGATTTTTCTGTATTTTCATGACTATGAAAACTGTAGAATCACACTGAAGGCATCAAAACTATGAATTAACACATGTGGAATTATATATTACACTTTACAAAAAAGTGCGAAACAACTGAAAATATGTCTTATATTCTAGTTTCATCAAAGTAGCCACCTTTTGCTTTGATTACTGCTTTGCACGAAGAAAACGTGAACGGATGGACTCTACATGCCTAGTTCCCACCGTGATGCATGGAGGAGGTGGTGTGATGGTGTGGGGGTGCTTTGCTGATGACACTGTTGGGGATTTATTCAAAATTGAAGCGGTGAGCGGTCCAGCTCACCTCAAACCATCTCGATTGGGTTCAGGTCTGGTGACTGTGGAGGCCAGGTCATCTGTCGTAGCACTCCAACACTCTCCTTCTTGGTCAAATAGCCCTTACACAGTCTGGAGGTGTGTTTGGGGTCATTGTCCTGTTGAAAAATAAATGATGGTCCAACTAAATGCAAACCAGATGGAATAGCATGCTGCTGCAAGATGCTGTGGTAGCCATGCTGGTTCACTATGCCTTCAATTTTCCCCCGCCAAAGCCGTGCTGGCATCACTCATTGGCTGAGCCGCCCGCCGGCTTAGCCAATGAGCGGCACGGGATTCAAATCCCACACAATGCGGCACCGCTCACTGGCAGAGACGGCGGGCGGCTCAGCCATTGAGCGGCACAGGATTCAATTCCCTCGCCATTGGCTGAGCGGTGCCGCCTGGCTTTGCTATGTGTGTGTGTGCGAGACTATGTGTGTGTGTGTGTGTGTGTATGCAGGCATCGTCCGATGGGACTACAAGTCCCATCCGGCTATGCCTGCTACACTGTCAGTGAGTGACACATAAGCCAATGATGGGACAGTAGCAGTCCCATCATCTGGCTAATGTGTTGAATGTAAAAAAAAAACATACATTACATACACAACATACAGAACATACAACATATAACACAGAACATACATATAACACAGAACATACATATAACATACAACACATAACATACAGAAAATACAAATAACATAACATACAGAACATACACATAACACATAACATTCAGTACATACAAATAACATACAACACATAGCATACATATAACACATAACATACAGTACATACATATAACATACAACACGTAACATACATATAACATACAACACATAACATACATATAACATACAACACATAACATACATAATATACATATAGCATACAACACATAACATACAGAACATACATATAACACAACATACAGAACATACATATAACACATAACATACAGTACATACATATAACGTACAACACATTACATACATATAACATACAACACATAACATACAGTACATATATAACATACAACACATAACATACAGAACATACATATAGAATCATAGAATCATAGAATCATAGAATGGTAGAGTTGGAAGGGACCTCCTGGGCCTTCTGGTCCAACCCCCTGCTCAAAGCAGGATTCTCTAAATCATCCCAGACAGATGTCTATCCAGCCTCTGTTTGAAGACTTCCATTGAAGGAGAACTCACCACCTCTTGTGGCAGCCTGTTCCACTCATTGATCACCCTGTCAAAAAGTTTTTTCTAATATCTAATCTGTGTCTCCTCCCATTCAGTTTCATCCCATTGCTTCTAGTCTTTCCTTGTGCAAATGAGAATAAAGATGATCCTTCTACAATGTGACAGCCCTTGAGATATTTGTAGACAGCTATTAAGTCTCCTCTCAGTCTTCTTTTTTGCAAGCTAAACATTCCCAAATCCTGCAACCGTTCCTCATAGGACATGGTTTGCAGACCGGTCACCATTCTGGTGGCTCTTCTCTGAACTTGCTCCAGTTTGTTGATGTCTTTTTTAAAATGTGGTGCCCAAAACTGGACACAGTATTCCAGATGAGGTCTGACCAAAGAGGAGTAGAGGGCAATAATGACCTCACGTGATCTAGACTGTATGCTTCTGTTGATACATCCTAGAATTGCATTTGCCTTTTTTGCTGCTGCATCACACTGTTGACTCATGTTAAGTCTGTGATCAATTAGTATACCCAAGTCTTTTTCACATGTGCTGTTGCTTAGCCCTATTCCTCCCATTTTGTATATGCTTTTTTCATTTTTATTGCCCAGATGTAGTACTTTGCATTTTTCCCTGTTAAAATCCATTCTGTTAGTTGCTGCCCACTGCTCCAGTTTATGTATATCTTTTTGAATCCTCTCTCTCTCTTCTCTAGTATTAGCTACCCCTCCTAGCTTTGTGTCATCAGCAAATTTGATCAGTTTACCCTCAATTCCTTCATCTAAATCATTGATAAAGATGTTGAACAATACAGGGCCCAAAACAGAGCCTTGTGGTACCCCACTTGAGACATTCTTCCAACTGGATGTGCAGCCATTTACAACCACTCTTTGGGTCCGATCACTAAGCCAGTTATGAATCCACCTAACAGTTGCCTTGTCCATTCCATACTTAGTCATTTTTT